>CM065672.1:7139324-7549324 GCA_033220385.1 Triplophysa yarkandensis | reverse complement strand
CAATTTGTTGATAATTCAATTTGTATTGTATAATAAAAATTATAGTAAGTAGTCACTAGCTACTAGTTTTTCTATCGGATACTTTTTACTCTAACTCGAGTAACTATTACGATTTTACTTCTATTTTATTAAATATTTCCATAAGTACTATTACTTTTACTTAAGTATAGATTTTGGGTACTTTACCCACCTCTGGTCAGGGCATAGATGTAAACGTGTGAATGAAAATGCAACAAAATGATTTACTTCCTTACATTTTACTTTTGTTTCAACTGAAAGCAAAAGCAAATGAAAGTGATCATGATTGTAAACTTGATGTTCCCAAAAGGCAATGTTCTCTGAAAGTACACACAATGACGGGGAAAACCATTCCAAATGTCATGAATCAATTTGAGGTATATTGTGGCTTTTTCAGTTCAGTTTGTGTTGAATTTCGATAAACTTCAGGAGTGACATTATGTCATTCAACAGTAGTGTGAAACACTGACAGCATAGCAAAAAACACGAGTTGTTGGGTGTCCAAATATTACTATTGTATGACATAAGACCCACAAATAAACCTCTTTTGACAACCTCAATCTTGCCATAAAAAAAAACGTAATACTTGGCACATGATCCTTAGGTCGTGTTTTTTCTTACTGAGACTGCAAGTATTTTACTTACGAATGCTTTGTAACCCTCTTGTTCTAAATTCTTCTTTTGTACACCTCATTTGTAAGTCGCTTTGGATGAAAGTGTCAGCTAAATGACTAATTCTATATTCAATGTGTAATGTGAAAGTTGATGTGAAAATTGAAGTCAGAGCATATTTTCTATCCTTTGGACCTGTTTTTTATTTTCTTCAAGTAAATGCAAAACTTTTTTTTTTAATTAAGTGCACAGACACATGATGCCAAGTCCACCTGTATCTGTACCCAAGTTTGATTCACGTCTCAAGCATCCTTTGCCAGTCCCACTCCCTAGGCTCTCTATGCTTTTCTATGTCTCTTCCCTCTCCTGACCCAATAGAAGAAGCCTGTAACATTTATTTTAAACATTTGATCCCAACACATACCTATCAATAGTACATTGTGATAAACTAAAAATGATACGATTCATGCTGAGTCTAAATATAGATTGAGCTCTGAGTCTGGGAGCGTTTTTCTCGCCTAAGGCTAAAAATTCATAGCAGTCTGGGCTGTTAGCTTTGGAAACATCCAAAGTCTGAATATCATTCTGGATTCTGGTCTTTGATCTCTGATGAATCATTTATACAATGAGCTGCATGTCTACTGAAACTTTTTCTCTGCTGACACCAAACAAGCTTCGCATCCGACTTTCTTCAACAAGAAGTTGAAGAATACTGATTTGAATGAACACACCATGCAGTATCAAAAAATACATCACAATGGATAGACTAATAAGTGTTGGCTTGGGCAGCAGTTTATAGTCTATACAGAAGAGGTGCAAAAGACATTTTCATGAAAATTTTGATCCTGAAGCAATTAAAAATGTATTAAAGTACCAAATCAAATGCGTTCGGTTTGAAGCTAAAAAGTTCCTCTTTAAGAAAATACTAAAAAATAGAATTCAAGTGATATTCCAGATGTATTGAAGTGTTGTGAAGGTTTGCGTGGTTGGGTTTCAGTTTCCAAGACGTTTAAACCCGAAAACCTTTCATGTGGAACTTTCTCCACACCTGGCATCAGTTAAGACCGCATAGAAACCTTAACTGATCAGTTGATCAAGAGCATCCATTTAGCCCACGAACAGGAAGGAAAGCTTGGGTCAAAGGGTTTAGAGCTGATGTCCAACAGATGTGTTCGTATTTTGTCATTATCATGGTTTCTGTTTGATAAACATTCCAAACAGACTACACAAAGACACAACGTTACCTACATTAATATAATCTTTATATACTATTTCTTAAACTGTTACTCTTAGTTCTGGACTGAACTTGTTAGGTTTTATCTTGGAAGTTGGTGTTGCAGCGTTTCTCAGTTATTGTCTCCTTGGAATGAATCCCTTATGTTTATTACATTGGAAGTCAAACAAAAGCATTTGATAAATGAAAAAATGTGAATTGATTTCATGGAGTTTGATAAAGTTTCACTGGTTTACCTTAACCTCATCTCATACACATTAAATTGCACTTATCAGGTCACTGAAAAACCCTCAAAGGGTTGCTGAGTTGTTATCTCACATGTATAACTCTATTTCTTTATAATTGTATTTCTGAACTATTTTGACATGCCCTTCTCTTACACATACCTTTAAAGTTGTCTGTGGTGTTTTATGTACTACACAATTGGTATCACTATTAAACAATTTGGCAGGTGTTTGGCTTTTTTAGCGTCTTGAAATAGTTTCCGTGCAGAGTGCTTGCCAAGTAAAAGGGCGTCGCTTGGCTCATAAGCAGATGCATGTCAGTTGTATGACATCACAGACTCTATGTCCGATTGGCCCTGACAAGCTTATATCCTCAGGACTCAGAGAGGAAGCTGACTAGTGTCAGTAAAGAGGCCAGTTGTCAGATGTTGGCATCTGCCTCTTGACTCCATCTAATCCTAACCTTTCACCTGCATCTCTCAACTCTCCACTTTCACATATGTGATGGTTAAAGAGAGTTTTGAGCTAACATGCGCTTCGGCGAGGGGACAGGGGCCCCAACATTTGTAATCTGGATTTCTCTTTAAATTCAGGAAACTCACACGCAAATGCCGTTAGAGCATTTGTCTGTTACCTTGGGCTTTAAGATTCCTCATGACTAACTAAATAACCGATGGGATTTGGTTCTGGTGGAATCATCGGATGAATATTTTAAAAGCTTTCAGATCCTTTGTTCCTTTTATTTCAAACAGCTTTGAATTCCTCATGAGGGGAATCTCTATTTCTGGCTTCAAAGAAAAAATGTTGATTGTGAACCTCTGTGTACACCAGCATGAAAACATAGTTTACAAGTATTGGTGGCCAAAAGTGATGTCCAGCTTGGGACACTTATTTTGACATTTTCACTTTCTTAAAATGTTGTGTTTGGAATACAATCTCAGTATTGAGAGAATTTAAGGATATTTAGATATTTAAAGTAAACTTCCTAGAAATCTGTATGGCTCTAAGTGGATAAAAACACTAAACTTTAAAATCTGGTTTCACAAACAAGCCCAAAGACTCTCCCTAGAGGAAAATAAATGTTTGAGATGTGTAATCTGAAAAGATCTTACCCTGAAAAAATCCTAACATTTTATCAATATGCACACTGTTAATGTTATGGTTCAAAGTATTTAATTCATAGAACAGTCATTTTTTTTAACTCAGTTAATAATTTAACTAAAGCCTAGTACTGTGAAACCAGTCCGACATTAACTGGACAAAACACTAATAACTTTCACTAAATTGAAAATTATGTGTTATCACTTTACCTCTTGTTGTTTCACACCTGTATGACTTTCTTCTGCAGACTACAAAAGAAGATACTATGAAGAAATTTGCTAACCGATTAGCCGTGGCATCCCTTTAATTATGTTTTATGAAAAACAAAGCCATTTCCAACATTCTTCAAAATATCATATTTTGTGTCCTTCAATATCATAGCCTAGAGGTTTGAAATGACAATAGCTTAAGAAAATACAAACTGATTTTTCAGTTTTGGGTGAACTATAAGTATTTTGTTGAATAATTACATTTAAAGTTTATTGTTTTGTCCACTTGTCACAGCCAACTAAGCATTGGAATAAGCACATTATTAAAATCCTTCCACAGACACATGCCAAACAATAAAAATAAAAACAACATTAATTTATACAGTATTCAGAAATGTCTGAATATGAAAATATCACCTTTCCAGAGTGAATGAGAGCAGAAGTAGTGTGCTTTTCCAGAGGCTGTGAATACCAGCGGCAGATCCTTGAATTTGAAGCAAGGCCAAGAGAGGCACTGCTGTGTTTTGTACCAAATGTACACATATGTCACTTATCAGGTGGTTTGTTTAATGGGTTATAAAGGAGTATCCGAGCATCTGGACAGTATCTGACTCATTCTTGAGAGAAGGGGAACAGACCTGTGGAAGGTTCAGTAATCTGCTCGCATGTTTACTTGCTATAGCGCACAGCAAGCTTCAATTAATCTGCATGGTTTGTGTAAACACAACCATGAATTATTCTCCTTGGGGAACGGCACAGGAACGTTTCCCCTTCCCTCACTTTATCCCCCACCCTTCCTCTATTCCCCTCACTGCATACCAACCCGAATATAAAATCATCTATAGAATTACATCCATTACACTGCATTCCTCTCTAACTTGTATTAGTGGTGCTTGTGGGTAATTTTAGCTTTCTCATTCTTTCAGATTCTTGCTCTGTTATGTAAGGAATGAGGTGCTAACAGCGAAACGAGTATCATCTGCAGATTGACCCACTTTTTGCACTACAGCAAATTCTCAGATATAAGGAAAAACACACACTGCAGTACATAGGGAAACGACAGAGATGCATTGTCTTATTCTAACATGACATACAGACATACAAATTAGATGGTATAAAAATACAGACATGAGCAAATGCAGTAAACAGGAGATCATAGAGACGCTGGTGATAAATGTTTTATTGGAAAAGCAGTGTAAAAGCACTATCTCTCTTTCGCTTACCCTTACGCTTTCCCTCCCTGTTTTAAAGATTATGGAAATCTTCACGAAATGTTATAAAAACAGATTGGAATCTTATCTGTAAGGTGAGAAATTAAGTGGGGAAAATTTTGGAAAACGAATTCTATACATTCTTTTATTAAATATTTAAAATATGTTAACTATGTAAAAACATCATAGCCGATGGCTGATGTAATGTAAAGGTATCCAATCAAAATAATTGAAAATTTTGTTAAGATTTTCTCAACCTCAAGTTGCAAATCTCTCAGTAGCTGGCATTCTTCTAAATATCTTTCTTTGTTTTCAACCGAACAAAGAAATGTAATTACTTGACGTAAGAAATTCATCACAGTATTTGTATTTTATGGTGGACTATACCTTTAAAGAAATCTGTGTAGCAAGAAAAAAGAAATCTCTGCAGACACTCTATCTTCTATCAGACATTTGCATAAGAAAAAGAGTCAGAGGAGTCAGGAGTCGGATTGTACAGTACCTTGTGTGGAAGAGAGACAGTATACAATTGACTGTATTGTCACAGTGCTAAAGCTTCATGAGAACGGCATCTATTCAGAGCCTGTGCGTGTGTTGTGTGAGGGCTGATGTTGGTGGTATCAGCTGGAGGTTGAACTTTATGCTAATGATGCCAGCAGGCAGCTTTGAGGGTGTTTCCAGGTCCTCTGCATTAGACTGCATTTTTCCAATCCATTTCCCTCAGCGCTCCACAGAGCAGACCCGCACACACGCTTTCTGCAGAAATGTCACATTTTTCATTATTAACTAGCTCTGGATTGCGATAAGCCATCACAGGGTCTTTTCGTTCTGCATTAATATAATGATGTTTTAATCAATTAATTTTAACATTTATTTGCAAATAAAATGTTTTTCCACATAACTATGAGTTGTGATCCGATGTTTGTTTTTGGAGCATCTATTGACAAAAATGCAATTAAATATACATAACTATGTCTTCAGAGGTGCATAAAACCTCACATACTGAACTATGTTGTTATTATCTTAGAATGAGCAATTTCCATCATCATACAGTGCGGTTCGTCTTACATGGATTTTGTCGACATGCTCCTACAGTAGCCCTAAACAGACAAACTGCTCTCCAAAACACTGTTTGTAAAAAGGTTATCATCTTCGGCAAAGAAGTGAAAACGTGACGACATTTTTGTGCTCTAACGATCTCCATAGTAAAACTGAATAACAAAACAACATGTAGAACATATACTAATAGAATATATAGTTATGAATGGCATTTGAGTCTTTTCATTTATTAATTATCTTTTATCTGTTGTAGATTATACATTTCTTAAAAATATTTAACACAAATAAGATATAACTAGTAATACATTTGTGCTCCATTAGAGCCAATGTTTTGTTAAGTGTTTCTGATGGCACCGTATAGTTCAACCATAAAATTAATTGTATTATTAACTCATACTAATGTTATTCCAAATCTTTATAACTTTCTTTTTTGTGGAACACAAGAAAATATTTTGAAGAATGTTGGTAACCAGATTACATTGGACTCCATTGACTGTTGTACGGACTCTAATCCGCATTTCTCAAAATGTCTTCTTTAAAGTCATACAGTTTGGATTGATATGAGTGTGATTATGATGAAAGATTTCACTTCATTTACTAATAAATATTAAAAAATCCGTTGACTCCGTTCTCCGGACGAGCACGGGATACGCAGGGGACGTGGGTGGTGTGTTGCCTTATTTTGTGTTCGGTTTTGGCAGACGCCAGCTGTAAATAATCCCTCCTCCTACCTCAACCCCTGTAGAATGCTTTAACCGGCCAAAGGATGGGCGGTGTAGGGTGTATTTATATCATAACCGCCCCGCAGGGACCAACACACACTCCTACAGAAGTCCAACAGATGCACCTGCTCAACTTTGTTTGGTCAGGTTGTTACAACAGGAAGTGGATTGTCTCATTACAGGAAAAAGCAAACCCTGAGATAGGACGTGGTGTAAGCTATTCTGGGGTGCTACTGTTGTAATTCTTATATATCGTCAGTTTATATCTCTGCCAGAGACGAGAGCATTGGGCCTTGAGCTTTGACAGCTTCAAGTATAAACAGAAAGATTATATATCACTTTTCAGTCTGTTTTGAGTCACACCCAGCATTGATATATGAGCAACTGTTGGCGTCAGCTGTGTGTGTGTTTGCTGCTATAGATGCAGCTCACAGAAAGCTTTCCAACCGGACAGTCTTGGTGTGAAAAAGGGCATCATAGTGGTTCCACAAACGGGTTTTTAGGGCTCACTCCTAATCTTAATTTGGCAGTGGCTGGTTAAGTATTACAGTTTGGATGGTCCTAAATGAGCAACGGTCATGGTAAATAAACGTCTGAGCTTAATAGACTCTAACCTATTTCACATTTCTGTGGATTTATTTTAGATCAGCGTCTGTCGCAAATGAACTTTTTTGTTTATTCCAATGCATGGCCAGAGGCACATGCTGTTATAGTTTAGACACAGGCCCATTAAAAAGAATAAGCGTGGATAATTGGATGCAAACCGAGACAAATACAACCAAGGGCCATGGAGACACACAAACAGACTCCCAAATATATCAGTCACATGTCTGCTGTAAATCCAGGCTTATCTGTTATAGGGTCTCTGGTTTCTGTTGCTGCTCTTCTGTTTTCGAGGGCAAAAGGGACAAAATTTGTGAATGTAATATGGATTTTCCGATCATCTAAATCATATTAATCTATGCTTTATCATGAAGGCCGGTGTAGTTTCTGCCTAAGCGATGGTTGATAATGCTTTATTGCAGGGCGTTTGTGGCTGTTGATTCAATCCAGTGCCGGATGTTTTTAGTTACGTTTAGTGAGGATCAACACTTTGCTATAAATAAATATATTCAAAGATTTAGAATCAATAGGAAATCTATTTTTTAATTTCAGGCGTTCAAAAAGGACAATCATTTGAAATCTGTATGACTGAAATCTGTTATTCCATAGAACACATTTGGAAGCATGTTGGGAACACTGAGGTTAATGGGTACCAACCACTGTTGTACTTTAAAATATCGTCTTTTTATTTTGCTAAATGATAATAACAATGCTTTTGTTAACCATCACTCCAATATTTCTAGTACAATATTGGGAAACCTGCTTAAAAAAAGACGTGTCATACTTGTTAAAAATGACCTTCGCTATTCTAGGAGGACTATGATCGCCTACGACCCCTGTCCTACCCCATGACGGATGTCTTCCTCATTTGCTTCTCGGTGGTGAATCCAGCCAGCTTCCAGAACGTTAGAGAGGAATGGGTCCCTGAACTTCAGGAGTATGCACCAAACGTCCCTTACCTGCTCATTGGCACTCAGGTATGCGCACTTGCCGAACTAAACTCTGTATGCATAATGCATTGCATGTTAGGATCTAGTTTATAACAGCAAGTGAAGCAATAGACATGCAGGAAGCTTTTAAGGAGTACCACATGGTCTACCTCTGAATGTTCTTTTTTAAATTCATGAAGGGATACTTCAGCCTAAAATGAACATTGGGTCATAATTAACTCTTTTCAAATGTGTTTTTTCTGCAGAACACAAAAGAAGACATGTTGCAGGATGTTGGTAGTGAATAATGGCGGTACCCATTCACTTCCAAAAACAATGCAAGTGAGTGGGTACAGCTGTTGCTGATCAACATTCTTCCAAATACCTTCTTTTGGGTTCTGCATAAGGAAGTCATACAGTTTTGAAACTTCAAGACGGTAAGTAATGGGTGATACAATTTTGTCTCATTTATTAATAGTCTTTCATACTTGAATATCTTGTGAATCACAGGTATAGGTTGGCAGGTGCTATACATGTGTGTTCGTGCGTTTGTTAAGATGAATTTTTTCATTAACTCCTGTCAGGGCATGTTTATCGCTGTGTACAGTTCCGGTCTTAATCAGACCGCTGAGTGACGTGAATACAAATGCAGAGTAATCGATAGCAGAGGCCGGAGAGAGTCATGCTAAACTGAAGCATGAGAGCGCATGCCTGAGCGTGTGTACCAAAGTGAATCTCTGCCAACACATTTATTCATAATATTTGAATATGCTATTTTATTTGTATCACTTCAGCATACTGTTTGATTCAGATGTATGTGAGGTTATTACTATGATCACTTAATTATACCCATAAAAAATGTTTTTATAAATGTATGTAATATGTTTGTGGCCCGTATGTTGGAGGTGTAAAGTCTGTGTTGTAGTTTTAATAACACTTTAGAGGACGTATAGAGAAAGCCTCTTTATACATCTGGTGTGGCTGGCTGAAAAAAGAATTGGATGAGATGGAATTTAAATTGGAAACAGTAAAGAACGTGACCCTCCCATGCAACTGTAGCGAAACTTTGTAGGTGAAAGGGGAGTCTGTAGATGTATGGAACCATCTGGTCTTGGATTGAATTTCCTTACAGCTCTAAAAACAAACCTCATCATCTAGAGTCTCATCTACTAACCTCAAAAGAAATGCAGTTAGCATATGTGCACAGTTAAAGCAGCAGTAAAATGATGTTGTTACTTATTCATGTCAATGACCTATTCTACTAAACACAAAAGGAGAGATGAGTAAATGAAGAGATAGTATACCTCAAAATGAAAATGATGTCATCATTTAACCCCCCTCTTGTCATTTCAATCCTTTTTGAGTTTCTTTCTTCTGCACTACACAAAAGAAGATATTTTGAAGTGAGTTTGTAACCAAATAGAAGAGGCACTCCTTCTATTGTATGGACACAAAACCAATGAATATTAATAGGTGCCAGTTACCAGAATTCTTTGAAATATCTTCTGTTGTGTTCCACCGAAGAAATAAAGCCATATATGTTTTAAATGTATATGAGTATAAATGAGTAAATAATGACTGAATTTTTATCCATGGCTTAATTAACAGGAATACTTTGTTGTTGTTAAATATTTACATAACCGCTCACTTCTCTTAGAAATAAAACTCTAGGTCTAACTATTTCTTGTCTCATGTCTTGGATATAGGTTGACCTGCGGGATGATCCCAAGACTATTGCCAAGCTGAACGATGTGAAGGAGAAGCCCATCGGGACAGAACAAGGCCAAAAGCTAGCAAAGGAGGTGAGGGGAAAAATGTCCTTAAGTTAAAAAATGACACTTTGTATTAAGAAGCAACTCGGACAAAGAAAACTGAACAAATTGTTAAGACATAGAAGTCAGGGATTATCAAGAAACACACGTCACTTAAAGCGGTTGTTGACCCAAAACTCTTAATTCTATCATAGTTACTTTCACTCTTCTCATTGCAAACCTGATAAATTAAGAAGATATTTCGAAGAAAGCTGGTAACCGACCAGCAGTGGTTCCATTCACTTCTTTTGTATGGACACAAAATCAATGCAAGTGAATAGGAGCCAGTTACAAATGTTCTTCAAAATATCTTCTTTTAAGTTCTGCATAAGAAATACAGTCATACAGAATTGAAATGAAAATAGGGTGACTTAATGATTACACAATTTTTTTTTGGTTGAGCTTTCACTTTAAGCATCTGGCAAATGCATAAATGTAAAATGGTGCTTGTGAGATGTTATTGCTAAGAAAGGATTTCTCATTAGACTGTTTCTATGGCTTTACAGATTGGTGCCTGCTGTTATGTCGAATGTTCAGCGCTGACGCAGAAAGGCTTAAAGACTGTGTTCGATGAGGCCATTATAGCCATTCTGGCTCCTAAGAAAGGTGTACTCAAGCGAAGACTTGGCCCACGCTGCATCAACTGCTGTCTGATCACATGAAGTGGGCTTACAGACCAGTTCAGAAAACAACAAACAAGAACTCAACAAACAACAGTGATGCCAAAATGAACTGACAACCAGACAAAAACTGATCTGACTGGATGCAATCACCTACATATGAAAAATCTGTGTTAACAATTGCTAGAAGTCCAATTGATTGGTAAAAGGACATCGTTCATAAAGGGTGCTCTTAAAAGGTCAATTGACAAAGACACTTAACATCAAGATGGCATACAAAGAAAATAAGATTCTAAAAGAAAAAATTGTTACCACAGAGAATAGAAAATGATGTACAGTAGAAGCAGATGACTAAAAACAATCTGCTTTTCATGTCCGGCTCTGTGAGCACAATTTGAAACCCAGACAGCCTAAACAGCACAACCAAACCCACGTGTCATTTACAGAAGTAAGACTTTATTTATCTTCAAAAAGGGAAACCCCTGTGTCTCGATTTGAGTTGCAAAACATTTGCATTTGACAGAAGTGTTCGGTTGGTATTGCTTTATTTTGTGGAAAGAGGAATGATGGAGGAAATATACTGCCATGAGAAGAACACAAACAAACAAAGAATTTTGCTCTACAAAAAAATGTCAAACGAGTCTTATTTCTAGAAGTTTCTGGCTGGACAAATGTTTCAAAAACAAGTCTGGATTTCTTTTCGTTTCCATTGCTTTCCTTCACTATTTAAGCTTATAGGTGAGAAGTTTTCGATGCCAGTGGATCCAAACAGGTGCAGCGAGGAGGCCAGTTAGAAATCCAGCGGTTGCACCAAGCGAACAGGAAACAGGCCAAACCTAAAGAGAGGATCCACAAAACAATTTAAACTTGCAGGAGCACAAGTGACTGACTGGAAAATCACTGTGGTGTTTTACCAACCAAATTTTCTACAAGACTGCATTCTTCTGCTTTCTTGTTTTTTTTTTAAGTAGAGTTTTGAGTGTTACTGTATGTATTTGTGGCCTTGCCTCTCAGGTCTGTGCTGACTGCTTTGCATTTAAAATTTTGCTTTGTATGTACAAATGTGATTTGAAACCTTTTTTTATTTCTTGCCGTCCATGCAGATTTGTGGAGTGGCTTCCAGCACATTGTGAAAAACAAAAAGATTTATATTGCAGAACAGTCGATATGGAATGCAGATATCAAAAGGCACAATGAATTTGTGAGAGGGCAAAAAAAAATATGACGGAAAACTTGATGCCCTATGTGCTGTGAATATAAAGTAAATTTAATGACTATTTACTGTCTATAAAACTGTTTTATAACGTTTATGCTTGACTTATTTTTATGATTGATTTTAGTCTTAAACATAAAATGTACATATTTGTATGGAAAACCTAATAACCCTTTGTCTTATATAAACAGAAACGTAAATGAGTCTAAAATTACCAGCTAACAATTAAAAAGCTATCAATAAGATTGATTGCTCCATTATCTCATAGGTTTGAAAATAAGAGGGGTCTATTACAGTTGCTTTTTTACACTGGTTCCCCTTTAAAGGAACAGATCTGGATTCATCCACCCCAGTTTCTCATTAGTTCACACTTATATCATGTGTTCACTCCATGTTATCCTAACCGCCCAGCTTCCTCCCTGTCATAATGCGTTGGTGTCATATCTGTGGTCATGACTAGACTTCTGTGTGCAGACAGCATGCCGAAAGCACACATGGGAGACATCAGCTTGACATTTTGAGGGCAAAACGGGGGCAAACACTGGTCTCTGATCAATGTCTTTATACAATACATGAATAATTGAACTACCAGAGCAGCCATGCTTTGGTCCATGCTTTAAAAACTGTGAATTTTTCATAAGGATTTATTCCCAACAAAACCTTTCGTTCAAAGTCTTTCGTCACACATGGAAATATTGACTGTATGTTTTCTTACACATTTGTTTTCTGATTGGATTAAAACATTCGCACCCACCAGTTGCAAACTCTTCTATTAAAAAACTTGCACAGGATAACCAGGGATGCCAGATATGTAACAACACCCAGTCAATGGCCTAATTAGGGTTTAGTCCAACAATAACAAAACTTAAGACATGCCATTCCTAAACCTACAATATATATTTTACAGTCACTTTAATGCATTAAAACGTTGTATATTGATACTAACATAATATATTTACATAAATTAAATCATCTTGAAATTTACAGATTCATCAGAGATATAATGTTACACCCATCTGATCGAAACAAAAAATGTGTTTTTATGCATTTGGTATATTAAATTCTTTCAATATGTATTTTGGTCATCTATAATGTATGAACGTGACATCTTTAAACCACAGATTAGAAAACAACTCACAGAATTAGTTTAAAAGAAGGAAAACAGCAGATTTGGCAACCGTGATGACAGCTCATTCATAATTTAATACAAAGTTTTTGATATGGTGGGTAAATTGTAGTTCCTTACTGCAAGATGTACCAGTGATACTTAAGTAATGGGCAGATGTCTTTGAACAGGGTTTACAATAAACTTCAACGATCTGTTCCCTATGTACAGTTTATTAAAGGCTAGCAAATGATAAGTCTTTAATCAAATGAAAAAAAGATTGCAACGTGCTAGCAGTCAGGATTTGAAGGGAAAGTTGAAACTCTGTCATCATTTACTCACCCTCTTCTCATTTCAAACCTATAAGACTTTTTCATTCAGAACACAAAAAAAGATAGAAGAATGTCAGTAACCAAATAACCTTGGTTCCAATTAAATTGTATTGTATAGATATAAACATTGAAAGTGAATGTTTGGTTACCGTCATTCTTTAAAATATCTTCTTCTGTGATACAAAAGTATAACTAAATGATGACAGAAGTTTCATATTAGGGTGAACCACAATTTTTAAAACATGCGATCATTACAGTGGAAAGAAGTCAAATTTGAATCCTCATGTTTAGTCACACTAACCTGCCAGGGTCTGTCCCAGTCCAGGGGAATAGGGAAAGCTCCCAGCCAAGCTCCGACCAGACTACAGCCAGTTGTAATCTGAAGAGATGTGTCCCACACTGACATCGCCCTGAACAAGATCACACGTTTATCAACAATTGCTGCAAAATAATAACTGTTAATTAACAATGATTCAATAGACAAAATACAAAATTTTTATTAAAAAAATTATCAATCATATTGTTGTCTGATTTATTACGAGTACAAAACATAATACGAGACATTTGCTAAATGTGCCATCCAAACAGGACATTGATTAAGCTTCTTAATTCCTAGTATTGCACTCAGTGAAAAATCACCACTGTTTACCACAAATCCCACCATGAACAATCCCAAATAATTCCTACGGCCCGAGTTAGACTTAGCCCTTTACATGGACTATGCACAAAGAAGCTTTGCTGGCTTTATCAATTCATAGTCCTCGATAGAATTACAAAATGTGAAAGGATCAGAGCAGCTCATGCACATGGGAGACAGCCATGCCCTTTATCTAAGAGCATTTCATCATGCTTAATTCTAGCACAGAAATGTGGATTGTAAAATTCTCTGTGTTATTTTTTATCATTTTTAAACTGAGCATTGAAATAATCCCTCTGAAACAGCATGTGGACTTTTGCACTCATTTCTCAGGTTGACCAACGTCTCCATCTAGTGGAAAACAGCCATTGCTGACTCTGACAATTCTACTTCAGTGCTGTAAATAAAACAAGTTAAAAATAAAGATGATTTCTTTTGAAGTTATATGCACTAACCCATCTCTGCTGAACACCCGGATCCACCCCTGTATGTTAGGGCCCAGTACGCACAGACATCTCAGTGTAGTAAAAGTGGACAGCAGCACAGCCAGAGAAAAAGTCTCCAGGGCAGACCTGGAAAAAGACATAAACATTACAGATGTGCTATTGATAAAAATAAACAAACCCATACTACCCACTATACTTACTCTAGAAGAGGTGCACCGTACAGAACAACCACGGTGTGATAAAAAAGACACGACAGCAGAAAGTACAAACAGGATCGGAATAATCTATTGATCTGTGAAACAAATAACAGACGGAAACTTCACATAAATTATGTTCTGAATTATACTCCAATGTATAGAGGTTGGGTTCCCTGGTACCTTAAAGCTCAGAGTGTTTTTTTTTGTTGGTGGGCTAATGCCTAAAAGCCAAAACACTGCAACGTTGACCACTGCAACAGATCCTGCCACAGAATACAGCCAAACCATGTGGGTGCCATAAACAGAGAAGTTCTCCACAAACACAGCAGGCATTATGGTTGCCACGAATATGGTGGAGGCAATAATGGCATGAGCAGATGCCATGCCCCTGATCTCAACATCCCACATAATGAAGGTTAAAAAGTGTACCCTGCCAAAAAAAAGATGAGAGTAATGCAATAAGTAAGCAGCATAGTAAATAGAAACAAAACAATGTTAGAGGTATAGTTCCAAAAAAAAACTTAGTTGTCCAAAATCTGTAAACAATTCTTTGTTCTGATGACCACAGAGGAAGATTTTGGGAAGATTGCTTATAACCAAACAGTTCTTGGCCTCCACTGACCTGACACCAAATGACTTGTAGTTCTTTTGAACACATAATGAGATATTTTGAAGAATGCAGGGAAGCAAAGAGTTCTGGGAAACTGTTGACTACCATTTTTATTTTTCCTTCTAAAGTAGGTCAATAACTGTCACTGTTACAAGCATTGGTCCAAATATCTTTCTCTGTGTTCAAGTAAACAAATAAATGTATACAGATTTGAAACAACAAGAGAATAATTACTAGGGGTGGGCAATGTATTGGCAGTCTTATTGAAATCGGCCAATAAATGCAATTTTTTTGTATTACCGTTATCGGTCCAATAATAAAATTATGTCGATATCTTTGGGCCGATAAATGTCATATTATTGAAATGTATGATGCATAAAATTTATAATATATAAATGTATAATATTATTTCTGCTGGCTGAACCACTTCTCATCCTTGCTATTAGGGATTTAATTATAACTTGCTTTGTTTATATTTTATTTTTGTCAAGAAATAGATTTGTGTGTAGTAACTTTAGTTCATATATCAGTTCAAACTTTTCTCAAGTTTTAAAATGAAATCAGTTGTTCACTGTATGTGTTTGCCTTTTGTTTAATGCTCAGAAAAAATATTTATCGGCCTATATTTAGGATATCGGCCTCCAAATATAAAATAGTTATTGTTATCGGCAAAATGTCCATATAGGTGCTTCTCTAATAATCACACTAGAAAGTTGCATGAATAGATTTTCATTTTTGGGTGAACTATCCCTTAAATTCACGACTATAGTCTCAATATTTTAGGGCCGTGTTTTGTTATACACTCAAATAATATACACTCAAATAATACACTACACAGCAATACACTACACTACACTACACTACACTACACTACACTACACAGCAATACACTACACTACACTACACTACACTACACTACACTACACTACACAGCAATACACAGCAATACACTACACAGCAATACACTACACAGCAATACACTACACTACACAGCAATACACTACACTACACTACACAGCAATACACTACACTACACAGCAATACACTACACTACACTACACTACACTACACTACACAGCAATACACAGCAATACACTACACTACACTACACTACACTACACAGCAATACACTACACTACACTACACTACACTACACTACACAGCAATACACAGCAATACACAGCAATACACTACACTACACTACACTACACTACACAGCAATACACTACACAGCAATACACTACACTACACTACACTACACTACACAGCAATACACTACACAGCAATACACTACACTACACAGCAATACACTACACTACACTACACAGCAATACACTACACTACACTGCACTACACTGAACTACACAGCAATACACTACACTACACTACACTACACTACACAGCAATACACAGCAATACACTACACTACACTACACTACACAGCAATACACTACACTACACTACACTACACTGCACTGCACTACACAGCAATACACTACACTACACTACACTACATTACACTACACTACACAGCAATACACTACACAGCAATACACTACACAGCAATACACTACACTACACTACACTACACAACACAGCAATACACTACACTACACAGCAATACACTACACTACACAGCAATACACTACACTAGACAGCAATACACTACACTACACTACACTACACAGCAATACACTACACTACAATACACAGCAATACACAGCAACACACTACACTACTCAGCAATACACTACACTACAATACACAGCAATACACAGCAATACACTACACTACACTACACAGCAATACACTACACTACACAGCAATACACTACACTACACAGCAATACACTACACTACACTACACTACACAGCACTACACTACACTACACTACACTACACTACACTACACTACACTACACAGCAATACACTACACAGCAATACACTACACAGCAATACACTACACAGCAATACACTACACAGCAATACACAGCAATACACTACACTACACTACACTACACAGCAATACACTACACTACAATACACAGCAATACACAACAATACACTACACTACACAGCAATACACTACACTACACTACACTACACTACACTACACTACACTACACTACACTACACTACACTACACAGCAATACACTACACAGCAATACACAGCAATACACTACACTACACTACACTACACTACACTACACAGCAATACACAGCAATACACTACACTACACTACACTACACAGCAATACACAGCAATACACAGCAATACACTACACTACACTACACTACATTACACAGCAATACACAGCAATACACTACACTACACTACACTACACTACATTACACAGCAATACACTACACTACACAGCAATACACTACACTACACTACACTACACTACACTACACTACACTACACTACACAGCAATACACTACACAGCAATACACAGCAATACACAGCAATACACTACACTACACTACACTACACTACACTACACAGCAATACACAGCAATACACTACACTACACTACACTACACAGCAATACACAGCAATACACAGCAATACACAGCAATACACTACACTACACTACACTACACTACATTACACAGCAATACACAGCAATACACTACACTACACTACACTAAACTACATTACACAGCAATACACTACACAGCAATACACTACACTACACTACACAGCAATACACTACACTACACTACACTACACAACACAGCAATACACTGCACTACACTACACAGCAATACACTAAACTACACTACACTACACAGCAATACACTACACTACACTACACTACACTACAATACACAGCAATACACAGCAATACACAGCAATACACAGCAATACACAGCAATACACTACACTACACTACACTACACTACACTACACAGCAATACACAGCAATACACTGCACTACACTACACTACACAGTAATACACTACACTACACTACACTACACTACACTACAATACACAGCAATACACTACACAACACTACAATACACAGCACTACACTACACTACACTACACTACACTACACTACACTACACTACACTACACAGCAATACACTACACAGCAATACACTACACTACACTACACTACACTACACTACAATACACAGCAATACACTACACTACACTACACTACACAGCAATACACTACACTACACTACACTACACTACAATACACAGCAATACAATACACTACACTACACTACACTACACTACACTACACTACACTACAATGCACAGCAATACACTACACTACACTACACTACACTACACAGCAATACACTACACAGCAATACACTACACTACACTACACTACACTACACTACACAGCCATACACTACACTACACTACACTACACTACACTACACTACACAGCAATACACTACACAGCAATACACTACACAGCAATACACTACACTACACTACACTACACAGCAATACACTACACTACACTACACTGCACTACACTACACAGCAATACACTACACTACACTACACTACACAACACAGCAATACACTACACAGCAATACACTACACAGCAATACACTACACAGCAATACACTACACAGCAATACACTACACAGCAATACACTACACTACACAGCAATACACTACACTACAATACACAGCAATACACTACACTACACTGCACTACACTACACTACACAGCAATACACTACACTACACAGCAATACACTACACTACACTACACTACACAGCAATACACTACACAGCAATACACTACACAGCAATACACTACACAGCAATACACTACACTACAATACACAGCAATACACAGCAATACACTACACTACACTACACTACACAGCAATACACAGCAATACACTACACTACACTACACAGCAATACACTACACTACACTACACTACACAGCAATACACTACACTACACTACACTACACAGCAATACACTACACTACACTACACAGCAATACACTACACTACACTACACTACAATACACAGCAATACACAGCAATACACAGCAATACACTACACTACACTACACAGCAATACACTACACTACACTACACTACACAGCAATACACTACACTACACTACACTACACTACACTACACTACACTACACTACACAGCAATACACTACACTACACTACACTACACTACACTACACAGCAATACACTACACAGCAATACTACACTACACTACACTACACTACACTACACTACACTACACAGCAATACACTACACTACACTACACTACACTACACTACACTACACTACAATACACAGCAATACACAGCAATACACAGCACTACACTACACTACACTACACAGCAATACACTGCACTACACTACACTACACTACACTACACTGCACTACACTACACAGCAATACACTACACAGCAATACACTACACTACACTACACTACACTACACTACACTACACAGCAATACACTACACTACACTACACTACACTACACAGCAATACACTACACTACACTACACTACACTACACTACACTACAATACACAGCAATACACAGCAATACACAGCAATACACAGCACTACACTACACTACACTACACTACACTACACAGCAATACACTGCACTACACTACACTACACTACACAGCAATACACTACACAGCAATACACTACACTACACTACACTACACTACAATACACAGCAATACACTACACAACACTACAATACACAGCACTACACTACACTACACTACACTACACTACACTACACTACACTACACAGCAATACACTACACTACACAGCAATACACTACACTACACTACACTACAATACACAGCAATACACTACACTACACTACACTACACTACACTACAATACACAGCAATACACAGCACTACACTACACTACACAGCAATACACTACACAGCAATACACTACACAGCAATACACTACACTACACTACACTACAATACACAGCAATACACTACACTACACTACAATACACAGCAATACACTACACTACACTACACTACAATACACAGCAATACACAGCACTACACTACACTGCAATACACTACACTACACTACACTACACTACACTACACAGCAATACACTACACTACACTGCACTACACTACACTACACTACACTACAATACACAGCAATACACTACACTACAATACACAGCAATACACAGCACTACACTACACTACACTACACTACACTACAATACACAGCAATACACTACACTACACTACACTACACAGCAATACACTACACTACACTACACTACACTACACAGCAATACACTACACAGCAATACACTACACAGCAATACACTACACTACACTACACTACACTACACAGCAATACACTTCACAGCAATACACTACACAGCAATACACTACACTACACTACACAGCAATACACTACACTACACTACACTACACTACACTACACAGCAATACACTACACTACACTACACTACACAGCAATACACTACACAGCAATACACTACACTACACTACACTACACTACACTACACTACACTACACAGCAATACACAGCAATACACTACACTACACTACACTACACTACACAGCAATACACTACACAGCAATACACTACACAGCAATACACTACACAGCAATACACTACACTACACTACACTACACTACACTACACTACACAGCAATACACAGCAATACACTACACTACACTACACTACAATACACTACACAGCAATACACTACACTACACTACACAGCAATACACTACACTACACTACACAGCAATACACTACACTACACTACACAGCAATACACTACACTACACTACACAGCAATACACAGCAATACACTACACTACACTACACAGCAATACACTACACAACACAACACAATACAATATAATACAATACACACAACACAACACAGTACACACAAAACATAACACAATACACACAACAACACAACACAACACAACACAATACATTGACTATGAATATTATGACATGAAACAATAACATAGACACAATACAATAGGATAAACCGTTAATAATGTAACTTACTGTGATGTTAAGCCTGACCAAGGATGTGTACCGACAAATATGTGACCTTTTTATATAGTTTGGTTAACCAGTGCTCAAAGACACAAACTATTACAGATATTCAACATGTTATGAATATAAATAACAGTGAACAACAGAAGACGAACATTTTATTTACAAAACATGATCACTGTCGTGCTCTTCCGGTTTATGAAGCCGGATAAAACTACATCGCTTTACGCAAAATAAAAGTTCGAATTAGCTAGAAGAGATTATAGTGTGTTGATCGATAAATCTGCGCTTTCCCAGCACAATCTCGTTATTGTAAAATCAAAACAAATTCTTCTCATTGCTGACTGTTGACAATAATACAAACAATAATTGGAATTTAAGTGACGTTGACTTTTATTTTGACACCGTACCATGACCAGGACTCTTACTGTTGCCAGAGTCACTATAACAACAGAGAGTCGATCAGTTAGCAGCAGGCTCTAACACACTTAAACATGGTTTGTGAAAAGTGTAAGTAGTTCTATTTTTCATATGTTTTAACCTATTTAGTAATTAGTCTGTTTTAGTTAAAAGAAATGTTGATATTTGTGTGTTATATATTAGGTTCAGATCATGCTTTAGCAGGCTAGCAGGAAACAATGTTGTAAACAATCATGTAACGTTAGACTGTCGCCCTTTATTCATCAATAAAACATATTCTGTATAATTAAATGACGGATTTGATACATAAGATCTGTTTAATATTGTATATTAATAGATGAGGCATTATTTTTTACATGTGTCACAGGTGAAAAGAAACTGGGCCGGGTCATCACTCCAGACACCTGGAAAGATGGAGCCAGAAACACAACAGGTAGATTCAGAAGATTAAATTATATACAATATTTATTGATTCATACTGACAACATAAATACTAAGAAGGAAATATTTGCTTACAGAAAGTGGGGGTCGAAAACTGAATGAAAATAAAATGTTGACATCAAAGAAGGCCAGGTTTGTTGCATCATACATTTTGCTTCTATGTCTAGTCATGTGTCATTTATGATTTCATATTTTTATAGGTTTGATCCTTATGGCAAGTCCGGATTTGCCACCTGCAGAATATGCAAGAGCTCGGTCCATCAGTCTGGCTCACACTACTGCCAGGGATGTGCGTACAAAAAAGGTAAGAGACCAGAGAAACTGGACGTCATGAGTGATTAACTTGTTGTTTGCTGTACATTTAACATTTCTTTCCTTCTCTATTTCTTTTTTGCAGGAATTTGTGCCATGTGTGGAAAGAAAGTAATCGACACCAAGAACTACAAACAGACCTCAGTTTGATTTGTTTTAGTTTCTGGGTGTATACAGGCTGAGACAGGGGTGTACCTGAAAGACTGTGCTTGTATCGTTCATACAGTCCTCCATTATTTGTTGAATTTATGATCACAAAACGGTGCAATCGGTGGCGTTGTGGGAAAGGCACTGGTTTTAACCTATCCTGAAGTGAAAAATATTTTTTGCCTCTCTCTCCTAATAACATAAGAGCAATATATTGGCTGGAACTGTTTACAGCAAAGTAGATGCCTTCTAAGTAATTTGCTGGATAACCTGTTGGTTATCTTTGTAACATTTAAGTTTAAGTAAGACCATCTACGCGTTCATAGAGTTTCAGAATATGTAGACAATTCAGATGTACCATTCACATGTACAGTTAGTTCAGGTCATGGCAATTGAATGCCCCTTTCTATATTGGCAGAAAGTATAGACTTTAGTATTTTAATGTTACTTACTCCCTGCAGTTTAGACAAAGATGTATATTATGACTTCAAAGTCGGCCCATGTTTATTGTATAGTTGCATTAATACCGTGACTACACTTCTTATCATCCCAACATTATACATCCCTTCTCATTGTTTTTATGGACAAAAATTTTAGATATATATCTTTTTTTGCGGTTTGCTTTTAAAAAGTCGTTGTGAAATATATTGTCCCATTGCTCTTATGCTAAAACATTCTCTAAACCACCTGCTTGTATGGTTATATCTGTAGACTTTTGTGGATGCTTTTACAGTATGCCTAATTTGTCTATTTGCCATATTGTAAGTGCAAGGCAGCACGGCTAAGCAATGTTTAGAAACTGTGTCTTTCCTTTCTATTAAAAATGTCAGGGACATCTGTTATGTCTGTAAATATTTATTTTTCTCTCAAAATAAAAACAACATGAACATTTCATTTTACAGATTTAATGTGAGAAAGAAGACAAGTCTTTTATAGTACTTAAATTGATCACAATATGTTTCTTTTTATACATGTACAATGTAAAAAAGTCACAAAATCACAATGGCAGTGCAATTCATTTCCAACTAAAAGCTAACACACTATTTTAACCGTGTCACTGCCTTAATATCGTTAAGATTTTTAAATACCAATTTTTTAACATTTGATGCTATAAATTTTAGCTAGACATAAAGAATAACCATTATTAATGTCATTATTTAGTAAAATCTTTAATTATTCAATATATTAAACAAATTAGTTATTTATTTTTGCCTACATGATTATTTAAGACAAAACACAACCTTAGTTTGAATATAATAAAAGGCTTAAAATAGTAACTTATTATAATAAAAAGAATAACACAAAACTGTTAACATACTAAAATATTAAAAAAGCAAAATTGTCAGATTTAAGGCAGCTTGGCTTTTTATCTATGTAATTATTTAAAGGGTGTTTTCTAAGTTTTGAAGGGGTGAACACTTTAGGGACTGTTTCTCCAAAGGAATAGTGTTGTGTTACTCATCCTTTAAGATTCACATTTTAGGCATAATATATGCAAACAGTGAGATCCCCTGAGTTTCAGACGGCACACTCGTGTGTCTCACCTGCCGGAAAGATCTACAGTTCTCTCTCAGTGAGATTCTTTTAGCACCATGGAGGATTTTCAAGACAACCTTTGACCTGTTTGCCTGTAAACACACTGGAGTTGGAGCAGCGAGGTTTTCTTTACTATGCACTTTTGGTCAGGGCCAAGAACTCCTCTCGAGCTTTTGGGTCCTCCCTGAACAAGCCCAGCATGGCACTGGTCACAGTACGGCTGTTCATCTTCTGCACTCCACGCATGACCATGCACATGTGACTGCAACAACAAGCAGTCATTCAGAAAGGCACAAAGCTTTAAAGTAACACTTTGCTAGATTAAATATAAATACTTACGCTGCCTCAATGACAACGGCCACACCAACAGGCTGAAGGGCTTCTGAAATTGCCATTGCTATTTGCTTTGTTAGACGTTCTTGTACTAAAATAAATAATAAACAGTATGTATTAATATGTATGTTCGAAACTAGATCTACCTGTTTTTTTAAATGTTCTTATTTAACAAGCTGTGATAAAGTCACTTACCTTGAAGTCTGCGACTGTAGATTTCCACGATTCTAAACAGAAAAGGCATTATAAGTTAGAGTAAGAAAATATAGACAAATTATGTATATCAATAATTTTTGTTTATGAATATACATTTACATTTTACATTTAGTCATTTAGCAGGCGCTTTTATCCAAAGCGACTTACAATAGTCGAGGAGACAATGAAGGTGAACAAGTGCTACAACAATGTTACCAAGTTATACAGAGAGAGAAGTTACAAAATATATATATTTTTTTTTAAATATACAATATAAATATACAATGCTGGCTTTCTCATATCAATATTCACATGTAACAGTGAACCCGGTGGCTCAAACATAGTGTTGTGTATGATAATGCAATCAATGTAAGATGCCCCATAAAGTCAAAGTATGATTAACCAGACTGCACAATATTTTATGGAAGGTTTGCAATGGCAATGGTTCCCACAAGCATACTGGAGGTTCGAGTTGGGGATTTCCTCAGCGCCAGAAGCCAGCAAGTCTGGCTTTTTCCAGACGGGACAGCATACACTACCAGGCTTTGGATCTAAGCCACAACTGAATGGGCTGTGATAACAGAAGAACCCAGCCGCTTGTTACTAATACACTCAACTCTGATGTTCGAACAAGCATCCTCTCTGCCTATCCGAGGCCAACTAAAGTGTGTGTGTGTTGCATACCCACCTTGCGAGCTTACTCAGGCCGACAACCTTTTTACTGGGCAGATATCCTATGTGAACCTATGAAAGAGACATAAAACAATTTCCTAAGTCTCGCACACACTCATTCGGAACGAACTCGTCGACCTCACGGCATTGAACATGATCAGCCAGTGAGGCCTGTGAAGCTTCATTTTATAAGCAAGATGCGTGACACCACGCATGGAGGCAAATGGACAAGAATCATGTACGGATTCTAAAACACACACCTTGCCAAAAAACGGTACTAGATGATGTTCACAAAGAGAAAACATGTCAATGTCCTTCACGATGACCATCTCCTCGTGGTCCTCATCAAAGACAGCATCATTAAGGACATCTGCAGAAAAAACACAGTTATTGCATCACACTTGATTCTGTGTTTCATAACACCCAGCTTAAGATTAACAGCTTTTAGATTATAAGCTTTTTCATGAAACCCAAAAAGAAGAACCCAAGTAACTTGAAATAACCATGAAAGCACACATTTCATTCTCACCACACAGTACTGGCAGCACATTGTAAAGGTTGTTGGTTCTACACTTTGAATAGAAATGCATTGAAGCAGAACACAGCTCACCGTAGATGGTTTCATGGTAGCCCTTGGTCAAGAACTGCATGGCTTTGGCAGCTCTCAGTGGAGTTTTAAGGAGACCCTGTCGGTCAGTGTTCTCTCCCAGACCCCGCAGGATGGTCGTGTACGCCGCCTCCAGTGCCGGCAACCGGGACTCGTCCTCGGCTTCTTTCCGGGACGTCTCGTTCTTGTGCTGGACAGCGACTTTCTTCGACTCGACCGACAGCTCGCTGAATCCATTACGGCAGAGGTACTCGGTGACAATTTTGCCATTGCACACCCCCTTCAATTCTGGCGCTTTCTGGTAATCCATTGAATCTACTTGAATGCGTCTATGGAATAGAAAGGAACGAGTATCGAACACGAGTGTTCTCCTGTGGGTTTTGGTTCGGATTCAGAGCTCGTCCGTGGGGCATTTATAGGTGCCCGGCGCGACCGGCGCGTCCAATTGAGCACGTCGGTGACCACGTCAAATATTTCGTGGGACCATGTGCTCTGCGTACGTATGTCACGTCCATTTAAGGGTGTGTAATTGAGTAATGCGTTACGTCATGCAAACGGCTTGATTGATTTGGGATTTGCTTGTCTGGATGTAAAGACACAACTGAGCTTGTCAGGGTTCTGAGCATATGACCTCACGTGATGGGAAGGGAGCTTGAACCCTTTAAGCTTCATTGGGAAATCCTTTTAAAGCCTCGTATTAATGGGGTTTATATAAGTGATTGTATTATTATTCATATCTTGTATTCTTGTTGATGGTGATTTATGTCTCACATTCACATTCATGCATTCCTTTTTTAGGAAATGTGGGATTTCTGCCTGATCTGTGATCTGTGTCTTAAAAAGGTTTGTTAATATTTTTTATGGATGGAATTTTAATCATGTGAAAGTCATTTGATTATAGTTTTATGCATTTTTTCGTTGGCAGAAAATAGATCCGAATGTACATTTACGTTTATTCGTTTGGCAGACGCTCTTATCCGGAGTGGCTTACGGGGTTTTGCAATCATGACTGCAGAGCAAACAGGGGTAAGGTGTCTCGCTTAAGGACGCTTTAGTTATTGTCTGCTGGCCCTGGGATTCAAACCCGCAACCTTCCCCAAACTACAGAATATACAGCTTGTTTAACATGAATGCGGATATGAAAAGTATGTGAAACAAAACCGTCTGCTTTATGCGGTTTGTACAAGGGCCTTTGTTATATCTTTAGAAAAAAAAGAACACAAAATGCACGATCCGAGCCAAAAAGAAGATTACTTCTTTATGTAATTTACAAAAATAAACCAGTACGCCAGCTCAAATCCATCAGTTGGTTGCGTCATACACCCCCCCTTTGTGGACCAAAGGTTCTGGTGAGGCTGACCTTTGAAAGGTGAAATGCAGAGGAGGCTGGTATTAAAATAAGGTTTTTTGAGACTGCAGGCAATAGCTTTGGATATATCACATTGGTATAATAAAAGTAAAAATAGGCTGCGACGTGCGAAAAGGGTTTTGTGTGAGCTTAACAGGTGTAACTGTGTTAAGGTCTGCTGAGCGCCTGGTTTATCTTAGTTCTGGTCTGACACTGCACGAGGGTTAGGCCGTTCTGCTTTAACAGGCATGACGTCATCTGTGAAGGACAAGATCAAGATATAAGAGCATCACATGAATCACAGCGTCCATGCAAGCAGATCAAATAAGCCATGTTACCATGAAAACCAGGCGAACCTCGTGAGCTTTGTGGAGCCATGTGCATTAACAGAGATCCTAATGTAAAAGTAAAAAAATTCTATAAAAAATAAGCATCTGTTTTGTTGGTTGAGGCTTGTAGATATAAAAGTTGCCTTTTCCCATCATTAAAAAAGTACCAAATCAATGACTTAAGAAACTAAAAGCCTAGAAAAGAATGATTCACAAATAACCATTCTTTTATCAGAGCAGAAATGTCACAGCACTTTTGTTCTTATCCCACGACTGCTGTTTTTGTAAATAAATAAATACATAGATATTGTATTTATCACAGTTTTTTATGAGATGTCTGATTGTGTATATTTATACACTAGCAATATTTTTTGTTCAGGGGTAAGGGCGATGGAGACTATCAAATACTGTGGACATCAATTTATGAACCTTAAAAACTGTATTATTATTATTATAATCTTTATAGTTAATCTTTCTTAGGTTAAACAATGTTATAAGGGTACAAAAATATCAATTGTGGTAACAAAAATTGATTCATTTTTTTATTTTCTCACGTGTTAATATGTGTGAAATCCTTCTCCAAATTCATTCAACGTTTCAACTTAACAACTTTAATGCTGGTCATCCATTCTAGATCCCCCTCCTCCTTTTCCCTGAACTATGTAGTTCAGCCAAAGATCTTGTGATTTCTTAAAGTTCATTCTGAGGCATTCCAAATTATGGCTGTGAAGCGAAATTTATCAAAATTTCCTTTGTGTCGATTTATCTCGCCTTTGTACGTTTTGAAAAGTTAAGGACAGATATTGGGCTCCATTGAATAGAAATTAATTACTTTGTAACTTTTTTTATTGTGTTGAACACAAAATAAGATATTTCAAAGAATGTAGGAGAGCAAAAAGTCATGAGGTTGTTTTTGATAACCATTTTAATTTTTCATCTGGTACTCAATGGAGTCCAAGAACTGCTTGGTTAACAGCATTCGTCCAATAATCTTATATATGTCCAACCAAACAATGCCACTCATGCAGATTTGTGACCTCTAGAGATGAGTGAGTTATGACAGAATTTACATTTTGGTTTGAACTATAAGTGTGAGTACAGCTTGGAAAGGTATAATTCCAATATAATTTACACAGTATACAAATACAATGAGGCAAATTATAAAAAAGCTTTTGATTAAGCTAATAGAACAGATAAAGTGTATAGGGCGATTTAACATGCTCTCTACTCCTTACATGTATGACTACAACTATAAGAAGCATTAAATGTTTTAATTATTTTATCAGTAGAGGGCAGCATATTACTTTTCATTATCTCAAAAAGAACAGCTAAAAATATTTGGCACATGCTATAACTTTCATCAATGCACAAAAAATAATCCCCTCAATCCTTTAAGAATCCCCATTGGTTTAATCCAAATAAGATTTTACTGCAAATGTAAGTACTGTGCATTGCGGTATCACTGAAATTAAGGTTTTAGTGTTCATGTTGGACAAGCACTTGACAACATTTCTTAAAGGAATAATTTCTACAACAGGCCGCCTTTGTAAAAGAACATGAACTCGAGTCACAAGGTTGTATGGAGGGGACATGGAATAAAGGGAGACTCGCATTCTGCGATATTCCAAGATTTTTACTCACTACCCAAACAGCAAAAAGCTCCATCATGCTGCAAATACACAACCGGAAAAAATATGAATAATCAAAGGAATAGTTTGCCTTAAAATGAAAATGATGTCATCGTTTACTCCCACTCTTGATATTTCAAAAGTAAGATATTTTGAAAAATGTTGGGAAAAGAAAATGGTCCGTCCTTGTCGACCGTTGTATGTTTGGTGTCCAATAGAATAGAACGTTTTTTGGTTGCCGACATTCTTCGAAACATCTTCTTCTTTATTTTCACAAGAATAAGTCATTCACTTTAAAATGACATAGATGAGTAAATGTTGACAGATTGTCATTTTAGGGTGTACTGTCACTTTAAGACACAGTATTGTACATTAAACTAAGCCATCCCTTGCATTACACATGTGTCTTTTACTAAATAACAAAAGTTTAAATAAACAAATCCAAAACATTCTTGCTCCCTTGCTTTAAAAAGTCATTCCATGAATGCCAATGGTGTCCAAGAACAGTTAAACACTATGATATAATGACCTTATAGTTGTGTTTGTTCGGTTAAACCAAAAAGGAGATATTTTGAAGAATGTGCGACAGCAAAAATTCTAGGGTGCATTTTCTGGAAAATACCACAGATGTATATAAAACTAATAAACACACTGTCAACAAAACATTTCCCATTTTAATTTTATTTCAAGCACTAGTCTTTAAAATAAGCGCATCCATCATCATCATCGTCTCTCCCGGTTGCCGGGATTCGAACGCGGCGGTGACGCGTAACTCTAAGGTCTCTCCCCATCCGTTTCCGGCTCAGCACGGAGCTCCGCGCGATAGGAGTCTCTGGATGTCACTCAAACGCGGCTTTGCCTCCACCTCTCCCCGTTCTCTCCAGCGCTGCACTCGGCGACCATATCGGCCGTCCGGGACAGAAATGGCAACGGGATGATGGGATTCGAGGCCTTGTGTGCGTAAACTGTACAATGTCGAGGCTTTCTTCGACGCGTCGATGTGCTGCGAGCTTCCCGATCGAATCCCGGCCGAGTGTTTTGTCCGCCGCCGTCTGCAGCTCCGGGAAAATGTACCCGGCTATTCTTGATCTCTTGTTCGCAAACAAAAGAAGACACCCGAAAAAGCATTAAAAGAGCACGACAGACGGATAGGTGAGTTGATCTTTCCCCGGACTGTCAACAAGCATCGATTCTTTCATTATGGTTTGGGTTTGGGAGGTTTTTTGGGAGTTTTCCCCCCCAGTTGGCCTTCTCTCCTAATGCCGGTTTAACTAGATCAACCTGGAGGAATTCATCAAGACATTTCCTGTGACCACTTCCAGATGTAGTTCTTAAAAGTGGGAGTGTGTGATTGTGTTCAAACTTAAGGTGATCATAACATGCTTTATGGTTTTTAGGCATGCACCCATATTGCATGGGCACAGACTCATCATCATCATCATCATCATCATCAAAGTTTTACACATGTGACATTATTAATGCATGAGCCCAATTTGAGATATAGGGCTGTGAGTTACTGTTCATCTATTTATTTGGACACTTAATAGCACATCAGACTTTATATTGCTTTAAATGAGAGCAGTATGTGGGATGAGTTCAATGCTTGGGATGGTGAAATATTCATTTATAAGCTGTTCTTGAAAAGGGAAAGCTGTTCCAAAAATGACAATTCTGTGTTGAATTGCTCGCTGCCGGATAATTTCGTTGTTTGATAAACGCAGAGAGATATTTGGAAGAACGCTTGTGATCAAACAGTTCTTTGACCATTATAGAAAATGGCAATGGGGGGATAATTTTGGCTGGCCTACTGTGTTTAAATTATTTAATTTTGTGCACAACATACCAAACATTTTAGGAAATGTCCTACGATTTTAGTCGATTAAACAATTTGGGTATATCTTCATTGGAGCTTTGGAATTGCAGACTTAGTGCTTTGATCTTGTACAAGCATTCTTCCAAATATCTGCATTTGTGCAGATTTTGAACAACTGAAGGGTGAGCAAATCATGACAGAATTTTTATTTTTTGGGCTGAACTATTCCTTTAAGGTTGATTAACATAATTGGATGTTAATATACTTCAATTGGTAATATTTTCAAACTGAATTTGTACTGACCTGAAATAATACCATATGCAATATCTTACACAATGCAATATAAGTGCAATATAATGTGCAATATCTCCACCTGTTTGATGCAAATATATTGTATTTTTATGGTTTTATAAATGCACAACACACTTTAATAATGCAGTACTAACAGACACACTTGTAGTAACCAAACTGCATTTTTGTACATCATTTATATTTACTTTATTTTACACTATTCAATTTACATTCTTCTTTTCTATCTTGGTATTATGTTTCTTTTTGTGTTTTTAGAGCTTCCTTAACCACAAGACATTGCTTGTGTGCCTGGGCACACTGGGTCAATAAACCTGATTCTGATGTGCATTTAGACAAATGTATCCAAAGTCACCTATATATATATAATATTTACAGTCATACAAAGGTGTAGTATTGAAGGGTCTGTTTCCCAAAAATTGTAGTATGGTATGTATAAAAAGGCATCTATGGGCATTGTCTACTTCTACTCGGGTTTCTTCCTCCACACTGCTACAGATACCATACTTATGTTCATCTTTGAAATATTATCTTTATATTCAAGATATCAATGACACATTCTCCTGACACCTAAGTCAGAAGGAGGTGAGAGAGTTAATAAAGCCCTGCTTGTGTGTTTCCGTGTGCAGAGATTAAGGCCTGCCCATTTTAGTTGTCTTGGGCTTAGATGTTGCGACAGACTTTTCCTAGAAAGCTGCTTGACTACACTAAGTACATCTGTTAGTCACTCAGGTATAAGCTCCATTTGTCCAGTTCATGTGTTCAGATGACCCTGTGTAGTCCTCGTCACCAAAATATCACATTTGGATTAAAGAGAGGCACACAGATTTTGGACCAAATTATGAAATTCTTAATAGTGATATCCCAAAAATGACAATTCCATTTACATTTACTCACTGCTCTGTAATTTGAAACTTGTATGGCTTTCTTCCACGGAACATTAAAGGTGATATTTTGAAGAATGTTGGTAGCTAGCACCTATTTCATTTGGATCTATATAATAGGAGCGAATAGATGCCACTGCTGTTTACCAACTTTCTTCCAAATATCTTCCCTTGTGTTGTTTAGACAAATTCATGCAGGTTAAAAATGGCTCTATAGTATGACGCAATACTTTTTCTTCAAAAGAGCAACGTGGAAATTTCAAATGCAGTGTTTTAGATCCGCGTGTGTCCGGAATGAGAACAAATCAGACTGCTTCCTCTTCTGGTGCTTGGGTGCTAGAGATGTCTGGTGTAGAATTTGGCTGCAGTATCAGATATAGAGGAGTGAGACCCAAGGGGGGGGGGGCAGAGGGGGCTGGGCTCACGCTACCAGGAAGAAGAAGCTCTGGGCAAGGCTTGTTAGCGTTCTTGGTAGCAGAAACCCAAGCTGAGCAGAGAATAGCATAGTATTTAACGGGCTAGTGTTTAGTGATCTGGTGCCAGGGTAAGGCAGAGACGGTCGTGGGGTAGATGCAGACCGTTGTGGTGCATGCAGTCAATAGTGGGCTGATGAAAAGATGCAGTGGCGGTTAAAAGTAGATATTTAGAGTTTTCTTATAATATTTTATCTTGAGAACAAAAATAATCTCACAGGGGTTCTTGTTTTTTGGCAAAAATAAAGTACTCAAAGGAAGACTCCACTTTTCTACGACAATTATGATTTTTGTCATAATCGTGCAGCCCTAGGATAGATATCGCAACACGTCGGTCATTCTTGAACGCGATGCTATTGGTCTAATATGTGGATCTTAAACGGTAAAACTCAACTTGTTGGAGAGTGAGCTTATTTCCAAAATAAGTGTTTATTTAATGATTTATACTTTAAATACATGTAGATTTAACAATCAGATTTGAATAAATGGAAATTAAAAATAACTGAACACTAATATATTATAGTCTAGATTTTTCATCCCACTTTCATGTTAAGCTTTGAGCAGCATCTTATTAAAATAGTCCACTTCAAAATCATTTACCAATGTCCTAGAATGTTGGTTCTCAGCTTGGACTGTTATTCTCATACTGTTGTTGTCTAGAATGAACTTTGCTGAACCTGTCCTATATCATCTGGACATGTCTCCTGAACTTTTGCTCTCTGCTGCAATTGGTCTTTACCTTTATACCTCAGTCTTTTGTTGTTTTTATATTACAGCCGCAAGATGTGTGGTAAAACATGTATGACTTCTAGGGGATTCTCTATCCCAAAGATGGAAATTCGGTCATAAATTACTCTCCTTTAATAGTTTCAAACCGTTGTACATCATTCTGGTGATCGTTTACCACAATAAAGTTATTTAGAAGAATCAAAGTAGCTAAGATTTTGCGGGCATAATGGACTACATTGGTGAAAAATGTTCTCTTTTTTGTTCTGTTGAACCCAAAAAAAAACACTTTTCCTTTTATATAAGTGATAGTTCGCCAAAATAGAAATTAAGTAATCATTTTCAAATTTGTCAATTCAAATGTTCATGAATTTCTTCCAAAGTGGACAACGGGAGATATTTTGAAGAATGTTAGTAACTGACACCCATTCACTTGCATTTATTCTGTGTCCAACTGTTTGTGGGATACAAACTTTCTTTAAAATGACGTGCCCCTGTTGTGAAAACCAGGCTCAAGACGGAAACCACAATTCTGAGAAACCAAGCCAGTTTGATTTAACCTCTTAATTTCAATTTAATTACAATCTATTACGTGGTCTTACTCAGTCAATATTAAAGATATCAATGATAAAAATGTTCCATACATTGTATAGAGTTCTTTTTTTTTGTATGAAAAGTAAATCCCAAAAGTGACTTTAGCTTGATATTGTCATATTTCTGTTCTGCAGAAGAAAGTCATATAGGTTAGAATTGACTAATGAGTAAATGTAAACTTTAAATGTAACAACGCGATGTGCCGCATAACAGATCTGATATACATCCAGGTGAACTTAGCAAGATCGATGTGAATTCCAATTCGTTGAGAAAGGGATGCTGCCGTGTCAAATAAGTCTCAATGCTTTTTTGAGCGAAATATTTTAAAATAGTGCTGTTTGTTTTCTGTTTGGGGTGCGGTTCTGTCTCTCAGCCACACAAGGGAGCTCTCAGCCAATCAGGGGCCTCTCTTCTGTGTCCCATGTGAAAACATTATGGATGGAAACATTAAAGAAACGCACTTTGATTATAGAACGTAAGCGTTATAGGGTACGCCTGGTTTACTGCTACATAAGGTCTTTGCCAAGTTGGCCATAGCCAAGAGAGCAGATGCCTTGCAACACACACTTATCATTCTTTCACATGAAAACCCCTCAGGCCAGAACATTGAACTAGGTGGAATGATGTTCTCTAGTCCTGAGAAGTGGTCTTTAAGACTATACAAAGTATAAGGTATTCTTTGTTTTCTGCATGCCATAGACTGGAGCCTTGTTAAGTATCCTCCTTTCAAGACTCATTTGCTATAGCTTAGGGTTATATGTCAATTTACCAGTGTGTTTTACTTTTCAGTAGTGCCAACATCAATCCCCCGATGTATGTTGTTTAAATATGTAAGCTACATTTCAGGTTGAGAATCGAGGGAAAAATAAGCTTATAGTACATACAGAATACGTCTTTATGAACTCTGTGACCCCTTTTCATGTACACCTCTGACCACACTACAACATATGGTACAAATGGTTTTCTGCAGTGCAAGTTCAGTTTAAAGTGGAGCAAGGTTCCTGAGTTTGGGGGAAAGGTCAGACTTGTTGGCCTCTGTGCACATTGTACCCATAGCTGTACTGTCAGATCTAAGCTTTGATTTATGAGCATCCTTTGTGTTCTGAGAAAGACTTAAAAATGAGCGGAAAGAAGTGAGAGACTATAGAAGGGAACTGGTTTGCTTTATGCTACCATTCTAATCATGGGGAGGGTATTTAAAGTTATTAACCAAAATGAAATTTCAACAGCGGCACACGTTACTTGTATTGACACAAAGCCAATGCAAGTCAATGGATGAGACTGTTTTCGGAACACCTTTTGTGTTCTAGCATGGAAGTCATTTAGATTTGAAATGATGAGAGGGTGAAAAATTCTGGTTGAACTATTACTTTTAAAGCAAATAATTCGTGCAACCCACACACTAGTTTACAAATATTAAATTGTTACATGCCAGTTATCTGAAAGATAAAGTGGCCATAAAGATCACACAGATCAGCCAGTTTCTTGACACAGAATATATGCGCCAAAATGTCACTATGTTCAGATTAAAATTACAAGCGGGTGAAAGTTCATATCTGTAAGTATTAAAATCCGCTTTCCTCCTTCAGTTTGTTACTCGCAGAGGGCACTTGAGATCCATTTGATGTCATGTTTGCGTAGTTAGGCCTTATCTTTGAAGACCATGCAGTTTTTGCAAACCTGATAGAAGGTTGTAAAACAGGGATAGGATAAATCAACCAAGATATGAATGGGATAGTTCACCCAAAATGTTATGACTATTTATTCATTCACATTTACCGTTGACTCTTTCCTCTGTGGAACTAAAAAGAAGATATTTTGAAATCTGTCCGTACAGTGGAGCTGGTATTGTTTTGTTGCTTGCTATCTTCAAAATATCTCCTTTGGTGTTCTGAAAAGATTTACAGGTGACATGAGGGTGAGTAAATGATGAACAAAATGTTTTTTTTGAATGGAATGTCCCCTCAAAGCAACCGGGCTGAAATGAGTAGCTTACACCTAAAGCTTTTGTCTGTGATTGATATCAGCTTCACAAGGCATCAACTTGTCCATCTCAAATGTTTGGATGTTTCACACGACACCCAGCAGCCTTTAACAACGTGACACTCATCCTTTTCTTCTCTACCATCTCAGAGAAGGTGAATAATGCACTGTAGCTTATCCCAGCACTTGACCTAAATTCTCTTGGTCCTTCTTTAAGGAGACTTGATCAACTAGCATTAAGTATTCATGACAAATTTCCTCTCGTTCAAGCAACTTTTGTTACATATTTTATTTTTAAATAATTTAAAGTACTGTTTTTTCAGCGAGCATTCATAAATAAAAGCACTTATTTGCTTGAGCTTTACTACATGCTTAATATAAATCTTAATATGATATTTTGTAATAAGTTCATCCCCAGTAGATATGGGTCAGCCAGAGAACGAGCGCTCAAATGAGCAGCTAGTGTGTCCGGGCACAAGCAGTCCTTAGGGTTATGCAGGGGGTCATAATATATTTTGCTGATTCACATTTGGACTATTCTGACTGTTCACAGCCAAGAGAACATGAAGGTGTTCTGAATGAAATCAATAGGCGACATTTTAGACAAGTGACCTGAACAGTCAATGAAAAAGGCCAAACACACTCTTCAGTTCAAGCCTTGGTAGTTTTTCTGGTATTTCTTTCCGTTCCAGTTAAAACCAATCAGAAGTTATTTGGCTTCACAGCGTGGAGTTTGTACTTCTTAGTAGTAAACCTCTTTGTTTATAAGCCATTTAGTCGGCCGCTATGAATAAGACGGGCTCGGACCGGCATTGTAACTCGGCCCACATTAGCAGGTTGACAGAGCTGTTCTATGAGTTCATTTTTAGCGCTGGCCTTGAGTCTCATGGAATCTGCCTAGCAACACTTGAATTGCTAAGGCCCTTTTTACACCTGGTATCAAAATCTGATTTGGGCGATGTAATCACAAGTGCTGGGCCAAGAATTGTTTCCCCCAATTAACCTGGAATTTATCAAGCATCCTAATGCAAGCTTTAACTTCATGTTGATAAAATGTCCGGGTATGTCACCCACATTTCAGGTTACTGTATATCTGATTCTAGTATGCATTTTTAATCAAAGTCTGATTGAAGATGTCCTTTGTTTTCCAGGTCCAGGTTCCCCGCCTCATGGAGAAGGTTGGCAAGGCGTGGAGCAACCTGAAGAGGGGATGTCAATCTCTGCTACACTCGGATGGGGGATCCCGCGTTGAAATTCCACCACATTCTCAATCACAGACAGACACGGTATGCCACAGTGTCGACAGGGCTCAGGAAGAAAACATGGTAGAAGTTGTTAGTCCCTCTACTAGTATGGCAGCCCTCCCTCTAGTGACATGGAGGAACAATGGAGGTGTTTCACGACGGGGCCATAACTGTGTAGCCGACGTACCCCAGATACTAGAGATCACAGTCGAGCAAGACACTGAAGATGCTCGTGCTGCCCTGGGAGCCCGCAGGGACTCGTATTCACGTCATGCACCTTGGAGCGGTAAGAAGAGACACTCGTGCTCCACCAAAGCTCAGAGCTCTCTCGAGACCACAGAACGACGATCGGGCCGGTCCCGGCGCAGACGCGGTGCTGGTGGCAGCCGGGAAGACATCGAACCAGGGACGGTACGCTCACTACGTCAACAGATCCATGATACGGTGGGTCTGTGCCTCCCGTTGCGCTCCTCGTCTCGAAACCGCCATCTTCCACCACCCAAACGAAAAATCCAAATTACAGAGTTAATGTTAGAGACATGCCCCTTTGCACCAGGTTCAGACCTGGCTCGAAAATGGCATCTGATTAAACAGCACACAACACCGGTCACAGTGGTGTCGATGGATCCATCATTGGAAGCTTGCGGTGCTACGTGTGCATCACCAGAAGACGAGGAGGAACGCTTGCGAGAAAGACGGCGGCTTAGCATTGAGGAAGGCGTGGACCCACCTCCCGATGCCCAGATCCACACGGTGGATGCCATCACAGCACCCTTAGCTTCACTTTATAAGCTGGGTCCCAAACTGGCACCTGGAATTGGTGAGTCCGCAAGTGGGGGGGCAAGTGCAGTTAACTGTGATTCTGAGGACGATGAAACCACCACTCTTTGCTTGCAAGCTCGCAGGCCAAAGCAGCGCCATTCTTCGGCGGAAGGCCTTCTGGGTGTGAAGCAGCATGGCCCTTGGAAAGTACACACCCAGATTGACTACATCCACTGCCTGGTTCCAGATCAGATGCGGATAATGGCACTGCCCTGCTACTGGGGTGTGATGGACCGTTATGAGGCCGAAGCCCTGCTGGACGGTCGGCCTGAAGGCACTTTTCTGCTTCGCGACTCTGCTCAAGAAGACTACCTGTTTTCAGTTAGCTTCCGGCGCTATGGCCGGTCTCTCCACGCACGCATTGAACAGTGGAACCACAACTTTAGCTTCGATGCGCACGACCCCTGTGTGTATCACGCTGCCACCGTCACGGCACTACTCGAGCACTACAAGGACCCTAGTGCTTGCATGTTCTTTGAGCCACTACTCACGGTGCCTCTAAACCGGACCTTCCCTTTTGCTCTGCAAAGCTTGGCTCGAGCTGCCATTTGCCACAGAATCACTTACGATGGCATTGGGGCTCTGCCTCTGCCCCCTGCTCTTCAGGACTACCTCAGGGAGTATCACTATAAGCAGAGGGTGCGTGTACGCTGGCTTGAGAGGGAACAGGTCAAGGCCAAGTGACTCCTCTACTCTTACAGGAGTCCTTTCAGCACTTTGCAGATGTGGAAGAATTATACCAGTTTTGGGAAGAGCTGTATTTGGGGGAGGTGGGACCTGATTTTGAACACGATAAATAAGCTTTTATCGTTTTTTCATCACTTTAACAAACTGAACAATATATATATACACAAGTGGCTCTCCACTATACACATTACACTACAGCATTTGGATTAGTCTGAAGAAACAGAAGTCTGTTTTACCTTCTTTAGTTCTCAAAGTCTTGTTTAGTTGATAAAAAGGAGCTGCACCTCTCCAGTCTTTCTTGCTTGGCTATGTGGTATACTTTGACCATTTAACTTTTTCCATTCACTTTTGTCGACCCCTTATTCTGTCATGTTGCTGGGGAGGGGAATTGGAAGAGTAATTTCCCCATATTTTTTCCACCTTCTCTCATCATCCTTAGTGCTCATGGTGCTTCGTCAGTGGTTCCTATGGTTACGTTCTGTGCTCATTCCGTTTGGAGGAGAACGCATTCTGCAGTAGGAAAAAAAAGAGATATCCACGAAAGATGGATTGACTTTAGACCTTTGCATCCAGATGGCTTTCAAAATGCAGTGCAGGGAAGAGAAGGGCTCTGTGTCGTTCGGCTTCCTTTACACTTCAAGGAAGTGACAAGGATGACAATGCAGAACACGTCACTTGACGTCAGAGCGCTTGGTATAAAAAAAACATAACTTGCACGCTGTGTTCTTTTGGTTTTGATGAGTTTTGTAATTGTTAATTCCTACCACTAAAATTGCACAGGGAGGCGACTATTCTATATAGTCTTTTTGTATTGTTGTGAATGGTCTGTCAGTGTCCTGAAAGTTGGGCGCTGATGAAGAGCACTTTAACTTTAGCTGTGCTTGGGTAAGTGGGAGCAGCAAAGGGCAATACATGAACCTGCTGCTCTGGGACCATTGTTCGTAGGTATCAACACCCTTTATAGAAAAACACTCACTTTGTCTGACCGATATTAGTCTATTTAGGACAGAATATATTTGAGGTGACCATCAGTGTCATGAATTTAGGGTCAGGTGGGCTTTTCATTTAGGCCTACATGATTTGGGATTATGTTCGTTATTATACAAATGATTATAAGTACATTTGAATACATTACATTTATTCGTTTAACATTTTTCCAGGGTTTTCTTTTAAGAATTTGTATAATTACAAAATAGGTCTCTAACCTTATAGGTCTAAACCAGCTTTTTATCAGGAAGACAAAATAAATGCCAGCACTTATAATCGCATAAAATGAGGGCTTTTATATGCTATAAAATGTGTTTTTGTTTAATTTAAAAGAGAGGAAATACACTACGAATACTTTTTTTGTTAAGGTCCCAACATTCATACTCCTACATCATCCAAGAATCCAATCTGTTAAAGTAGTTAAGGTAGTTAATCAAAAATTAGCATTTGTTTATTATTCACTCACCCTCATGCAATTTCAGATTCATATGACAAAATTGTGATTTAGTGGTGAACTTATTCTTTAAGCAATGTGCCTTCATGCATTAAATGGTGCACTAAATGGACAGGTTACCAACAGTTGTCCAACCTACACAGACATCATGTTAGTCCAATATGCCATGGCACACCTATGATAGAACACCTATGACACCATGGAGAGAAATATAAGCATATTTTTCAAGGGTCCGGTGTGTGATGCATTGATGGTACAACTAAGGCTTTTTAATCTCTAACATTCATGTGTCATCTGACATAAGGCTAAATTCAGGCTCGCAGCACAAACAAAGTGGCACGGTGCAACTCTAACCAGCTTTGTGTGTGGGTGGCACTGCCCTCACCCTCTGTCTCGAAAAGATTTCTGTTGACATGAAAGTTCAGTTTCATTCGTTCCTCCCAGGCGGCAGTAATTGACCATCGATCCCAATGCATTTAAATTTGTCTTCCTGCACTTTATCTCATCGAGTGTTTGTTTTTCTTTGCACAAGAGGGGATGTCAGGGTCTCCTTGGGTACATTTCAGACCAATGGGGGGTACTTCTCACCCTGCTCGGGATGGATAAAATGAGTGCAATTTAGAGGCTCGGCTGGGACGGGGACAGTGAAGCTGTCTGATCATATGATTTTTAATCTGAAGGGGTCAGTTGTCCTGCTTACAGTTCACCTGTAAGGTCTGTCATCCTTGTCAAATCCATTAAATGTGTGGGTGGAACTTCATTCAAATGAGAGTGAAAAAGAGATCTTGGTGTCTCTTCTTCTCTAATTTCCCTAGTTTTACTAAAGAAGTAACAGACTAAAATATATATACAGTATAGCCCCCCTCTCTCCTTCTCGCTCTCTATTTCTCTTTCTCTCCTATGTGTGTATATATAGATACAGATTTTAAAATGAAATATTTTTCATATAAAAAATGCAATAATGTTCTTGGGCTTAGTTGTGGGAAAACAATATCTAAGGTCTCCTTTGAAACTCTCAGGGGAGTGTCAGTCACATCATAATATAAAGAATCTAGTGCAATGTGTCAAGGTGTGCGAGAGAAACAATGAAATAATGTGACCAAAGGTTTTAGTTTTTATGGTCACGCATAGAAAAAGAATACAAATGACTGTAAATGTAAATGTTAGACTTTGTTGTTTCAAGCATTTCAAAAGATTTAAAAATATTTTAGACTTAAAATGTGCATATTGGCTCACTCAATGGATTTTGTCATTAACTTTTAAAAGTGCCTTTTCCTAGTACTATAACTCTCTCTTAAAACAATCAAAATATAATGGTACTCAATCTAGTAGAGCAAAAATGAATTATAAAGTAAAGGAAAGGTCAACATAAAGAACTAGTGTACAATACACTTTTAATCCCCTATATGTAGGTATCTAAGTTAATACTACTCATTTGAACTCCTTACTGAACAGTAAAGATATATTTGTCCAATGTATAAATCATCAGGTGTATGATTGACTCAAATGATTGCAAAGTGAGGTAATGTGCATGGATGGATGTTATAAAGATACAGATAATACAGCTAATATAGATAACGGTTCTGGGATGTATGTCATGTTAAAGCTTTAGATCGGCAGTATATGACCTCACGCATAATGTACGCCTATCAATAGTCTTTGGATTTAATTTCGTTGAAGGTATTCTTCTAGGATGTAACGATATCATGTCAAAAAGTAAGAGAACGTTGCAAGACACTTTTGTACGGAGCTGAGCACATTTTCAACAAGAACAACATTTTTTGTTCAATGTTATTTGTTGTGTTTCTGTACACAAACCATAGGATGTGGTGGTCTGCAGGGACAAGCAAAAGTCAAAGGACTGGCTCTCCGAGTTTGGATGCATTTCAGATTGAGGAGTCGCTAACCATGAACCATCATCATAAAGCTCTTTATGCACATTTGTTTTAAATAAAGAGGCTAAATGTGGGGTAAGGACTTTTTGGGGTTTATGATCTGGACTACAGATGATCTACCTACCATAACCTGCCACCCATGACCAGCCTCTCATTGTTTTCTCATTGGACCCTTGGGACTAAGCCCTCAAAACACATTCTGCGATTACACCAACTTACACATTGATATTGCCATCTTGTGTGTTTAATGTTTTGCATTTGATTTGATTTTGATTTTTTTACACTGCCCAAGGTTTTTACTGTACAATGTTATTACTCGCACATCTCTTGCCCTCTGTGTTATCTTATCCTTTCCTCATTATCTCTTATGTACAGTTATTGGTCCCTACCCCAGGCTGTTACTGAGTTGTTCCGTTGTATTATTTTGTTTGACTGTGGGTTGCAGTTTGCTGTTTTTTGGGGGGCGGATGGTCATGGCTCTGCTTGCCCCTCTTTCACCAGTAGCTGTCACTCTTGGTGCTCTTGGCTTATGCTTCATTGTCTTAATATTCAAAAATAAAAGTGTTGTATGTGTATCTGCTTGTGTTTGTTTAGATACTAATTCACAGCCTTTCTTTGAAACTGGGAGAGAACAATTGGGGAGAGCGAATAAATTCAGTCGGGGTAATAATAATGTTTTTAGTTGTATTTACTGCAATGTTATTGAATATAAACCATTTTGAAAGACGTAAGCCGTTTTAATCTCGCACATATGTGGTCATATATATGGTCTTTACCAATGTGATTCAATTCTAAAAGTTTTACTGGTTGTATTTTATTCACACATATTTGAAATAAGAAGTGCATCTGGGACCATATTGTAATGTTGCAATGTTTACAAAATTGACCATATATGGATCTTTAACTGATTTTCATTAGCAATTCTTTTCAGTTAATGCGTCCAGCAGGAGTGCAAAAGATTTTAGTGAACAAATGAACATCAGGTCTTTGACAGCTGAATTTCTAGTTCCTCTTTGGAGGATGAAGTCTGTAAGCAAGGAATCCAAGGGTTTCGGGGGTCAAGGTTGTCATGGATTTCACCTTCCTAGTCAAGTACAGTGGGCTTTAGTTTATCTTTTACAGACTTGTGAGTTTGTGATAAAAAAATGATAAAGAATAATTCAAATTAATACCCAATACACTAATATCCCTTTTGAAAGACAATTCGTGTACCTATTTATTTACATTTCCCTCTGCAGGACCCTATGGGTCATGTAAAAGTTTAGTATGGTTGAGCCTTGAAGACACTGTTCTGTGCTATAAATAAACCCAGACATCTGGGCTTTGCGAATAACTCGAGAGTTATGAGTTTGCAGTAAAGTCCTCCAAGGCCTATGTTAACCACAATGCAATAAGTTTTCCAGTCTGGTTCATGACCTGATACCATAATAACTAGGGGTGCTCTGACTTGGATATTTGGACGATCACTGATTACAGGGGCAATACGGAGCATTCTTTGTATCATTATTTATTAAACAATATATTTACAACAATGTATTAAAAGTATTAAAATTAAAGAGAAAAGGTGGTGAGACACAGAATAACTTTTTGAGCAACTTTGCCATTTAAGAATGGGCAACATAATTGTATCGGATCCATTCACTTGACCGGCTTGGAGCTTACTGAAAAATTAAAAAAAGACGCATATTTTTACGCTGCAAAGTTGTCATGAGTCAACCCAAAACCAGGAATTCACCTCATTTAATGCTAAAAATACATTTACACTGTATTCCAATTTAAAGGTGGAGTAAATGATTTTTAGAAATTGGTTGGCTGAATATCATGTTATCATGTTGGTTGGCTGAATATTTTTCGGGCATGAAATATTCCTGTATTTACATAAAACATGGCAGTATGTCAACAGTTGGGATTAACAAAAATTTTTAATCACCAAAGTTTAATTAAAAAGAGAATACTTGAAACTGCAACAAAAAAGGTACAGTAAAAACTATGATGTAGTCAGTCAGCCCTTAGGTTTGCTACTTTAAGCACCACAGGTAAGGTCACAGCAAAAATACCTTCATATATGACAGGGCAGGCCTACAAACCAGGCTCTTTACAAGCTCAAAAACTTGGAATGTCAACCAGAAATGCAGTTAACACAAACAGAACCACAGCTGAGTTGTCATCATGGCCTTTTCAATATGAATTAATGATAAAATCTAGAGTAGTTCCACTCTCCCCAGAGGGTGCTCTTGCAGGAACTCAGAAAAATTGGTGTAGGAGACGAAACGGTTTACACACGCAGCTCCAAAAGATTTCTTCAAACCTTTCCAGGTATTTTCACGACAATAAAGTATATTTTGAATGATGGTGTTTCACCAGTGTTGTTTTCGCAAATTCTGATTTTATGTCGAAAAGTATTAACCGAAAATCTAATATAGAGGGAGTGTGATGTAAGTTAAGCTTGAGAAAGCTCCGAAAGCTTACTTCTTAACTGTCGATGTCAGATTTCTCTTAATGAATTCAAGCACATTCTACATGTACTGCTAAGGCGGAAGTCATGGCCTGGTGGTTAGAGAGTTTGACTCCTAACTCTAGGGTTGTGGGATCAAGTCTCGGGCCGGCAATATCATGTCTTAGGTGCCCTTGAGCAAGTCACCGAACCCCACACTGCTCCCCGGTCGGCTCAGCATAAATGTCTGCCCACTGCTCCAGGTGTGTGTTCACGGTTGGTGTGTGTGTTCACTACTGTGTGTGTGCACTTTGGATGGGTTAAATGCAGAGCAAAAATTTTGACTATGGGTCACCATACTAAGCTGTATGTCACTTTCACATACATGCCCCATGCATTTATCGGACGATTGCGATTGACAACCGATCAATCAAAGCACCTCCAATTATAACTAACTTTGCATGTTGTAGTGTCCAATTGCGTTGTCATAACTCCGAAATGTATTTGGTTTACTCATGTTTACAAAAGATACAGCTTAGCGACTATTTCCGGAAAAGGCCTCATGGTGGCTGTGAACAGTGCTTGTGACCAATCTTCTCCCAAGGGCTGTATTGATATGACATATATGTATATCATATAAACTACGTTTAAAGTTAATACTACGATTTTTTACCAATGCACCCGTTGAACATGACAACTCAAAATGTTTAAAAGTCATAAGCAGTTACAGTGCATGAAACAACGTGATACCCCCCTGCAAACTTCGTACATCTTCTAGGGATGTACAAAAAACAAGATAATAGTTATTTAATAAGATCTTTTCATCACTATGAGTGGGAAAAGCCCATAGGTTTTCTATGTCACACACCCCTAATTTCTAGACATCACTGGGATCCCCCTTCTCTGGTCTGTGATACTATCGTATGTTGTCAGTTGGTCAGTTCATGGCCCGGTTTGAGAACGGTCGGGTTGCATTCTGTCCCCTCTACACTGTCTGCAAGTGTTTGTGAGACACCGGTGTGTTCTGCAGTCTGTCACGGACCACTAGATAACAGCATGCACTGAACCTATAAATCAGACATGTGCCAGCAAGAAGCACTTGCGCATCTGTTTATGTGTTTTTTGTTTGGTTCAACTTCTCTGAGGGATGCAGATATTTTCTGGATTGTTCCCAGTGCATCTCAGTTTAAAATGACTTCCTAGAAGTACTTGATTTACTATCGGTGAAGAACTCCTAGAATTCATGACTGCCAACTCATTGCTGCCAACACATAGAGGTGCAATGCAAGTGTGCACACAGAAAGAGTGAGAGGAGGACTTTGAAAGAAGTAGACATTTATTTAGCCAGTTTCACGTGTTTCAAATAGATGCAGACACACGCTGAGTTTGGTCTCCGAGGGTTGAGTCCTTTGGAGGTCGCATGAGAAGGCTGCTACGTCATCGAGGCTGTATCGTTTCGCAAAAGCAGGTAGGACATTTTTAATGTACCCTTTAAATGCGACCTTCTTTCACAGGAACTCGGATGACCCTTGAGAGGTTTCTGGAATTGTTCCTGAACATTTTAATTAGTTTGACAGTTGTGAGAGGGCAATGTGTCTGTTTTCTTGTACTGCGAAGGATGCCCTCCGTATAAAGCATTCCAGATGAAATGACGTCAGAAGGACACAAGGACACTTACTGTAACTTGAACATTTTAATTGAAGATTGTTGTGAGGCACACTGTGCTTCCTTTTGTGTCCAGCAGGTATCAGTGCTGTTCTATAGGAAAAGCCTTGAGGTTTCATGCATGCTCCTTAAGATTTATTGCACTTTTTGCCACCTGCTTGTTAGGTAAACTCTTATTTTAGCAGTGTGTTATCACCCAACTACTTTCCTTAGCCATGTCTTTATTTGGAACTTAAACGTGCTGAACCATTCATTAGTTCATGACTCTCACTCTTCTATTCCTACTGACTCCTCTCTCTCTCCTGTAGGCCCCAAGCATTCATGTTTGCCGAGTTGGAATATGCAAGGTGCACAAAAGCTCAAATATGTGTTTGAGTAAGAATGCGTGTACTGGCTGTTGCATGCTGACAGGAGCACACTTGCATAAGTTTAAAGACATCAAATGTTATATTGGTAGAGATAGAGAAAGAAGAACAAGACTGTCCTCTATAGTTCAGACTTAGTGAGTGTTCTCTATGTCGCAATGCAGCTGCTGCACGGATGCTGTTGCTTAGCAACCACCGCTTCACCTGCTCTTGGTTATGTAAGATCTCTCTCTCCTTCCTTTCGATTGTGATGGTTACAGCTGTCAGATTTGTCATTAATATCCCAGCACACCTTAGATTTTTCACACCTCTCTCTGATTGGTGGATTAGATATCAAGGGCATAAATATATAAAATAGAGATCTTGTATCTTTGTTCTGCCTATGTAGAGGTTTTCATACATGGTGTAGAACGATGGCGAAAATCAGGTGTCCTAACTTACAGAGTTAGAGAGCAAGCCACTCATGACACATCACTGTCTTTATAAAACTGATCACAAATCATCTAAATATAACCTCCCCAATGTGAAAATGTATCATTTAATGTATATTATCGCTAATCACTTTTATAGATCGCAACAGTGAGACGAAAGCTTCTAAGTAATTCAGTGTTTTCCATAGTACTTTAATTTACTTGTGGTGCTGTGATGTCACAGCTTCATATACATCTTTATGACATCACCAACTCGTGTTTGCACATGGACGTTAAATCTGTTTCTCATGTGCTCTCTTATCTGTCACATTTTATAATTTAATACAACTGAATGCAGTTCTCACAAATTATCTTCTCTTATGTAAGAGATGAAACAGGTAAAAATTTGTGACTGAACACAACCCAATAATGTTAAATACCATAAGCCGTCACTTTAATGCTGCTAGAATACTGTTTTATAAACAAGACATCCACATAAGAGCCCTGAACAGGCCGACAATGTGTTTCTTCCTACTTTATCACAAAGCTTTTGCTACTATTGCAGCCATTTCAATCATTCTGTTTTGTTTTAAATGGCAGATTTATCTTATTTACAATGATAAAAATTGTAAGGTGTGTATGCGCATGAAGTGATCTAAGAGATTATCAAAATTTATGTTTAGGGAGTCTGGCTCTGATTTTTTGTTGTTGGTCAAAAATAATAAAATGTAATGTCAATAAAATCATCAATTTCATGTGTAATCGCATTATAAATAACATTTTGCATTCAAAATATTATAGCTTGGGTTATGAACTGTCATTTACAGCAATAAAGACAAATTGCATAATTTTTAATGGTTAAAAAACCCCAACTCAAATCTCATAATAAAAATCTGCGATAGCCAGAAAATCAGTTCACAAATGCTAAACTAAAGGTGTTTCTGCCAGTGATGAAAAAAGTGGATTAGCTGAAACTCTCCAGTGTTTGTGCAAAAGTAGAGATTAAATGAAAGAAATCTCACTTACATTACAATGAAAAACAGGTCCAGCATCTGTGTAAAAACAAAACAACATCAATTAAACAATCTACCTTTTAAGGAGAGACAATGTTTTGTTGTTTAACACTTTGTTCAGAGGTTGCAAAGTCAATTTATTGAAAAGATATTTTATATCATCTGTAAGTAAGAGGCTCCAGTTTTCGCAGTTTTGTTCTTATTTTTATCTCTTTAAACATTATGGTGACAAAAGGAACCACTGTTTATTCACCGAATCATTCGCACATATCACAAATACTAAATGTAACACCAGTTATACTTGGGCGGCCAAAAATGTATCTGGGCGGGCCTCCCGAGTAAATGCCTTGTATGGGAAACGCTGTAATCCTGCTGATCTCAGTGCAACATATTAGACAAAGCTCATCATCTTCCTCTTAGCACTATGCTGTGAGCTGTCTGTCTGCGTCTCTCTCTCTCTCACCCTCCATTCTCTCCACACCCAGTGATGGTGAATCAGGCCACCCACTTGAGTGCTCTGAACTAGAACATCAGCCTACTTCTTAGTATAATTAGAGCTAAAACCAGAGAGGTGTTTGAGTGTAGAGGGAGAAAATATGGCCTTGGTTGTGTCACTTCTTGAACTTTGCAAAGGTTTAGGAAACATCTTTGTATAGACATGACAATGTAAACGTCTGTCATTGTGTCTCTCCAGGATTAACATGATGGGGGAGATGAAGATATGACTGGATTAATAAGAACTTCAGAGCAGAGAAACAGTCATCTCTTCGCTTTTATTCAATTTGATAGAGGGGTCAACGAGTACATGAGCACTGCATTCGCATTATGTTTCAGAGCAAGCTGTTGCAGAATGCGTAGTAATGTGATGATGCTCAATTACACAATCCAGAAAAATTAAAAATGTGCGAAGAGTAAAATGCTTTTAGATGATAAAATAGCTTGGCTTGTGATTATGACGTCGCAGAGGAGTCAAGTAAACATTTGGGCATTTTGATATTGATGTAACAAAAAAATACAAATTAAAACAAGAAAGCTCGAAAACTTGCTGTAATGTTTTTAGAATCTACAAGAATTTCCAATACCACTAATTCTGTGAGGTTGCTCTCTTGCAGAGGCAAAGCTCCACATTAACCATTATCATGTAAGTGATGTTGGCAGTGAGACAGTGGTGCATGTAATGGTGTTCATTTGGTTGTTTTCTTTTCAACCAGCAGATGACACTAAAGAGCTCTGTGACAGAGACCTCTCTCTTAAGGGACTGGATGTGAATTGATTCTGAATGTGTGTGCATGGATCCTGTCTTTGTGGATGTTTTATCAAAGCCACTCATTATTAATTTATGCACTACAAAAGTACAACATCTCTACTTTGTGTACTATACACTGTAAGCAGTTTAGTTTGACCACCTATCCCCCCCTTTCAAGCTTCAGGATTAGAAGGCGAGAAAAGAGGAAAGAGACGAAAAAGAATTAGATTCTTCACACAGCACAAACATTTTAATGATCAGAATTTTAAAAACTGTTACAGTGCATCAAAAACTATTAAACACCAACAAACGCAATCACACTCCAATAACATCAAACCCCATCCCACTCTAACACCATCAAACGCCATAACACTCCAACACCATCAAATGCCAACACACTCCAACACTATAAATTGCCAACACACTCCAAAACCATCAAATGCCAACACACTCCAACATCATCAAACGCTATCACACTCCAACACCATCAAACATTATTGCAATCCAACACCATCAAACCCCATCACACTCCAAAACCGTCAAACACTATCACACTCCAACACCATCCATCGAAAGCAATCACTCTTCAACACCATAAAATTGCCAACACACTCCAACACCATCAAATGCCATCACATTAACCAACACCATCAAACGCTATCACACTAACCAACACCATCAAACGCTATCACAATTCAACACAATCAAACTCCATCACACTCCAACACTCTCAAACACGATCACACTCCAAAACCACCCAACAAACACCATCACACTCCAACACCATAAAACGCTATCACACTTCCACACCATCCATCAAACGTAATCACTCTCCAACGTCTTCAAACACCATCACACTTCAACACCATCAAACCCCATCCCACTCCAACACCATCAAACGCCATCCCACTAACCAACACAATCAAACGCCATCACACTCCAACACCATCAAACACTATTACAATCCAACACCATCAAACACTATTACAATCCAACACCATCAAACTCCATCACACTCCAACATCGTCAAATGCTATCACACTCCAACACCATCCATCAAACGCAATCACTCTCCAACGTCATCAAACGCCATCCCACTCCAACACCATCAAATGCCAACACACTCCAACACCATCAAACACCATCACACTAACCAACACAATCAAACGCCATCACACTCCAACACCATCCAACGCTATCACAATCCAACACCATCAAACTCCATCACACTCCAACACTGTCAAACGCCATCACACTCCAACACCATCAAACGCCATCAAACTAACCAACACAATCAAACCCCATCACAATCCAACACCATAAAACGCTATCACACTTCCACACCATCCATCAAACGCATCACTCTCCAACGTCATCAAACGCCATCACACTTCAACACCATCAAACGCCATCACACTTCAGCACCATCAAATTCCAACACACTCCAACACAATCAGACGTCATCACACTCCAACACTGTCAAACGCTATCACATTCCAACACCATCCATCAAAAATCATCACTCTCCAACACCATAAAACGCTATCACACTCCAACACCATCCATCAAACGCATCACTCTCCAACGTCATCAAATGCCATCACACTTCAACACCATCAAACGCCATCATACTCCAACACCATCAAAGGCCATCACAATCCAATAACTTTAATGCCATCTAACTACAATGCCATCAAACTTCAACAAACTCTGACGGTGTCAAACTCCAACACAAACAAACACCATTCAATTCCAAAGCAAAAAGAATTCAACATCATCAAATGATATCAAATTCCAACAAAACACCCCAAAACTCCAACACCATCAAACACCAAAAACTCCAATACCATAAAACACCAAAAACTCGAATACCATCAAACTCCAACAAACTCTAATGCTATCAAACAACAGCAAACGGCAATGTTGATGTTTTTTGGATCAGTGTGAATTTGCCTCCATACAGCAGCTTAAATGCAATATTACATTTACATTTACATTTAGTCATTTAGCAGACGCTTTTATCCAAAGCGACTTACAATAGTCGAGGAGACAATGAAGCGGTAAATAGCCGATACAACAATAGGTGAACAAGTGCTACAACAATGTGACCAAGTTACACAGAGAGAGGTGTGTAACCTTTTTTTTTTTTTGATAGAGTGAGTAGGTTAGAAAAGAAGTGAGTTAGTGAGTTAGGTGTAGACAGAAAAGATGAGTTTTTAGGTGTTTTTTGAAGATAGAGTCAATATCAAAGTCAAATTAAAAACGTTATTGTCTTGACCACTTAGGCACCGAAATGCTTTGGAAACATTGGAGTTCAAGCTTAATACAACACATGAAGCCCAACTGGTTGGCCATTGTGCCAACAATGACAAGATTATTGGTTAAAATCTGAAGAAACACAAATTGATCAGCTATATTGCGCATGATCTGTGTATTGACTCTCCTCTCCTCATAATCTGTGATGCTTTATACTGCAAGTCTCTGGATCATCCTTCTCCCTTTCCTCATCCGTCTCAGTGTGCATTTCCACTCACAGAGCAGAAGTTCTTTCCCTCTGACCTATTTTTGATCTGTGCATTTCTCACTCCGCGCCAGATTAACATTTCACCCAACAAGACGAGTGGAGACAGAGAGATAGCATCATCTAAGACAAAATGACAGCTCGATACGCCCACACTCTCCTCTGTTTTCCTTCTTTCATCTCATCTCTCATCTGCTCATCTACCATAATCCAGTCTGGATAGCCAAAGAAACCTCATTGAACATTTACACAATTCATTTGTTGAAATCCTCATTAACATTTTAGCTTAAGTGAGTGCTTGAGAAAGATGAGGGTTTTAAAACATGGATGAGAGAATGGGTCACACTTCATCACTGCTGCGGTGTTGGATGCTCAAATGCTGCCAATACAATACAATGTTAAACAAGATCTAGTTCTTAATTTTCCGTGCGACTCTCTACTCATGCGATTATTAGTATCAAAGAGCTAAGCTTTGAACATCTGCCTGTGTGAATTTCTGTCCATGTAACTTCTGTGTGCCTGCGTTAATGAACGCATGCAAGCATCAAACACTTGCACAGAAGCTGTACTGTCAAGGGAGAGGAACTGCATTTTACAACCTTGCGACCAAGCACCCCCCGCACCCATCTGTTTAAGTGACCTCATAGTTTCCAGGGTAACGGGGATTCCTAGCTTATGGCCGAATCTGATTGGCTCGCAGACCATGCTTTTAATTGGGTCAAAACGATACAAACAGAATAAATAAGATGTTACGAATATATCTGTGGACGGTGTGTGTTTGTGTGACTGTGTGCTGGCATCATTATCAGGGATTTAGATTCTGTCATCTAACCCTGTTCATTTGATATTTCATTAGTCTGTTTTCAGATCCAAACAGCAAAAGAAAATTGTGTTCTGTGGAGTGAGTGAAACGCCAACAACAAATGACTGGAGGCCACATCTGTTTTGTGTCAGCCCTTGAGCTTCGGCAACCTCATTTCAAAAGCAGATTCATCCTCTTTGGGCACACTGGTCCTCACAGAAATCTCTAGTGGATCACTTTGAACAGCTTGGCGTTAACAAGGCCGCTGCATGAAGGAGCCGCACAGATGAGATAAAGAACAGTAAGAGAATATAGAAAGAGGTGAACTGTCTGGACAAGCAGCATTCCATGAACTGAAAACATGGGTTGCTGGAATTGCCTAATTGTATTATGTACATTGGTTCCATGCTGTTAAGTTAGGTATTTTAAACGTAGGTAAAATTATGTTTAAGAAATATCATGTGGCACCGGTGTACATGATCAAATTATTTCCACCAGCTCATTATATCAGTCTTTTTAATAAATATTATGATATTTAAATACAATGTATCATCAACCATATTGTTATTACAGGAAAAGTTATGGGCATTTTATCCAAAGTACAAATTTCTCGGTTTGGTTGAAAGACATTTGGAAGAATGTTGACAACTGAGACTTCTCTGGCATCATTGACTAATATAGAAGAGAGATTATTGTATCTTTTTTATTCTGTTGAACACAAAAGAGAATATTTTGAGACATTTATGAAAGCAATAACTTCTAAGGGAACCTTTGACTACTGTTTTTAATGTTTATCTAATATGGTGGTCAATGGTGCTGCAGAAATCTCAGTTACTAACATTGTTTCAAACATCTTTCTTTTTGTTCAACAGAACAAAGAAATGTATACATTTTTGGAACAACATGAGGGAAAGTAATTCATGACATTAAACATTTTCATTTTGGGGTGGATTATCCATTAAACTAAAAGACTGAACTTTCTAAAAGAAAAGGGATGTAATGTGCATGCATATTATATGTTCAGTCAAACAAGTATGCCATAAACACCATGGTGGTCTTTCATACTGTGTGGTTTTGCTTCATGGTATATTTTATTCTATATTTTGTTTCAAACGTTTTGAAATGACGGGTGGGTGAGTGATGACAGATTTTAATTTTTTTGGGGTACACTATCATTGTGGTTCTCGCATTCCTTTTGTCCAGGTGCACTGAATGAAAGCTTAGTCTTTAAATAACAAATCACATGATCAGACAGCAACTGTATGCCCGTCTCTGAATGTTTATATGTAAGGTGCCAACCTTTGTGCACTTGTGTTATTTTGTTTTTATTGGGGTTAAAGGTCTGATGACACCAGAGACATGAACAAAGACCTCAAATTTTTCTTTTCCTGCCTTTTAAGTGATGTCTGTGTTGTGTGTGTCGACTGTTAACTTGTGTACAAGCTTCAGTGTTCACGCATCTGTGTTTGTCGAGGATGGTTACTGTATTTATAGTGTATTTATAACTTTTCACAGTAAAGGGTGGAAGGTGATGGAAGCACATGCCCATTCTACTACTGGTCACACTGGGCTATTCCTGGTTACTGGGTCACTATCACTAACATACCAATCATAGTTATTGCTGGATGGTCAGATTCTCCATAACTCTTTAAAGTGCCATATCAAGCACCATTATAGGAGCAAGCTTATCCAAAAATGAGTCTCGGAATAGGTCATACAGAGTTTGATATTCCTGAGTCATACCATTTCTTGTCAACATCATACCCTCACCTTCAAACCCGGCCTTCTTACTTACAGTACTTGGGTTGTATTAGAAAGACATTGTGTGTGGTGTGCTTTCTAATGCCAGAGCTTTTACTGCTCGATGTTGGTCTTTGATAAATGTTTGACTGTCAGATTGCAAGCAGCGTGAGTCATGTTCACACTTGTCTGTGCTTCATTTGGATTGAAGAGGATGAGTCAGCCGAGAGTTCTTGAAGTAGCACATGAAGGCTCTGTTTCTCTGTGGGTACAAACCAGAGAGAACATACTGCTCTCCACAGAGTCGAAATGATGCCGTAATCACTTTTGCTCTTATGTAAATCATGCTGTTTCAATTCAAGTTTTTCGTTGGTCCATGTTACACGTCTGTGGTTGTATCTTGCCGATGTCAATCAAAATGCTTCAGAGGCTAAGGCCAGGGCATCATAATAAAGGATTTCATGATAAATTGCAGGTTACCAAAACAAAAATTGTCTGTTTAGTACTGATAAGCTTAAATAATATTAATAATAAAACTATATAAAACAATTAATTAGAATTGTGCCACCTACTTAATGGTGTTCATTTGGAAAGTGCAAAAAGGTTTCTGTGAGTGTTAGAGTAAAAATCCTTAATTTTCTGCCAGCTGGGGCACCGGTAAAAACATAAACAGTTTTCTGGCATAAAATTTCAAATTTGGGTAAATTCATAATTATATCGCTGCATATTAAATATGTATTGTTTAAAACGAGTCAATACATAAAACCGACAATTACATATGTACATTAAACATATAATAAAACACACTGTAGTTTAGAGTGATATTTAACTCAAAAATGAAATTACTGTTATTTACTCAATTCTTGTCATGTAATTTTTCTTGCAAATTTGGAAGAAAGTACATAAATAGCAGCAGCACCCATAAACTTCTATTTTGTGGATACAAAACCAATGCAAGTGATTGTGTGCAAGTGACCAACATCCTTCAAAATCTGCTTTTGTGTTCTGCCAAGGAAAGTGGTACAGATTTAGAATGAAAAGTGGGGGAATAAATGATGACAACATTCTTTGTTTACTATCACTTTAAAAGTGAGGTTGCAGGTTTTGAGGTTTGAACTTATTTGGACATTTGAGGCCTTCCAACTTGATTATAAATCGTATTAAATAATGTTTGGTAATGTCCTACCATGTGCGTATACAAGGAGAATAGTTTGTGCAGTAAATTTATGACCGCGGAAAGTCCCACAAAACATGCAAACTCAACTTGTGTATTTGTAAGGAGATGATCAGGTGTAGGCTGGCTGTGGGTGTAAAACACAAAAAATACTGTGAATCTGTAAGTGAATTTGAGATGGTTACTTATGCATGCTGATTCACTCTCTATCTCTTTCTTTCTCTCTCTGCAGTACTGATACAAGAACACAAATCCTATCAGAATCACTAAGTTCAGCTAAACCCAAGCGCAGGTGATTTCCATATTGTAAATACATGTGGCGGATTTGCATTGCCCCAAAAACGAAAAAGTGACATAATAGACAAAGGTGTGTTAAATGAGCCCCAATGATTTGCATGAGGCGCTCGCTTTCTTTTAGCAAACAAGTGTGTGCTTCTACATGAACATCCATGAGGTCTGAGTTAAACCATTATGAGGGGGTTGAATGATTCACTACAGCCTGCCGGGGAGGAGAGGAGGGGTATTTTTGGAGCAGTACTTACACAATTCATTTCTGTCCCAATTGTGTCTATAGTTCTTCTGGTGGAGAAACACTAATTAAGTTATCCTGGTTCTCTCAGCTCTGTTTATTGCATTCGGCTGAGATGTGCTGGAAGATGCTTTTATTTGGCAACGGGGGATTTCGGGATGATACCTTTATGTGTTTTTGTATGCGTCTGTAATGTATGGTTTGCGGGGGTGTGTGATGTCGAGCTAAGAGCCACGTCCACTCTTATTGTATTTGTATATGGTTGTGGTATGGACAGACAGGCCTCATTAATGGATGTTTGTCCAAAAACCACTAACTGGCTGAGTGTAAATCATCAGTAATGCACTACAGCATCGATCCAATGCTTTCTCACATTTCCATTCCCCAGATCTCTCTCTCATATTCATTCGAAACCAGCTTTTCTAAATCTCTCCATCTGGTCTAGAAAACAACTAAAGGAGATCTGTATCAGGATGGACTTTGTGAAAGCTTCTGAGTATGCGTGTGGACTATTTCCTAATGACAATGAAGCTTGTATGTTTGGTTTTCTATTCCAAGGAACTGTAAGCAACTCTTGCGTTTGTTAAACATCATGATGGCATGGTTTCAGGACAGGTTGCTAAGGTTTTGTGAGTGGCTTGTAGTGCAGTTCACATGTTCTAATGTGTTGTGGGTGGTGGCTAGGTGGGGTCTGGCTGTTCAACTGAAAAGAACACACCCCTACCTAAAAATATTCACGGTCCCATAGGCAATATTTTAAATGAAGTGTCTGTGGTGGTTGACTTTTTTAACAAATAAAATTTGACCCTGCCTGTAAAAACCCTGCTAAAGTATTTTTTTTGTGATTTACTTTTATTCCTAAAGATCATTTGACACAATGTAAGGAACATTCTGTGAGAATACAGCATTGATATCTTTAATATTGACTGAGTAAAACCAGGTCAAATATTGACATCATAGTGAAATGAATAGGTCATATCAAACTTAAATGCTTGTTTTCTCAGAACTTGATATCCCGACTTAAGCCTGGTTTTTCGCATGCAGTGTCACAAATGTTGATTTAAAGTTTTATTAAATGTCAGGGTCACTATTTGTTCATTAGTAGTTGTTGATGTTGGAAAAGACTGTGACATCATACCTAATTAAAGTATTTATATATATATATATATATATATATATATATATATATATATATATATATATATTATTTATTAATTTACTATACTTTTGCAAACATCACTTCTTGCTGTTCAAAAGAAGGTGGGAGAGAGGAATTCAGAGGGAAATAAATTGGACCTGTCCACGAATTAATTGTTTTGTTAAAGGTTTAAATTGCTGACATCACTATGTAGAACATGAACATTTCAGTCTTACTTTTCAAGAATTCTGAGCCCTGCTGACCCAAATTGTTCTATGAGACACAGTTTGGCAGGAAGAACTCTCATTGCCCTTTCCATGTTGCCCGGTGATTCTAACACTGTTTATCCAAACTATGCTTCCATTAACTTTCTGAAGACTTGCGGGCATAAGAGACACCCAGAGCACGCCCATGGGGGCATTGGAGGAGGAAGTGGGCCTGGCTGTATCGTGGGAATGCGCATTGTGTGTTATATTCTGTCATCATTTATTCACCCGCATGTCACCTAACAACCGTGTGACTTTATTTTTGTGGAAAACAAAAGAAGATATTTTGAGAAATGGTGCAATGTGTTCATACACTGGAAGTCAAAGACGGACAGTTTTTTTTGGTTACTGACAATCTTCCAAATATCGTTTGTGTTTTGCAGAAAAAAGGAAGTTAAATATGTTTGGAATGAGGGTGAGTAAATTAAAATAGTTGTTCTTGGCGAACTATCTCTTTAAGGGTATACTAGCACACAGGCTGGTGCCATTATCCAAAACATGACGTCATGTGATCTTTGTGTATCATAGTAAACATTGCAGATTGTAATTTCAGTCTTTCTGGCTCCTCCTCTCTTTCCATGATGAGGTTGTGACCCCCAGGGTTTTGGCTAGTGTGAGTGTCATCTCCAGTTCAATTAAACCAACACTGCTTTGTGATGAGATGAGGGAGAGCTGGGTGTAGATGTAGATGAGGTCAAAGCACTTCTGACCTGCTTTTTACACACACACACACACACACACACACACACACACACACACACACACACACACACACACACACACACACACACACACACACACACACACACACACACACACACACACACACACACACACACACAGACAGACGCACTTCCAGTTCAAACAGAACAGAACACAATGGTGCAATTTCATATTGAGGTTGTTAAGAGTTAAGAGGCATACCGTTTCGAACAAAATATTGTTCAAAAGCCAAATATGGCATAGCAATAATTTCACATTTTAATTTTTATGTAAAAGTAAAAAATAGATGAAGGAAAATAATGAAGAAATGAAAAAAATGAAGTAATAAAAATCTATAATTTAAACAAAGAATAGACCATATATTGATAGCCTCAAAATGGCTACACTGAGGCTAAAATGTAGTGTGAAATATGAATGTTGTTCGCATTTCAGTGGGTTGCATCATCCTGAGGTGTGTCTGTGAGAGAGAGAGAGAGAGAGAGAGAGAGAGAGAGAGAGAGAGAGAGAGAGAGAGAGAGAGAGAAAAGGTTAGCAGTAAATTGTTCACATACCTACTATTTCAATGCCATGAAAGGTTGTTTGTCTGGCAAGTTCTCCAACATGGATTCTTCGCCATTTGCTGTCTGCTTTAAAAGTGCAACATTAAATGTTGTTTCCTCACTGCTTTGTGTGAACACGTGGTTAGTTAGTAGATTGTAAAGTCAGTTAGTTCTTTATTCTCATCTTTTGCCACCACCCCAACACATAAACACACACACGCCAACACATCTGATCTCAAGCTTTTCCTGTTAAACTTTAATGTGGCCGTATAGCAGTGATGGAAAGCCTATAAAATCTGCTTTCTGCACTTTGTAGAAATGATTCCTTGAGCAATTAAGAATGTGATGAAAGAAAACATGAGAGCAAGGCAGAAAAAATCTGAGCCCCATCTGAGATCCTTTCCTGTAAGGCCTACTCCTCATCATATTTTTAAATCACACTGAATGATTATTTCGGAATGTGTGTGTACAGCCACACTTCGAACACTGTTCTAAGAATGTCAGAACAAGTTGTGTTTATGTAATTGGAAGACTTTTAAAGGAACAAAAGAAGTGTGTTTTAAATTATACAGTGACACAGTACGCCAGAATGAACGGTAGGGGTTTTGAGCCATAAATTAAAACGCTTTAGGTTACAAGACAGTCTAAATCTACATAATATTCTTTTATGCCTTCATACATCTGTGCCCTCCACTCTGATTTGTGAATTATTCATGTTGGTTTTGACAGCAGTGTATATTTGTTATGTACATGTGTGTTCATATGTATGAAAGTGTATTCTATTCTAATATAATCCAATGGTTTAATGAAAATATCATAATGTGTGCTACATAAATCGCTTTAAATAAATCATTTTACAGATTTTTAGTGTAACATATCACAAAACAGTTTATCAATTATTTTATCTACAATTTACATATATTATTTTGTTTTTTATTATTTATGTTAATACTTAACAGAATCTAACAACATTTTGTCTGGCTTAGGTCGTAAATGTAGCTCATGTCTTCAAACAAGTGCATTTATTACAGAGTAGAATACATCTTGTGTATTTTATGATCGTCCTTCAACATCCGCCAGCTGCAATAAACCATTTAACAGTGTTCTTTTGACTTCAGGAAACCAATTTGACCTGAAGGCTTTGAGCATTATATAGGCACTGTGTCGACGCTGTGTAAATTTGAAATCTAGTAATTTAAGGGTCTCACCTGGGCTTCAGACAGATCGTTCGTGCGCTAACTCTGTTACGGGTCAATCAGTCAATCACAGACATGAGTCAGTCACCAAACAAGAGAAAGCCGAACACAAAATGATCAATACAATCTAGACAGGAGGAGATATTGCATTCCGAGGCCAAGATGTGTTTCAGGCTCTACGGAGGGGGTGGGTTTGTGTCGGTCATCTGGTTCTACAACTATAAAGCTGCCTGCCATCTCCATTAGTGGGCTGCCGACTGGAGGGCATAGCTACACAATTGTAGTGTGAATAAATAAATTGAATATGCATTCCGTTGGAATAACATTCTGACTGAGAACTCACATGAAAAAATGGGTGTAAGAAAATGGGAGAGGAAAGATGGGTTGGGTAGGCGGTCAGTCAGAATAGATGAACTGAGATCGTCTTTGTGTGAAGATTTATGTAACCACTTTGGGACAAATATAGATGCCACAGTTCCCTAGCACATCCAAGACCAACATTTGACAAAGTGGAATATTTTAATTAGAGGGAAGGGAAGAAGAACCGGGATGTTTAAGTGACATTAAAAAAGTCAAGTGTGTCTGGTCATGTCTTTTGATGCAGAAGTTGAGGTTCCTGTTCTCAACCTTTTTTTACTCTTTCACTGTCTTCCTCATAATAAATAGTTTCAAGGAACATGTACAAGGGCCTAAGTTTTGTAGCCCTTGTCTAAACATCTTTTGGATGATTTTGATAACATGTGGATGTTAAAGATGCTAGTGAGCCCAACATGTAGCCCAAGAAGGTTCTAAGAGTTCAAGCAAAGATTCTGGTTTTGTTTTTTAAAACCTACAAAATCTTCTTAAAAATCTGTAATTAATTACAGTTATTATTTCTGAATTATGTTAACGTATCTTATCTTTTTATTTCTATGTATGCATACACTTTAAAAAATAATAATTTGGCAGAATTGAACTGCTTTAGTTATTTCTCAGATGTTACATATGTTTGAAATACAGTAAAACATGAAACGTTTTAATGTATTTTTACAGTAATATGTGATACTATTAGTTTCCTCTTTAAATTCCAACCACAATATTTTGGTCCTATAACCTCTGTCAAACATTCAAAACCAGAGAAAAACATGTATTTTATTTTTGACCCGGCCTGTAAATTCTACTTTGAGAAATTCCATTCTTTGACAGACATGAAGAAGTTTTTCACATATTTTAATATATATTTGAAATGCAGGAATAAAAAAAAGACTTAAGTAACCTGCCTGAAAAAAAGTTGTTAAAAACATGAAAATGTGCAATTGTATGTTTCAAAAATAGAAATTTACTGCCGCTACAGCTGCCAAAACGTTTCTTACTGTAATTTGAAAATCATACTAACAGTTTCATCTTATTCAAGCCACAATATTTTGGTTCTATAACCTTTGTCAACCATTTAAAGCCAAAGAAATATGTCCTTCAATTGTTTTTAGGCATGTGTTATTTCTCCAATAAAACCCCATCTCATCGCTAGGCAATGTCCAGCCGATCATGACTTCTCTGAATTTTTCAGTTACCTGTCAACACAGTATTTTACCCTCTGGGGGTTGTAATTAAATTCCATTGCTGGGCCAGCATTCCTGTCAATTACATAATGAAAGTATTGAACCCTTGGCGGCTGCTCGATGGTATAAATATGTTCCTGCAGAGATGCTTGCTTTGCAGGGAAACAGCTTGAAAGAGACAGCTTTGAATGTGAATGGTTACCAACTCTCTCACGCAGGGCATGTAAGGTGAAGGCTCCCAGAGGCAGTGTCAGTGTCTAATCCACTTATTCTATTCTGCTGTATCCCACAACATAGTTCCCAGCAGAATCCCTAAGATCCCTGGGAGAGGTTTACCTAAGATGGGGGATGTGATCATGTTCTCTGTTTGTGGTATAATGTTGGAAATCTATACCATGTGATGGCTATCTTGTTTTCCTCACCCTTATGTGTGGGTGGTTCTATCATTGCAAAGGTCTGTGATAAGGTAGTCAGAATCTTACCTCAATAAAATCCCCTCCTCCTTACAAACTCATTTATTAACAAATCATCTTTACTTGCCAGGATGACTAGTATTGAGCGTTGCCTTTTTGGACTAAGGTATAGTAGGGTAACTAGTATTATACAACAGATGGGTGTTTCTGATTGGATGAGAGGTGTTTCAATGGACAACTGACTGTCCCTTAGCTTCATTTCAGCTCTCAACACAGATGAGCATTACATTACATATTTTTCCCATGCATCAAATGAAATAATTAAAAATAAAAACTTAAAATGTACAAATTTGGTATAACATTTTTTATTTGTTGTTATGTTTTGTAGGCAAAATATCTAACAAATCTCATATCACTATACATTAGAAAACGCAAGAAAGTGACTTGAGATTTTTATTTATTTTTAACTATTGTTTTATGAAAGAAAGTATAATAGTTAAGTAAGTAAAAAAAGTTAAAAAATTCAGTTTTACCCTTTTTCCTAAGTACCCAATTACCGATTTATTTTACTTTTGTGGAATTAAACCAATTTATTTCTTCACATATTTTTGAAATACAGTTAAAAATGTAAATAGACTGTCTGGAAACATACAAAAATTAGTGTAATAACATGAAAATGTGTAATTTCACAGAAAATATTATAATAATGCATTTTACCGCTGCCACAACTGCTTGCTGGAAGTTTTTTTGTTTCTTTGACAATTCATGGAGATCTAATTTTGCTCATGTCCGATAAATGTTATTTTTTTAAATTAAATAAATAAAAATATCCTTTATCTAACTATAATGTAGCAACTACTTTAGGTAGTTTAATAGTATAGCATAACTCCATTTTATGCATGTCTTTAAATATAACCTCCCTCCTCATCAAAGCAGTTTCCCCAACTTACATATCAGTCATATGATTTTTTTGAGCATGGAGCATCTCAAGTGTGTATCTCCTAAAGTGAAATCCTTGGTTGTCAAGTGACGATTGGTCATCTGCCAGAAATTTCTGTCTGGGTTCATGATGGGTTATCAAACATTTGTGTAGATTTGTGTTACCAAGCATATTCATTTTACACAGATGCATGAACATTAATGAAGGGAAAAGTGTTTTTATGTTATTCCATTCCTCTGAAACTCTAAAATCACAAGCTTGATTGACTGTTAATTAATAATCAGAATTCCTGTTTAACATATTAAATAATAAACACATTTGCTTAAAGTTCCATTTATTTCGTTATAAAAATATTGACGTGGTTCAGTTGTTAACATGGATCTCAGTCTGAACAGGTGAACTTGCAGTTGACCTGGTTTACAAGCCTGATCAATTTACTTGTATTTTGGCATAAACTTTTTTCATGGAGGCATGAACACAAGATTCAAATAACAGGTTTTATCTACGTCCCATGGCTGACCCAGCATCTCCTTAGTAGCAATATTGGACAAACAACACTCCCTCTTTGTCTTTAGAGCACTGGCCCATTCGAGCTCATCAAAGTTTCAAGAGTCATTCAATCGATCGATGCGGCCCATCCAGGGGAGCCTGTGTTGGCAGAGGAAATGGATACTGGGGCACCTGGGTCCGACTTCATTACTAAGGGCCTGTCAACTGGAGAGTCACTGGAAAAAAGACTGTGCCGCTGATAATTCAGATGTGATGCCAGCATTGAGTAAAGACGGAGATCTGTCTATTATTCTGAATTCTCTTAGTGTTGGTTCAAGATGAGTTTGAGGGTCAAATATACTTCTTGGTCATTTGCCTGTTTCATTGTTTATTTAACTTTCCCTTTTTGGAGGTTTGAAAAGGTTGAGCTAAAGTTACTCGGGGATCTCATTTGCCATGCATGTGCATGCAGCTATTGAGGCTGTCTGTGTGGCAAATTCTGTTGTGTATTAGATACCTACATTTTTATGGCGACTAGGAATTTATGTTGGAGATTTTGTATTCAAATTTATAACTCATCACAGCAGGTTTGCTAAACAGCCTGAACAGGAGAATGCTGACTGGTCTTTGTTGTTATCTCTACGAAAGGCACTTTAATAGAAACCCATTGTTTTAAAAACATTTCTCAGATTTCCAAGAACTGGTCTTACACTATAATGTGCACTGGGTTGCTGTATCTGCTTTTTGATCTGTGGGATGAGTTTACAGACAGAGATTATACAGGGATTGTTGTTTAAGCTCTCACTATTATCAAATGAACCTCATGAATTAATAACTGCCCTAGGATGAATGATCCTTAAACTGTCAGGCCCAACTAAACAGTGGATCATTGTCCTTCAATCATTCTTTTTATACACTAAATTCATAACTCATTGTAATTTGGTTCATTTAAATGCTGGCATATCAGCCAATAAGAAGTAGTTCCTATTCTATACTGCAGGATTATGAAAACTTATGATATCTCTCCTCCTCCCCAGTTCCAATTGCAGCGGTCTTCTGGGGGTTCTACATACTCAATTTTCAAGGAAAATATAAATATTTTAGTTAATCAGATTTACTTATTTTTACTTACATATACTCTTTTAAAATGTACATTTAGTTTATTTCAAAGCTGTAGATAATGTACCTTTTTTTTAATAAAGCAGATTTGCGAAAAATCTTATGTGTACTTGATAATAAACGCTAGCTTGAAATCATCATTGCAAAAGTTGTCATTACTAAATAATGATTTCCCCAAGGTTGACATCTAGTACCATCTGTATGAAAAGTCTTTGGTTTCTTGTCTTAATGACATAGCATGAACATGCCATTCCCAATTCAAACACTTGGGAATATACTTCATTTCACTCTGATGGGTACACCAAGAACCTAATTACATTCTTTTTGGAACTAGGCTTTGAAATTGAATTATCCTTACATGATTAACATTTTGGTATAATAGCAGAAGAACAATACCATGTGCATGGTTTCCTCATCGATCCAAGCATCTCACTGCTGTTGTGGATCAATTAGGGAAGCCAAGGCCACCGGAGAGAGGAGACGGAGCAGCTTCCCTGCTGAGCAGTCAGAGAATGACTTTAAGTGGATTACTGGGCTCATGATTGCATTAGACTGACCACAGCACTGGAAAGTAACATCAAAAGTCTATTTCACATCTTTCAGCCACTAATAATCATAAATGTCTATTGACGTACTGTATTGTAAGGTATTCTATTTCATAACAGTGTATTCAACTGGATTATTGATTGACCACTAATGCCGTGTCTTGGTCCTCATACCTGTGAAGGCTTGGTGAATGCATTCAGATTTTTGCTATGCCAATGCTCTTTATTGCTATCTGGGGATCAGGAAAAAGCACATGACAAATAAGCATGCATCATAAAACTGAACATAGATTGTCCTCCAGGCTCTCGTTCTGCGTTCATGGAATGCTGCAGAAAATATTGTTGATAGTAAAAGTGATATTGCTTTGATCTAACTTTGCGTCCGCTTTTGTGTCTTGGTGGTATAGTGCACACCATCGCCTGTTTTCGAGGACTTCAATTGTTCAGTAGCAGAAAGGATGAGGATGATGTTTGGGTTAGTTGTAGTGTTACTGAATTTCCTTCAACCAAAGCAACTAACCTTTTTGGACTTCCTTAATAATATTTGAAAAAGTGCACGATTTGGACGTTAATTCACAACATTGGCATTGATATAGTAATATAAAGAAGCCACACACATGCCACAGTACACTGACCAATGACAATACTTGAGTATCAAAGTCAATAGAGAGCTTGGAGATTTGAATGGCAAATGTCTTGCTGCTTTGACCTTTAAATACATGTCTTGCGTTGGGTTCCTAGCAAGGCCGTCATGCTTTGCCAGTACTGACTTGTTTATGTTTGTTATAACTTCATGGTTTTAAATGTCTGCAAGACATTTTGGTGTAGCGGAGATGTTTGAGTTTAGAATGCAAGAGGTAATTGATTTCAATTTTGACAGCTTTGGCATTTTGTTAATAGCCCCTTTTGTATTCTGTGGGGAAAAGTCAGTTTCAAGCCACATTAAGGGTGGGTAGATGGTAACGGAATGTACATGTTTTGCAAGTGAAAGAAAGCATGACTCATTTTTCAATTTCATGATTTATCAAAATAGTTTGAATGCTATTTGATATACATATTTGCTTCAATGTGGTATATTTTCGGATTTAAGTGAGAAATACTCATTGAAAACCAAATTCAGGTATTACCGGGGGAGGGCAATCATGCATCTGTCAAATCTATATTTAAAACCAACTGCAAATACCTCCATCGTCACTGGTTAATTTAATTGTTGTAGAAAGACTGTTGTTCATTAATATTGTACTTTATTATTTACATGATTGTGAAATATTTTCAATTGCCTCTGTTGTATGTGTATACATAATGATCCATTTGTACTATTAATGCCACCTATAATGGAGAGTTCAACAAAAAATAAACTTTTCATGTATGACTTTCTCTCCTCTGCAGAGCACATAAGAAGATATTGGAAAGAAACCAAACAGCGGCACCACCCATTCACTGCAATTGCATGGACACATAAGCAATGCAAGTCAATGGGTCCAATAAATGTTCGGCCAGCAACATTTTTCAGAAAATCATATTTTGTGTTCTATAGAGTAAGAATGTCTAGAGGGTCATCAAATGATGACAGAATGTTAATTTTTTCAACTATCACTTTAAACCCAATGTTCTTGCATTAACATATAATGTGCCCCATCGGTATGAATGGGCACGACTCATCTGGTCCCGGGGCACCTTCAGCAGATAGTTTAAAGTGTTGTCTGGGTCAATTTCGTGAGACACAATTCAGGTGATATTTTTCTTCATTCCCCTCAGCAAAAGAAAGCACATGAGTATTAGAGAAATGTAGCACAGTTTTTTTGGCACAGTAATGTAATTCTAGCCAATGTGCCGTCTCTTGCTTCTGGAAAGGTGATTACTTAAAATAACACCAGCTCTAAAACCTCTTCTCCTGTACTATATTTGAGATTTATATGGCTAATATATATTATATAGATTTATATATATATCACTATATAATGCTTACAGTTTTGGTTGGTTACCTTTACAATTACATGGAGTGTTTCCTGACCTAATCCTAGTGTTTAATTTCCTGAAAGGAGCTCTGCGTGGCATGATGCCAGATATGAAGCACTCGTCCTTGCTTCAGATCTCTATGAGTTGCATTGCCTGATATTGCGATTCCCTTCCCCCTTTCAAATCCTTTCGTGGCTTTCTTCCAGCGCTCATCTGAGAACACAGCTCTTTTGTTTCAAAAAAATCTCACAAGTTTTTCCCCCCGGGGTTGAACTTTGTGATATTCTAATTGCTTTCCACTATTTTCAGCAACTTCTACTTACCACCCCCGATCTCTCTCTCTCTCTCTCTCTCTCTCTCTCTCTCTCTCTCTCTCTCTCTCTCTCTCTCTCTCTCTCTCTCTCTCTCTCTCTCTCTCTCTCTCACCACCCCCTCCCTGGCCTTTTCAAGAAGGTGGGCAGAAATAGTGTGCTTTTCTAGACAGAAAAACGAGGCGCCGTTATTCGAAATGTTTTATCACCCGACAGTCCTCCCAGTCATCTGACCACTAAGCGGAAAAAGGCCGCTTTTGATTGTCATTTCAACGGTTTAATGATGATGATGTCATCAGTGTGAATAAACAAACAGGTGACCATATTGAGTGTATATGTATGTGTTTGTACTCTTAAACTGCATTACACAGCTACTGGTAATCTGGTTACATAGATATGACATGTCATTGGACTCCCCAGGCGGGAGACATTCAATCCCTTTAGTGGCAAGAGAGGCAGAAGACTCAGGAGGAGGTGTTAATTTTGGCGCACGCTGTAAAACCGTCCAGTCCAAGCGTTGACTATGAAGACCTGTTGCGAGTGCCTGCCAAGCGCTGACCCCATTAAAATTTTTGCCTTAAGAGTGGTTGCCAACCTGGCTGTGAGCTGCATTGGATTTGGCATCCGTACAAGGAGGCTAATCAAATCTTGTTCCTTTACATAAAAGCTTTCACTTCCAAAGGCTGACCCCACACCGCTCCGATGATATCAAAAAACTGTTTGTTCTCATTTGGGTCCTCCTGTGGTTTCTGTTTCTGGCTTGTTTTTGGTACATACTGGGCCCATGGGGTGTCGCGCTTTGAGCCATCCCTGATCCCAGGATTGAAAAATAACCACAAGAGCACACATGGGCCCATTAAACACCCCTTCCCATTTCTCATGGCACAACAACGGGAGCAGCTGCGCGCTCACACTTGCAGACGTATCCATCAGCAACATGTGATAATGGCCACAGCCATTGCCAAACCAAGCACGAGGGTGGACAGCCAGGGGCAGGAGAGAAAGATGATCTTATTAAGTGTCAATGCGGTTCAGGAGGCTGTACGTGTGGTGGTTGACACATTCTGAGAATGGCTGGCATCGTGTCCTTGCTGAGTGATGGCAATAATCATAAGGATGGCATCAACATGAGCGGCAGATAAGCCGACCGCAAGAAAACGAGCTGCCGATGCATTCCAGCTAAAATTAAAAGGCTGAGATGTGTGTTTGTAAGGGAAGACCTCACTCACCTGAGGACACCGGGAAGTGCTTGTGCTCATTAATTTACTCTATTCACCATCCATATGAACTTTCTTTCGGGTAAGGCACTTCTCTGAACAAGTGTCTTTTGATTTCTGTACCTTTTCCCCTGAAACCGATTCAAATAAACAAAAATAAAATTTTGAAAGAGTTTCACATGTTGGACAAGCCATTTTTATAGTCTAGTGATACAGTTAAAGGTGAACTGAGGCAATAGGAGGAAGAGCTATTGTTAGCCCAGACAGCAGTAATATCACAAGGTCCCATAACTCTGTTGTCAAGTGCTGCGCTTTTTAATTTATAACACACGAAAAATCCTCAACAAAAGGAAAACAGAAAAATGACGGAGAGCATCCTTTTATTTATCTACCAGGTAGAAAATGGCTAACTCCGGAGTTTTGTATGTGATGTTATTACCAGTATATTGAACCATCTGTTTAAGATTTTACATTGATGATAAAGTCCAGCAATGAGAGAAAGTCTGTTTTTTAGATTTCATTTTAAAAGAGAAAAGGATGCATGTTTTTGTGCAAACCAGCAGAAACAGTACCCAACAAAGGAAATATGGACGGCAAAATTTCATGTGCCCATATTTAATTAATATATTGACAATGCTATTAATTTTATGTGACACTTTACTCAATGGATTATCGAAAAACTATGCTTTATAATTTTTGACTTTACATCTAGCCTACAAGTATGGTGCACATTTTTGGTTGAAGACTAACATTTTAAATCTAAAAGATGACATTCACATGGAACGGCTCAAATGCTGAATCCACCCTCTTACTTTACACCCACAGAGCAAATCAACTGATCCAACAATTACATGATGTAAACACAGCAGCACCGCTTCACCTCCCAATGATCCCTTAGTCTACTGGAAAAGGGAATGAGCAGCTACCCGTGAGACTGGAATTCAGGGTTGCTAGGAAACGTGACGGAACATGAATATCGCACGTCAGAAAGCTCAGCACGGTGGTAAATAGTTCCTCAAGATTACATGCAAGAGTATCTCCCTCGATACAGTGAGCCGCTTGCGGCTCATTGGCCTCCATCATGGTTGTTTCGCATTTGTTTGCGTTGTGAATGAGCTTTTGCTCATTACTCTAACTCGCTGTTACCTACACTTGATTACTTCAAAGGATCCAGCACCATTTATGCACAGTGTGTTAACAATATAAGTCCGTGTTTGTGTTTCAGCCTTGCAGCTACACAATCTGTTACATATCCAACATGGCAATATTTCAACAAGCCCTTTTAAGGAGTCTGCAGTGGTCAGATGGACTAGGCTAAGTAGAGCCTTCTGAGGTGGATCAGTATTGGCCTGTTGTAAGTTTGATCAGAAATTAGGCCTTGAAAATACATAATGCTTCGTAAGAAAACGCAATGATGCTCACTGTAGTGACACCACTTCTAACTCATTTAGAAGAAGGCGGGGTAAAGCAGCTTTTGGGTAAATTGTAAATTTTATTGGAAAACAAATATACAACTTGGAATGGATTCTGAGGCATGGCTGTGCCATAAGCAGTTAAAAAAAGAAAAGTGACCAATTAAAAAGCTTAAGAACAAAACAAATACAAAAAGATTAGAGTGTATGAGTACCTGGCGATAAACCCGTTAGTATTTAATTCAATGGTGTTGCAATAGTGCAATGCTGAAGACTTTTCCCATTTCTAATCAGAATCTGTCCATTGTCCACGCAGAGTTGCTCCTCCACATTAAATCACAACAGATGAACGAAATCATGCCAAAATTGTTGGAATCACTCTTAGTAAGCTGGACCCTTGATGTCACCGCTTGTCAGGTAGGCAGACAGAGCAACAGAGGGAGGGAAAGGGGTCTGTGCGTAGTAGCCAGTATCTGTGCCTTTATCACCTGGTCACATTACAGCTCCTTCCAACAGATTGTTTACAATGAATGGGAGTTGGGGAAGGCATGAGCACTCAAATCTTATAGTATACATGCAGATCCTTTGGACAGCAGGAGAGGATGGGAAAATTCAAAATGAAACATTTTACAGAAATTACAAACGAGAAAAGGCAGATTATTTTATACAAGAAATTCTGTACAAGGCCTTCACTTCGCTGTCATCATCTGTACAAATTCTGAAAGAAAGAAAGAGTTTTTTTAAGAATCATTGCATTGATGTTAACATCACAGATGTTACAATGAATCAAGCAGCTCACCTTCATAATTGACCTGACCATCTCCATCAATGTCTGCTTCTCTAATCATTTCATCCACCTCCTCGTCTGTTAGCTTCTCTCCCAAGTTCGTCATAACATGGCGCAGCTCAGCAGCACTAATATATCCATTACCATCCTGACCAACCCAGATTATTTTATGTTTTAGTGTTATGTTATCTCAACAGAACAATTCTGTACTGTAATATGCAAAGAAGAACACCTTATCAAAGACACGGAAAGCTTCTCTGATCTCCTCCTCACTGTCGGTGTCCTTCATCTTCCTTGCCATCATCGTCAGAAACTCAGGGAAGTCTATTGTTCCATTACCTGATTAAGAGGCATTAAAGATCAGGCAAAGTACACAGATAAGGGACAGATAAATTGATTCAACTGTGACAGATGCATTCCAGGAGAATGCTTTTAGGTCATGCACAAACTAGACTCGCTTTTAAAGTTAACGCATGCTGATGGCTAATGTAGCAGCAAAAATGTGTCCTCACCATCTGCATCCACCTCATTGATCATATCCTGCAGCTCCGCCTCTGTGGGGTTCTGGCCAAGGGAGCGCATGACTGTGCCCAGCTCTTTGGTTGTGATGGTACCATCGCCATCTTTGTCAAATAGCGAGAAAGCCTCTTTGAACTCTGAAAACATTTAGAGAAGAGACAAGATCAGCATTTTGGCATTCATTGTATACATGTTAAACCTACTCAAACATTTGTAATACAAAATCCAGTTTCTCCTTAGGTACTAATGGGAAAGGGAAATCGCAGACTATGACTAAATGACGTCAAGGTTTTCAAAGGGCTTAAGTCCTTGAAGCTTAAAAACAATGTTGTACATGTGAAATAAATATCTTAAGAAATTGCATCAGTGCCTTCAAACATTGGTAAAGAATCAAACACCAATTCTAAATGTATTGATGTAAGTCTTTTAGCAGCACTGCTTAAAATCACAGTCAGATCTGTTACATTTTGGTCACATGCCCTTGGCAAAGCAACAGCTTACACTTTGTGTGGATGCTTAAAGCACTGTCTAGATTAAATTACAATGGCAACTTTTCTAAGAGCATAAAGAATTAAGCCTTCTTATTCTGTGTAATGTTGCACTAAATTTGGAGAATTGATCTTCGCAGACCAAACCCATAAACTGCATACCAGTGCATGATACTAAAGGACAATTGAAACTGCGACATCTACACTCCCATCTGTGCCAACAATGCCCATTCAACAGAGCTGTGAGATCATCTAGATGAACTAATTGATTTTAGATAATTCAATATTACTTTTATAGGTACTTAGATACTTAGAAAAATGCTAGCTTTGCTAGAGCTATGTTATTGCATTTAAGGGATAGTTCACCAAATTCTATCAACAATAACTCTCACTAGTTGTTCCAAACCCAATTAATTTTTTCAGGTATTTGGACAAATGTCGAATATCGAAACAGTTCTGGTACCCAATGAAATGGTAGAAAAAAAATCTGTTGTACACCACAACTTTTGTTCCCATCATTCAAAATGTAAAATTTTTAATCAGTAAAAATTTTTTTCCTTCTATGTTTTCCCTTATATAATTCTATACATTATATATTTATGGGTTTCTTTCGAACCAAGAAATGCATATACATTTTGAAACCACACCATGAACATTTTTATTTTTCGGTGAACTATCCCTTTAAGGTAAAACAGCAAGTTAAATCCTCCAAACATGTATTTGACAAGTTAAGATTCAAGGAGGTGATACCATCGTCTAGTTGGCACAACCCATCCACGCACAAACAGATTTGACTTGAAGCCCACCTTAAAAGGCAACAAACACAACGATACCCCACCAACATACGACGTGCAGGCAGTACAGACACACTATTGTACAGTGCCAAAGGGGAATCTCAGAGGGGTGTGTGCAACAAAAATCTTACCAGCAATTTGCTCCTCTGTGAGTTGATCGGCCTGGAAATGAGAAGACATTGCATTACAAAACCACGCTTCCCAAAATCAGATGAATGGGATGGGACATAACTCGTCAAACAAAGACCACCGATCCCTTCTCTCCAAATGTTAAGAGACCATCTCGAGAGAATAAAGTCCTTCCATAGCGACGAAACACTCTCTTGACAACCGCAGCTCATCCACCCATCTTGCACATTCATGTAACAACGTCCTTCGGTGTAACTATAGGCAGTTTCTCATATCAATAATACTTTACAGTACTTTGATAAAACTTCTTATTATAAGTTTGCAGTATTTTAATAAAACTGGTGGTTATGACCCTGCACTGATGATCCACTACATCACGCTGGGAAGAAAATGCTGCATGTGACGTCACTATGTCAGTTTCAGCGTTTGAAACTACAGAGGTTGTAAAATGTACAGAACAATTCATTTAACTTAGAAAATATCATATATGTGAAGAAAAGAGCCAAACTGTGAACTTTTTATACAAGAAATTCAACAATATGGTAACAATTTGAATCATATTTAAAAATGCTGATCAAATATATGAAGCATTATGTAATTTAATGAACTTCCCAGGCCTTTATTTATTGTTTGTACACCCATTTTATTTCACCTTATTATTGTTGTGTGGTGTTTGTAAAAAATGTATATAATTACTAAATAAATAAAATGAACAGATCAAGCAGAAAGTGTGATGGATAATTACATCAGGCTTTAAAAGAAATCAATCAATCAATAAATATTAAATTGAATAAAAATTAAAAGTAAATATTTCACAATTAATTTATGCGAACAAGATAAAAAAAAACAAATGTTTATTTATGGTTAATTTTCTTAACGAAAACTGTTATGGTAACGTCATCGGAGAGCTCACGTGTGGGGGGAAACTGTTGCCAAGCCAACTGAATGAACGTTAAACCGGCATAACGTTAACGAAGTTTAATAAATAAAACTTATAAAACCAGGACTGCAAACTCAATTTCACCACAAAAAAAAAAAAAAAAAACCTTATGCAATTCAAACACCTGATGCTAAGCATCACTTCGGCTTGTTATGTTTAAATTTGAGCGGATTATATGAATAATACTTAATATTTTGTTAAATAAAGACCAGGTTTAAACGTATAAAAAATAAAAATAAAGCGGACTTACCATTTTCTTATGTTTGTCAGTCTGTTCCCTCAGTCTCCGAGAGAGTCACAAACGGTTGTGTGAGGATTGCTATAGACCCGCCTTAACGGTCGTACATAAACACCTCCCATCTCTCTGTATCCCTCCGCCAACCGCACTGCATTCTGCCTTTAGGTGCGTCCGAAAACGGTGATCTTCCTCAACCAGACTACGCACATTTGTCGAAAACATAATGCAAACGAGTCTTATCAAAAAACATCGCATTTTATTTCTCAAACGGAGTAATTAGAATAGGAAATACAGGCGCACTAGATGACGTCGGATGAGTGCGAGGAAGGAGTTCCTGGTGTGCGGCAGATTATGATTGGTTGGTTTGTACCTGCAATGCGTCACTCCCTGGTCACACACTGTAGAGTTTGGCTGGTCGTAAACGCCATGCTGAACTGAAATAGGGAATCACCTGAGTTTGTCTGGATGCTTACTTTAAAGGGAACATGTTTGTGTGAATCTTCTTTTGTTTTATATATTATTCAACTTTTGAAGTCTAAAATGACATAAATTGAATCTGCAGACAGATGTGCACATGTCTCCTCATGCATCTTTATCATTTTGCAGTTTTAAACCAATAACCAAAGACCTCCATGCATGTCACATGTTAAGTTATTATATTAAAAGTAAAAGCAAAGTTGGACGTTTTGCATATAAGACACGTTTGAAAAAACCGACAAGATCAGTGATAAAAAATAGTGGGAATAACTTGGGTTAAGAGGAGCCATGCAGTCAACCAGAGGCCTACTGAAGCTCCTGCCCTGCTTTTCAATGCTTGACTGCATCGGCTTCCCCTCGCAGGCCACCTGTCTCTTGCCGCGTCCCAGGTTTGTTGGACATCCAAGGGCTGAGATGAAGACAGGCTCATGCTGAGGGGTTGTTTCATATCACAGACGCAGCAGGAGCAACTGAGAGTCATTAAACCATCCTCTGTCCTGTGAATGCAATCGCTGTTGGGTCACAGCGAGCTTCATTATTTACCCCAAATGTTTTCCATGGATCTCCTGTCAAAGACGCCTGCATTAAAGTTTCTCTTAAGAAAACGCTCTGTCTGAAAGTGGAGAGCATTTTCTTGGGTGGTTCCTGCATACTTGCTTTCCAGGGCTTGTAAAACCAGGGGAAAGAGTGAATCATACAACGGTTTAGCCCACAACACATGCAACATGTGTGCTTACTCCTTAAGTTACCTAAGAGTTTCCAAACTGTCTGGAGGTACAAAACAGTGTCTTGTGTCTTGAATTGCCTGTAAGGTTTCGTTCACCTTGCCAGGCCTACATAACACACAAAAAATGTTTTCTACAATGTTTTATGTATGTTTTGCATAAACATGCTGTATATCTTTTAGTGTGAATAATAATGTCTTAAAAAGAATATGAAATCAATTATGTTTAGTTGTGTCATGATCTTTTCTTTTTAAAACACACAAATTGAACTTGAAAGACGTCAATATGAACTACAGAAAAGCTGCAGTTTAATTGCCAAAAGCTATTACCAAAAAGCATGATTTTAAGAAATATATTTAACCATGGTCTTGCACTGATCATGTTTTTAAGTTTGCAAAATGCTAAAATGATAATGTTATTATCTCCGATGTGATTATTGTGTAGAACTATATAGGGCTGAACAAAGCCGAAAATGATCCTCAGCACAATCCTTTTGAAGGAATTGTAATGTATTCCAATGTATTCTGGAACTAGTAAAATGAGTACGAGAAAACAAGAAAGACTAGTATTTCCTTTATCTACGGCACAAATGTTCGTAACAAGATGCCAATGTCGGTGAATGGGTAATCGTGGACATAAAAACCCATGTGAGACACAGATGGTTGATAATCGCTGATATAAAGAGCCTCTGACCACTCAGGTGTTTACTCTAAGAGTACACCATGAAACTAAAGACCTTTTTATTTTTAATGCACATCCAGGCTTTGTACTGCACATCGGTAGACATTGCAACACCGGTTTCTTATTTCCCAACACAGACTTGTGTATGCGAATGCATGTCTGTTCATGTAGAAAATGCAAGTTCATAATTACAATGTTTGAAAATGTTCTTCCCTTTTGATTCTCTGTTTTCTAGGTCTTTTTGAGCTAGACACAGAATAAAAGTTGAAAATTGAAGGTTTCAGCTTTTGATGTTAAGCAAACAAAATGCAAATGAATGCGTAGTACTCTGTACCTGTAACCAAACTGGCATCAGCTCTGTCCTTCAAGAGAAGTAAGAGAATGCCTTTACTCTTGTTAAATTGATCAGTCGGCATTATGAGTCAAATACTAATAACATTTATTTTGTTTGTCTCAATGGCATTCAAAGTGGCTTGACATGGCTCTGGATCTTTGGCTGTTAATCCGATTTGGACAAAAGGGATTTGTATTATGTAATCCAGCTCTGCTGGGTTTCTCAATAGAATAATAGATGAAACAATATTAAAGGAACAAAAAATGAGTTTTTTCAGGCTTTTTTATTAACATTAAAAGCTTTAAGTGATGCAAGCTTAATTACGATGATTTTTTGTGCTCGAAGAGATTTGCCTGCATTCAATCTTCGTAATTCAATTTCACATACCTGAAATGGAAGTAATACAACAAAAGGTATATTCATTAAATCTTTGTTGTAAAAATGTTGCATAACTAATAGCTTTGATTTAAATGCACTGCTTTTTTATCAACCGACACCATATTGTCACATCGTTTTGATTACCTTTACCAGAATTACAGATATGAATTACGGTAAAAATAAACCTTAAAGATAGCCTTTATTGCAGCCCATAAAATGCACAAATATACAAAGTTTAAAGTACAAGCTGATGTTACAGAAAGGATACCTACAACTGACACGTGATTGACATAGTGCTAGAAAGTTAAAAAAGTAATAATTGTGATTTAAGTGATTTAATAAAAATGAAACAGATTTGCCATGCATGTGTACACAATCTTTTAACATTTGTCAGCAAGGTTGTGTGAGACGTTGTAAAATGCAATTTGTAATTCAAGTATGGCCAGGGCTTTAGTTTCACAGCACAGCATTAATATTTAACTATGTATTTAGTGAGATCTACATGACATCACAGAATCCTCCGGATAATTAACACAAAGTAAAAAAGAAACAGCTACAGTATGTAAAGAAATACTATCTTCAGACACAATGCGTACTTGTTTGGTTTTAATCAACAACCTTTATGATAAGTCCTATTATCTTTATCCATAAACTCTATATACCTTTTACCTTACAGATAACAAAGGGATGGTTAAAGGAGCAATAAGCAAGAAATGACCCATTGAGACCTGTAGGCTATGCTTTTGGGCTGGTCCAGATTTTAACCATGAATCATGTATCTTTTTCTTTCTATACATGATCATAAGGCATTACAGGGCCCGTCGTTGCATTAAAAAGTTTACTCCTATTTTTTCTAGTGTTTAAACTATAAAAGACATTACTGTATGATCACAAATCTCAATTCTAAACTGCTTCGGTCCAATCCCCGCAGAAGCTTCTTGTCCTGCCCCGTCACAGCAGTAACAATCAGACCATTGCATCTGGCCATGGTCCAGAGCACTGCAGCAGGCTGCCACCCCCATTAAAAGCAGGCCATCCCACTACGAAAGGCCACTGCAGAGAACAAACACACTCTCATTCGGCCCATCTGCAATTCATCACTCAACAATACCACCAGTGTCGCGACTGCAACAGATGTCAAAGCCTTCTCTTAACATCAGGATAGACCTGTTTGCAACGTCTTTTGAAGATTTGCTTAAAGTTTAGGTTGAGCTCTTTTCCCCAGAAGACACAAATGAATTTACACACGTATACACACATACTTTGTTTCAGACTCTTTGACAACAACATCAACTATACAAATAAATGTAAATGTACTTTAAACATGGCTTTACATCTTAACCAGATTAACTAAAATTTATTTATTTTGTTTAGGGAACACAGTACGCATTTACACCTGTTGTCTTTTATCACCATAGGTATGAAGCTATCTATGCTATGGATTGTGCTATGAAGTTTGAGAAGATGCAGAAGCTTGAATTGTCTGAAATGCAGACCTTATACGTGTCAGTGTAGACTACTGGTCAAAAGTTTTGGGACACTTACCAACTTTAACAGTGTAGTCACGTTTTGAAGATAATTTTTTAGAAATGCTTTCTTGTCATTTTATCAAACATCTCAAGGCCTTACCCGAAGATGCTCTTTAAAGAATTTTAAAGGAGGATTCGCCTCTTCGTCTATTCTGCACTCTTATTGGCTTTGCTTCCTTCAATGTTTAAAAATCATTTTCGAATCAAATTTCAAGTTTATTATGATTAAACGTGTATGTGTGATGAATAATATTTTTGTCTATACAACTAGTGTAAGTTTGAATCATCTTGTCAACTGTGGTCCTTGTACAGTCAAATAAAATACGTCTTTCAATGAAACACCTGCTTGGCTTTGTTGGCTGTGTGCATTGAAATATGCATAATTACACATGCATTCACATTGACATACACAAGCAAAATGTGTTTTTGCAGGGGTTAAGACACAGTTCAGATTCCTGCAAGGTCCCAGGTCTTCTCATTCAGTGAATAAAGTTAGGGGGTTTCAAAGGTACACAGCTGAAGCTGATGTTATGTAAGTAGCCTTTCATGAAGAATCCTTGCAGAGGATGACTTGATTCTATCATCAGCATCATCAGCTCAGTTCTGACACCACGTGACAACCATGTGGTACTGCAGAGCTTTATTTTGGAAGCATTCACACAACATTGATATTCAAACTTACAGATCATAAATCATATTACAAGCATGTTACTCCAATGTTGTATGCATGCACATACATGCTTTCATTTATTCTTTGCAAAGCTTTTGCTATTCATTTGCATTTTCATGTGTGCATTGGTTTGACTAAGGCTAAGATAGAGGGCTTCCATGATTGGCCCTTTAATTACAGTTTCCCACTGAGTGGATGGTTATCTCATCTCGATGGTACCAGGGAATGAGACAATAACCATCATTAAATGTGATCTCAATGATCTATGGTAAACTCTCAACATGCAAACAGCCATTTTCAATCATGTTTCACTGGGATTCACACACACCTTTGAAACAATATTGATTCTGATAGATAACATGTTCTCCACACAATCAATTAACTTTGACAAAAGTCACAATTTGTATATTAATTTCATAATTGTAATACCCTGTCTGAGTATTGTGGTTTAACCTGATGTACAGGCACTATGCACCCAATAAAATAGCTGTTTAAAACATGTTAAAACCAGAATGTCCCTTTTTGGTGGATCACACAAGAAGATATTTAAAAGAATGTCTCTGTGATTTTGTGTGAATACAATGGAAGTAACTGGAATCCAGTATTGTAAGGCTATCGTCATTCTTCAAAATTTCTTCTTTTGCTTTCTGCAGGAGAAAGAAAGTCATACAGTAAATGATGAAATAACTTTTAATTTTGGTTGAACTGTCATTAATGCCACATATGATAAAAGAGATTTGCTATTATTTATAGTAATTTGCCATGAAGGGACAGTTCATTCTTTAGTTCCAAATCAGTGTAAAATATTTTGGAGAATGTAGGACATGGGGTGCTGGGTTACTTGTGAGGTTTGGAACAACTAATAGTCAATGACAGAATTTAATTTTTTTTATGAACTATCCTTTTAATATTAACATAAATAGATTGTTGAATGTAAATATTTATCATATTTGATGACAATATTTTAATTGTTGTTGTTAGTTTTTTAACAAGTGAATTGCCCAAATTGTAACAAACTAAATGTGATGTATAAAAAAATCATCTTTTTCCAATAACTCAACCACAATAGTATCAAAAAGCATTTACCAGTTTAAAATGTTAAAAAGACAAAGAAGAGAAAAAAAACAAAGGGCGTTAAATAAGTTAAACTCTAAAAGTTCCTACATCATTTTTAAAAGTCAAAAGCTCAAAAAACTTGAGGATAAGATACCTAAACATTCATTTCTTATTGGAATTTCTTATTGTAGTTTTAAACATTTAGTATATTAAACAAATCAAAGTCATTACAACATGACATACTTCTTCTAGCTTTCTTATTCTGTGCCAATGAATTAGTATTTAAATAAATTCTAAATTCTTAAAAAAGTGATTTATTGTTATTTAACTTACATTTATAAACATAAAATGAACAAAGAAAATAAGTTTATTAAAAAACAAGCGTTCTTTTTAGTAGAGTTAGAGTCATATTGTCATAATATTATAAAAGAAAAATGGTTCCAGTATAACAAAATAAACATTTTTAGCTTTATACTTCTTCATATAAAATTAAACAGACTAAAATGTATTAATTAGTTTGAAAGATTAGTTTTAAAGTAAGGAAAAGCATTTTCTGTAACCACAATATTTGTTTCCAATTCAAATTTATAAATTAATTATTCCAATTAGAAATGAATTTATCTATTAATATCTGTTTTTTATTTAGAAAGAATCCTTTCTAAATAAGTGATAATAAGATGTGTCGTCACTGACTCCGCCTCCTTTCCCTTTGACCCCCGCGCTGTGCTGCTGAGCTTGGCGGGAGATTACAGCATGGCGGTGCAGCCCAAACAAAACCTGTCCACGGACAGTGCCTCTGACAATGGATTTCTCAAATCTTATTGTTCTATGCCTGAAAAACCTGACACCACCGTGAGGATATTCGATCGAAACGATTACTACACGGTGCACGGAAAAGATGCCCAGTTTGCAGCCAAGGAGGTTTTCAAGACCAATGCTGTCATCAAATACCTGGGTACAGGTTCACTATTATATCTCATATATCTCTCAGTGTCATCTTATTGGCAGATCACAACATGTTAAGAATATTTGATATTATGAACTCTATATATATATATATATATATATATATATATATATATATATATATATATATATATATATATTAAAAACTAAAAGATCTTAATGTAAATTAAAAAAGTAAACTGCACCTTTAACTTTATATTAATAGCTGAAATGCACTTTGTTTACATTGTGTGGTGTTGTATGTTTATACACTTCTTTCCTCTTAATAATCATGTTTGGAGGAACAACATTTTGTTTGTTTGTTTTTTTCTTTACAAACCCAGGTAAAAACAAACTTGAAGGTGTGATCCTCAGCAAGACAAATTTTGAATCATTTGTGAGGGATCTGCTGTTGGTCAAACAGTACCGGGTGGAAGTGTACAGGAATGCGAGCAAAAGCAGCAAAGATCACGACTGGCAGTTGGCTTTCAAGGTATCCTACATGTTACGCAATGCACTCATTTACTGTCACCACTTATATACTAATCAATCACTTCCACTGTTCTCGCTTGCATCGTAGGGATCTCCGGGAAACCTCGCCCAGTTCGAGGAGATTCTATTTGGCAGTGGAGAAGGAGGACACGGAGAGGTGGCTGCTGGAGTTGTGGGTGTCCGTCTTGGCACCGGAAGTGATGGCCAACGGGTGGTTGGAGTCGGTTACGTGGACCTCACCCTCAGGAAACTCGGTGTGTGTGAGTTTCCGGACAACGATCAGTTCTCCAATCTGGAGGCTCTTCTTGTGCAGATCGGACCCAAAGAGTGTCTGCTTCCCGGAGGAGATGCGGGTGGAGACCTCGGAAAGCTCAAACAGGTATTTTGGGTATAGTTTGTGCACCTGTTTGTTTTCAATGCTTCTTCTGAATTTGTGCCGGTTTATGTTTGGAATCCAGGTGGTACAACGTGGAGGTGTTCTAATCACAGAGAGAAAGAAATCTGAGTTCGTAACCAAAGACATCGTGCAGGACCTTAATCGGCTACTGAAGCCTCGTAAGGGAGAAACCGTGTCCAGTGCTGCGCTTCCAGAGATGGATAAACAGGTTTGGAGTTCTGCAAGACCCTTTTTGTGGATATATTTGGATTAAAGTAATTGAAAGGCTTATATTTTATTCTTATAATAGATCGCTATATCTTGCTTGGAAGCAGTCATCAAGTTCCTGGAGCTCCTCTCAGATGAGGGTAATTTTGCCACCTTCAAGATAACCACCTTTGACCTCAACCAGTACATGCGTTTGGATAATGCTGCCGTCCAAGCCCTGAATCTCTTCCAGGTTAGTAGTCATGCCGAAAATACAAAGATAGGCTTTTGAAATTATAATATCTGCAGACAAAAATATATTATTTGTTTATTTTCTTCCCAGGGTTCCTCTGATGATAAAACAGGCACACACTCTCTGGCAGGTCTTTTAAATAGATGTCGTACCCCACAAGGACAACGGCTTGTCAACCAGTGGATCAAACAACCTCTTAGAGACAAAAAAAAAATAGATGAGAGGTGAGACTTTGATTTTTGCATCTTTGATTGAGAGGAACTTAATGTTTTAAATATATACTGGACATCACAAATTACTATTAGGTATTCAGGTTGTTCAGAATCGAAATCTATGTTTTCACTTCTATAAATGAAATTAATCTATCTATAAAGAAATGTGTGGTCTTTTAAACAGACTAGATCTTGTAGAGAGTTTTGTGGAAGACTCTGAGCTGAGGAAAAGTTGTCAAGACGATCTTCTCCGCCGCTTTCCGGATTTGAACCGGCTGGCGAAAAAGTTTCAGCGTCAGACCTGTAATTTACAGGACTGTTACCGCGTCTACCAAGCTGTGGGACAACTGCCCGGACTGGTGTTGGCTTTGGAGAGATACAGTGGTGAGCAAAGCCTGTGTGGCATCACATTTGTTTTTGGTTTAGGTCTGCTATGGACAATTTTCTTATTTTTTAACCTAAGAAATAAAAACAAGTATAACTTGATTATATGAATGAAATCGTATGTTGTACAGTATTGCAAATTACAGGCTCCACAAATTCTGTCATTAATTTATGTATAGTTGTTTGAAAGCTGTATACATTTCTTTTTTTTGCACATAGAAACATATTTGGATAATTGTGGGTATTTGAACAGGTCTTCAACAATGGTACTCCTAACTTTTCCCAGAACATTTTGATAATTTCCTTTATTTTTCAAAATATCTCATTTTGTGTTCAAAAAAGGAAAAAGCATTCCTCCAAATATCTTTCTTAGATCATCAGAACGCAAACATGTTGTACAGATTTGGAACAACTCAAAGTTGAGTAAATGAAAGAGATTCACAGATTTTTTTTGGGGGTGAACTATTCCTTTAAGAAGAGAAGGTGAATTATGATGACTGCCCATAAATAAATCTTACTTTTAGACATCCTCATAAATAGCATTAAATGTAGCTGTGATTTAACAGGAAAACATCAGGTCCTTCTGCATGCAGCATTCATCTCTGCCTTCAATGACCTCATCTCTGACTTCTGCAAATTTCAAGAAATGATTGAAACTACATTAGATATGAACCAGGTGAGCTTAATAATCTACTGATGTCAGGTGCACTTTGTGGTCCATGCAGTGCTGTTATGAACCTTAAATCCTATTGGGACCTCTGTCCAGATTGAGCATCATGAGTTCCTGGTGAAACCTTCATTTGATCCCACTCTAAGTGAGCTCAGGGAGAACATGGACCGCTTGGAGAAATCCATGCAGGCGGCCTTAAGCAGTGCGGCTCGTGACCTTGGTAGGTGAATATAGTTACAAAATTCAGCTTGCTTCTTGTTATTAGGTGTTTGATTTTATAAAAGGAATTTATTTTTTGTTGTGTTTTTTTCAGGGCTGGAAGCAGGCAAGACTGTTAAGCTCGAGTCCAATGCCCAGATCGGTTACTTCTACCGAGTCACTTGCAAAGAAGAGAAGAGCCTTCGCAACAACAAGAAATTCACAACTTTAGATGTTCAGAAGAATGGAGTGCGCTTTACAAACGGGTACGAGTTAGATTCTTATGTTTAAATATCTATGCTGATGCTTGCTATTGAAGTTGTGTGTCTTGCAGTAAGCTGAGCTCTTTAAATGATGAATACACTAAAAGCCGAGAAGAGTACGAGGAGGCTCAGAACGCCATTGTCAAAGAAATCATTAGCATAGCTTCTGGTGAGAAAGTTGATATGCACACTTTATGAACTATCTCTACTGCATTATTTCTTAAATTGGCATTTAAAATAAGTTTTTGAATTATTTTACTAATGCTATATTTGTGTATTTTGTAGGTTATGTTGATCCAGTGCAGATCCTGAATGAAGTGATAGCTCAGCTGGATGCAGTGGTGAGCTTTGCCGTTGTGGCGCATGCTGCCCCCGTGCCATATGTAAGACCCAAAATACTAGACAAAGGATCGGGCAGACTCATTCTGAAGGCATCGAGACATCCATGTGTCGAAGCCCAAGATGATGTGGCATTCATTCCTAATGATGTTATTTTCTCAAGGGGGGAAGAGAGGTTTCATATTATCACTGGTAAGATTATGATACATAAAAAGAACTCGGGTTTTACAACACAGTTCAATTGTAACTTTCTGTTGTTGAAATGTTCTTGCAGGCCCAAATATGGGCGGCAAGTCCACTTACATCCGCCAGGTGGGGGTTATTGTCTTAATGGCACAGATTGGCAGTTTTGTGCCATGTGACGAGGCAGAATTAAGTGTGGTCGACTGCGTGCTTGCTCGAGTTGGCGCAGGGGACAGCCAGATCAAAGGAGTGTCCACGTTCATGGCTGAAATGTTGGAGACTGCTGCCATTCTCCGGTCAGGACGTCATTTTATAAAACTACTTTTGCCCTGTGTTTCAGATTGATTTTTAATATGTTTTGGAAACATTTTCATGTTTTTCAGATCAGCCACAGAGGATTCTCTTATTATTATTGATGAATTGGGAAGAGGCACATCCACATATGATGGCTTTGGTCTGGCATGGGCCATCTCGGAACACATAGCCACCCGCATCAAGTCCTTCTGCCTATTCGCCACTCACTTTCACGAGCTGACAGTGTTGGCACAGCAGGTCCAGACTGTCCGTAACCTCCATGTCACCGCTTTGACAGCAGACAACACTCTCACAATGCTCTACAAGGTCAAACCAGGTATGTCTCTATCCAGAAAAGCCAAGGTCTTTAAGTGGAGTGGACTTTTATTTCAAGATTTAATTTAAAGACTGATTGTACTCTTCCTTAAATCTACATTTTGTGCAGCGACAATCTGTTGTGTTTGTGATGCTTTTGTGTTATTACACGTTGATGTATGCTTACTCTTTATCATTTCATTTAGGTGTATGTGACCAGAGCTTCGGGATTCATGTGGCAGAGCTCGCAAACTTCCCCAAGCATGTGATTGCTCAAGCTCGGGAGAAGGCCCTGGAGCTTGAGGAGTTCCAGGATTTCTGCAGAGTTGGAGAGGGGTCAGATGCTGGACCTGAAGCCAAAAAACGCTGCCTTGAGAAACAGGTGAAATGTGGTTTTGAGGATGTTTATATCTTTTCCCTTTGATTATTGTCGCGATTAAGTTGTTTTTCTTGTATTGTTTTTTTAACCACAGGAAGGGGAGAAGATCATTGAAAGCTTTCTGACTAAAGTCAAAGCACTTCCTGTTGATGACATGACTGACAAAGATGTCAAGGTGGAGCTTTGCAAGCTGCGGGCAGAGGTCATTGCCAAAAACAACAGCTTTGTCAATGCAATATTGTCATGTATTAACAAAGTCAAATAGACGGAGAGACAGCTTCGGCTTTATTAAACAAGTCTGACTTGTGTAATGGAAATGCGTATAATCTATAGTAGATTAGAAAGTCTCCATCCTTTTCCTGCAGTTGTTGAAGCAGATTGTTAGCAGTTTCTTATTTTCTTGTTGTCTTTCATAAATTCTGGTAAAGATTAAATATTTTTTATTGTGCATATATCATTAGAATTTCCAGTATTGATAATGTCGCCATCTAATGGACACACGTGAGAACGTGTGAAACTGAAATTTAATACGTGAACAGCTTGGGTTTCAAAAATGGAAACTCTTTTGTGTTTTTTCAGATATATTTGACACCTGCTTAAATTTCAGTCTCTGGGTTTTATAGTGTTCCTTAACCCAAAAATAAAGCAAAGCATAACACAGTTTGTCCTTTGCACACCGCTTTATTTTTTTTGCGTTAAGGCCGTGACGGAAAAACGTACTCAGAATTGAATTGTTACAAATAAACTGAACTAACTTTATATTATACAACACCCTTGTTGATAGTGTTTAAACATCAGAGCAAATGTTAGTCTATTTACAAGGTTTCTATTTTAAAAAAAGGTAAAGAAACCAGTTTAATGGACGTGACAAAAGAGGACACTTTTTGGGACACAACAAACTTTTTAATATTTATGGGAATTAAAATGTAAAAACCAGAATCAGTAAATTCCAACGATTGGACGAAGGATAGCTATTTTTAAAACAAAAGAATTCCTATATTTTTATGTATCCATTAATCAGCAAAATGTAGCATTATGGATGTGACAATCATGAAAGTATCCCTAACTTTCCTATGAAAAATCATGCTTAAAAAATAAAACAATTCTCTAAAAGCTTACAGAGACCTTGCATGGGCGTCTGAGCAACGAAATTTGGACATTTATCCAATAACAGTGTGGCAATTCCAGGGTAATGGATGTGACGTTCTGTATTACGGACGTGATTGTTACAAATAAACTGAACAATATTCTATGAACAAGTTTTCTATTTCAAAAAAGGCAAATAAACCTGTGTTATGGACGTGACAAATAATGGACACCACTTTTGGAACAAAGCAAACTTCTTAAGATTTATGTGAATTACAATATAAAGCATAACATAGTTTGTCCTTTGCACACGACTTTATTTTGTTTTGCGTTAAGGCCGTGATGGAAAAACGTACTCAGAATTGAATTGTTACAAATAAACTGAACTAACTTTATATTATACAAACCCCTTGTTGATAGTGTTTAAACATCAGAGCAAATTTTAGTCTATTTACAAGTTTTCTATTTTAAAAAAGGTAAATAAACCTGTGTGACACATAAAGGACATCACTTTTGGGACATTCTAAACATTTGGTGAATTTAAATGTACAAAGTGGAAGCGATAAAATCCATCAAATGGCCAAGGAATAACTCCTTATAAAAGAAACTAATTCCTATATTTTTAGGTATCCATTAATGAGCAAAATGTGGGGTTATGGATGTGACAATCCTGAAAGTATCCCTAAGTTTCCTATGAAAAATCCTGCTATAAGTACACTGAAAATCTTTGGTGAGAACTCAGTGTTGTAAGTTTTGCGTTATGGACCTGACATATAAAGGACATCATTTTTGGGACACAACGAACTTCTTAAGATTTATGTGAATTACAATATGCAAACCAGAAGCAATCATTTCCAACAAATGGAATTCCTATATTTTCACATATCCATTAATGAGCAAAATGTAGCATTATGGATGAACTTAGAAAAACTTAGAGAGACCTTGCAACCAGCATCTGAAGCCACAAATGTTGACATCTGTGCCTCAAGTTTACTTAAAAACCTTTGGTGAAAACTCAACCTTTTCATATCAAGGTTGACATTTTCACATAATTGCCTTCTGCTTTTATTGTAGCCAATGTCCAAGTATTTAAAGAACAAACCCTTCTATAAACACAACCCTGTGAAATCTTCTAGATGAAGGAATGACCACAGAACACAAGCAGCAGTGCCCTCTTGTGCATGATGTCTGTGTGAGAGTGAGAGAGAGAGAGAGAGAGAGAGAGAGAGAGAGAGAGAGAGAGAGAGAGAGAGAGAGAGAGAGAGAGAGAGAGAGAGAGTGAACTAGAGCGAGAGAGGGAGAGAGAGAGCCCGAGTGAGAGAGACAGGAGAGAGAGAGGGAGAGGGAGAGTGAACTAGAGCGAGAGAGGGAGAGAGAGAGCCCGAGTGAGAGAGACAGGAGAGAGAGAGGGAGAGTGAACTAGAGCGAGAGAGGGATAGAGAGAGCCCGAGTGAGAGAGACAGGAGAGAGAGAGAGAGAAAGAGAGAGAGAGAGAGGGAGAGGGAGAGAGAAAGAAAGAGGGAGAGCGAAAGAGAGAGGGAGAGCGAGGGAGAGAGAGGGAGAGAGAGAGAGGGAGAGAGAGAGAGGGGGAGAGCGAGAGAGAGAAAGAGAGACTGAGAGTGGGCGAGAGAGAGAGAGAGGGAGAGCGAGAGAGGGAGGGAGAGCGAGAGAGACTGAGAGAGAGCGAGAGAGACTGAGAGAGAGCGAGAGAGAGAGCGAGAGAGAGCGAGAGAGACAGACAGGAGAGAGAGTGAGAGAGAGACACAGACAGGAGAGAGAGAGACAGAGAGAGAGACAGGAGAGAGAGAGAGGGAGAGAGGGAGAGAGAGAGAGAGAGAGAGAGAGAGAGAGAGAGAGAGAGAGAGAGAGAGAGAGAGGGAGAGCGAGAGAGACAGACAGGAGAGAGAGAGAGAGCGAGAGAGAGAGCGAGAGAGACAGACAGGAGAGAGAGAGAGAGCGAGAGAGACAGACAGGAGAGAGAGTGAGAGAGAGAGAGAGACAGACAGACAGGAGAGAGAGAGACAGGAGAGAGAGAGAGCGAGAGAGACAGGAGAGACAGGAGAGAGAGAGAGAGAGAGAGAGAGAGAGAGAGAGAGAGAGAGAGAGAGAGAGAGAGAGCGAGCTCAGCGCAGGGGGGAGCTGTCCGAAAAAACACACCAACAACACCCCGAATAAGAAACCCAGTCCGGGTTGGTGTCGTTTGTGTCGTCGACGGTCGCGTTCGTGCGTTTGTGTGCCGACATCGGGCGTCAATGATACCGGCAGAGGAATAAGGTCCGAGGGAAAGTGTGTTTTGGGCTCAAGTCACCTCGCCAAATGAACTCCGTCAGAGCGAGCAGCAGGAGACCCAGGCGAGTGTCGAGGCCGCGCCCGGTGCAGCCGGAACGGAACAACGCAGAAAGAGGTAACAGCGCGCGCCCCAAACTCAGCGGCGCTACATTGTATCGGCGTGGCGCGTTTTCAGCGCGGCCGGGCGCCTTTGATGTAGCCGCTCGCTCGCGCGCGGAGCGTCGAGGCTCGTTTATGCGGGCCAGGCCGCGCTTTGTTTGGGCTCCGCGGGCCAGAACCGCACACGGGCGGCTTTGTGCGCACTTGTAACGTTTCCGGTGTAACGTTTGGCGGGGTGGAAACGGGCTTTAAAGCGGCCCGCACGCCTCGGCATTAAACACGGGAGTGAGTGGATTTAGGAAGGGGAATCTCCCCCGCTGGCGTTGATGGCGTTTATCTTGCGCACAACTGTTTGGCAATGACGCACAAAGCAAACGCACAACAGCTCTGGTGTGTGTGCAACATGCGTGGTTACATTGCGGAAGTGCCACAGTGTTGGGAGAGGAAGACGCACTTGCATTCGTGGGGTTGGATCTGATTCCATGTGGGCTTTGTTGTTGACTTTTGTGATGATCAAGACACCTTTGTCTTCTCTTTAGTTTGGTTGCAGAGCCCCCCTAGGTTCCTGGAGGTCCTGTGGATTTGAGGAGAGGTGCTGTGAGGATGCCCACTGTCTGAAGTGAGTCAGGTGGGATGCAGTTGATGGAAGACACCTTTGTTTGCAGTTGGGGTCGAAGTGGGAACAATGCATTACATCAGAAGATGAGATGGGTCTTTGAGATGAACGGCAGGCTTATTTCTCAGTTTTCGATATGAAAGGAGGCATCACTCCGTTGCTTCTATACCTCTTATTTTGCACTTGAAACCGTTCGGAAGCAGGACGGGGTCCTGGTTTGTAAAAACCAACCGTACCCACCAGTGGGTCGTATCTGAACTTGCCCGTTTGCTCGGCCTCTTGTTGCTTTCTGCAGAACACAAAAGACGAACACGGACCCCTCGTGAATGGGTGCCATTCTTGAAATGTCTCGTTTTGTGCTCAGTGGATGAAGGGGGTGTTTTAAAGACCCAATTTGTATTCTTGGGTCAACTACACCTGTTTAATATACACTCGCCACACTGTGATCAATAGCGTGATTCGGAATTTGACAGCTGGAGTCGAGGTTTAGCTTACCGTACTCATCTCTCGCTTTTGGATGTTGTCTCCAGGTGCCAAATGTGCTGTACAGGACAGACTGTAAACTTCTCAGGTACACCGGGTATTGACAGGTAGGTAGGGTACCCGCACACACAAACAGAGGTTAAGAGGGATTCTTATGTAATTGAAGAAAGAGCAGCATACACAAACCTGAGCTGTAGATTGTATAAAGTATTGTCTAAAGTATTTAAGATGCGTTTTGTAACTTATCAGCTGATGGGTGAAAGTGTTGTCTACACCGCTATGGTTTTCTTTATCCGTGCACATATGTTTTGCTTTATAACACCAAAGTTCCCTTCTGCGCTGGTTCTATGGGCTTCTCTCAGACTTTCTCTCTTGGCTCCTACAGGGATAGTTCACAGCCGACACACTTATTTAGAGTAAGCATTTGTTTTTTCTGTGTTCTCTCTATAGATGAGGACATCCCTGCAGATATGGTTGCAGAAGAATCAGGTCCAGGAGCTCAAAACAGTCCATATCAACTTCGCAGAAAGTCCCTGTTGCCTAAAAGAACCGTGTGCCCCACAAAAAGCAGTATGGAGGTAAGAAGACCATTTGTTAAGGCATGCTTAGTTTCAAAAAATTATTAAGTATTATAAGTAAATTTATAAGTATTGTGACATTATAGATGCGTAGTTGTTTATAATGCATTTGATGTTATTTACATGTACAGGGAGCCTCCACTTCAGCCACAGAAAATTTTGGTCACAGAGCTAAACGTGCAAGAGTGTCAGGAAAATCCCAAGACCTGCCAGGTGAGTGAGCAGTTTTTAGAGATGTCCAGTTGTGAATTTAGTGTCATTAAGATAAAGCTACACAAGTCAACATTTGAAATGGATCGAACCTTTAATCATGATTATACATACATTTTGAACAACACCCATCTTGTCGTATGACAAATTGTTTTTATCCACTTCAACTTTTAAGCTGTTATTTTGAAACGTATCTCAGAGGGCGTTTTAGCTTTGTGCCTGGCAATGTGGACTGAATATTTATTTATATTGATTGAATATGCTTTAGCAAAGCTTAACCGTGGGTTGTTTGTCATCTTATCTTTAGCCGCCCCGGCAGAGCAGTATCTCCAAGAGAAGCTTCCAGATGAAGTTGTCCTAAAGATCTTCTCCTACCTGCTGGAGCAGGATCTGTGCCAGGCTGCCTGCGTATGCAAGCGATTCAGCGAGCTTGCAAATGACCCCATTCTCTGGTGAGAATCGTTCAATAGTAATTTTTTGATTTGCAGAAAACCCTGGGTAATAGTTGTTCAAAAGGTGCTTACGTTGAGCAAGCTTTATATGCATTACTTTGCAAAAACCCAACATAAACGTTAAAAGCTATGATGTTTAGAATCAACGGTACTGATTTGAAAGGTAATGCAAGTCATTGTTTTGTCTATCTTTCACAGGAAGAGATTGTACATGGAGGTGTTTGAATACACGCGACCCATGATGCATCCAGAGCCAGGAAAGTTCTTCCAGATAACCCCCGAGGAGTATGAGCAGCCCAACCCATGGAAGGAGAGTTTTCAGCAATTGGTATGAGTGATTTTCTTTCAATCATTATTAAAAATAAACATAGTTCACTTAGTTCAAAAATATATTTAATTCACCTCTTTTTTTGTTACATAAAGAGATCATTGCAAAATAAAAGAGCTAGACTCGCTCATCAAAGTTCAGTTCTTCTATAATGAAATGCATCTAACTAGATTTTTCAAAGTACCACAAAACATTTAGGTCAAAAACCATCCTGATATTTTACAGCTTCCATGACACGTCATGACATCACTTACATGGTTTACGTTGCATTCATCCAGTTTGTTTGTGTTTCATCAGAGTAAAAAGGGCTGATTTTAAGTTTAATGTGTCAAAATATTGTGGAAAATGTAAGTTGAGAAATTTTCTTACGTTTGGGCTTTTGAATTTTTCACAGTATAAAGGAGCACACGTAAAACCTGGTTTTGCTGAGCATTTCTATAGCAATCCAGCCAGATATAAGGGCAGAGAAAATATGTTGGTATGGACCTTTGACTTTTCAAATAATTTTAAATGGCTTTTTCTGTTCTGTGAACAAAATTCAATAAATGCATTGAAGCGTTTCAGCTCCACTATAATGGCAGTGTTTTTCTCTTTGGCAGTATTATGACACCATTGAAGATGCACTGGGAGGGGTGCAGGAAGCCCATTTTGACGGCCTGATATTTGTCCATTCTGGCATTTACACAGATGAATGGATCTACATCGAGTCCCCCATCACGATGATAGGCGCAGGTGAACCTGACAACCCTGTTCTGTGTCTTTCTCAATAGCCTTTGCCTTTCCATCTTAAGACTTTATCTTATGACCTTACTGTTCTTCCAGCCTCAGGAAAAGTAGCTGACAAAGTTGTCATTGAAAACACTAGAGATTCAACGTTTGTTTTTATGGAGGGATCTGAAGACGCTTACGTGGGCTATATGACCATAAGGGTAAGCCTGAGATCTTTAAACATATGTTTGGCTTTGACTATTTCTTAAGCGTGTTGTCTTATCATAGCATCTGTTAAAGTGTTCTGCACTTGCTGTTGTTTCAAACAGAGTTTTTTTTTTAGCTTTTTTATAAATATATAAGTGGGCGTTTTAAAAGTGCAAATTTGCTCTTTAATAAGGTTATATCTGTTTTCTAATCAAAACAGATTGGCATTTATATTAAATACTGCAATTCTTGAATCAATTCATTGTGAGACACTGTTGATTTAAGCAATTATAGCTGTTTCCTTTCAACAAGAAAATATACATGGGGTGCGTAAGAAAACAGTTCAGCATTGTAAATAATTGGCTTAGCATCATACAGCTACACTATACTGTCTGCCTTCACGAAAGATCTTTATGCAATTGGGCTTTAAGGTTGTGTTTTGTCAATGTTTTTCTCAATCTTAATCAGATATGATTTAAATATAGCTTAGTAGTCTAAAAGGATGGTTATGATAAATGTTAAATTCTGACTCATCATGGCATTTAAGTAATAGTAGACAAATTCTAACACTATACTTTACAAATAGTTCAACCCTGATGATAAATCGGGCCAGCATCATAATGCTCATCACTGTTTGGAGATCACGGTTAATTGCAGCCCCAACATCGACCACTGTGTTATACGCAGCACCTGCACAGGTACCTTTCACTTAAACTACTCAGCAATGTATAAACTTATCCAAATAATCTGTCCAGACTCGCACTGATCTGACCAGCTTTTATTGCAATGTTTTATCTTTTAAGCTCAGGCATGGTATTTATTCAAAACAACCTATGGTTTATATCAGTGCATATCAGATATAAATAAAAAATGACAGCCCACACAATAATAATAATTCTTTCGTAACTATATAAATGTGTTATTACTTTAAATAAATTTGTAACTGGCAACTATTTAATTCTAGAGATTTTGTGTCCATACATTAGAAGTGAATGGGTGCCACAGCTATTAAGTTACCATCTTTCTTCGAAAAATTAGATTTTTTATTTCTTAAGTAACTATCCCTTGAAATAGAAAGTGTTTTCCCTATGGTAACCATTTCAGGCACAGAAACGGGAACATTTTGGGGTTGGTTTTCTAAATATGTTTGTCTGTTACAGTTGGATCAGCAGTTTGTGTAAGTGGTCAGGGTGCTGGTCCTACCATTAAACACTGCAATATCAGTGATTGTGAAAACGTCGGGCTATACATAACTGATCACGCACAGGTGGGTACCTGAATCCTCTATTAAAAAGCTGTAGTTCTTGTAGTTCTATGTCTTATCTGAAAAAAACAACTGTTGTGTTGCAGGGTATTTATGAAGACAATGAAATCTCAAACAATGCGCTTGCGGGTATCTGGGTTAAAAACCACGGCAATCCTATCATCAGACGAAATCATATCCACCACGGCAGAGACGTAGGAGTGTTTACCTTCGATCACGGCATGGTAAATTCTCCTAACATCTGTTCATTCATCAACACTTATCAATTCTGGCAAGTGTTCAGCGAATCACCTCTCTGTCTCCCTCTGTAGGGCTACTTTGAGAGCTGTAATATCCACAGAAACAGGATCGCAGGGTTTGAGGTGAAAGCATACGCTAACCCCACTGTGGTACGCTGTGAGATCCACCATGGCCAAACAGGCGGCATCTACGTGCATGAAAAGGGCAGAGGGCAGTTTATAGAAAACAAAATCTATGCTAATAATTTTGCAGGTGTATGGATCACCTCCAACAGTGATCCGACAATAAGGTGAGGGTTGTTGTGGAATGGTTGTTGAAACTGAAAAAATAAAAAGTATTAAACCTATAAATATTGATGGGCTTAATCCAGGGGAAATGCCATATTCAATGGAAACCAAGGGGGCGTTTACATTTTTGGAGATGGCAGAGGTCTAATTGAGGGAAACGATATTTATGGAAATGCCCTGGCTGGAATTCAGATCAGAACGAACAGCTGTCCTATCGTAAGACACAACAAAATCCATGACGGTCAGCATGGAGGGATCTATGTGGTGAGAATATACATTTGTTTTAAGCAAGTAGGATTGTAGACAACAAGGAAGTCCACAACGTAAGTTCCAGAACTGCTTAGTCGTAACGTCATTTTGTCTGTTCTGTGTTTTTTAATGTCCATAGCATGAAAAGGGCCAGGGTGTAATAGAGGAGAATGAAGTATACAGCAACACTCTGGCAGGCGTGTGGGTCACAACAGGAAGCACACCAGTGCTCAGGAGGAACAGGATACACAGCGGCAAACAGGTTTTGAACATGAAAGATTGCGCAGATCTCATCTAGATTTCGTTCTTCTGAAATTAATATCAGCATTTCTCTATGAAGGTTGGGGTGTATTTCTATGACAATGGACATGGAGTACTGGAGGATAATGATATATACAATCACATGTACTCTGGAGTCCAGATCAGGTAATTGAATTTCTCCTGTAAGGAGTGTCAGCGGAATACATAGTTTGATTATAATAACTGTAATGAATTCCTGTGTTGAGTACATTTTTGTATTTCAAACAAAGAACTGGAAGCAATCCGAAAATCAGAAGAAATAAAATTTGGGGAGGGCAAAATGGAGGCATTCTTGTTTACAACTCTGGTAAGTTTTAAATGTGATTGTTCACAACTCTGTGTGAGATTCGTGGACCTTTCCTAATTTCTCTCTTTAGCGCTATAGTTCTACCAAAGTGCAGTATAATGTGCTCTTCTGCCACTATAAAGCACATTAAGCTGCCCAGATTTAAGAAAAACAACATCTCTGTTGATTTGTTTTTAGGGCTGGGCTTCATCGAGGACAATGAGATCTTTGATAATGCCATGGCAGGGGTGTGGATTAAGACGGACAGCAACCCCACGCTGCGCAGAAATAAGATTCACGATGGTCGGGATGGGGGCATATGCATATTCAACGGAGGGAGGGGTAAGAATGGAAAGGAATATATCTGTTTGCTCATGGATACTCTAACTGCAAATCAGCTGGTTTATCATTTCCTTTAAAGGAGGGGTATTACAGGCAGTTTCTGTCATTCTTATGCTAATCTTGAGTAGTGTAGAATCGCATTGTTTATATCTCTGAAAAGAATTTGGTTTACTCACATTAAAAGAAGACCGTTACAGTTTCACAACTGTGTTCAGAAAAAGCCGAGCTCCCGCCGACAGGCCGTGAACAGCGCTTGTGACCAATCTCCTGGAATTTACGGGCTGTTGGTTGTGCTCTTCCGTGCTCTCTGGTTGTTGTGTGGGTGGGATTTTACAGACGAATAGCCAGTAAATAACTTGTAACCTTATGCCGGGGATAGGTTGAATATTTCCGAAAAAATTGTCTGTCTAACTCTGTTTTTGACAAATGGACCATGTTGAACAGCACAACTCAACATCTTGAACAGTCTAAAGCACTTATAATCATGAAACAATGTGATACCCCTACTTTAACAAATAGGTAACAGGGCAGATAACAAGACAAAGATATAAGATCTTGAGTAATGATGGATAAAAAAAATGACTGTTAAACTATGAGCCTTAACTTTGGAACTAAAAAGCAGTATGTATATACGTTCATTCAGGGTTGTTGGAAGAGAACGACATCTTTAGAAACGCTCAGGCTGGTGTTCTCATCAGCACAAACAGCCATCCGGTGCTTCGAAAGAACCGGATATTTGATGGTTTTGCTGCAGGTCAGTAAAGTGCTATGGTCTGAATTACTTCTTCAATGCTTTGTGAATGATGTGTTTTTCATTTTATTATAAATGAAATAAGACATGTTGCTTTTTTCATTCAAACTACTTTCTCTTATTCTGTACCAAGGCATTGAAATTACAAATCATGCCACCGCAACCCTTGAGGGCAATCAAATATTCAACAATAGATTTGGAGGCTTATTTCTAGCCTCTGGTGTCAACGTTACAATGAAAGGTAATAGTTCTCATTGATACAGATTTTTTTTGGGTGGCTTTTCTCTAAAACAAATATTTCTCTGTCTAGATAATAAAATCATGAACAATCAGGATGCCATAGAAAAGGCTGTAAGCAGAGGTCAGTGCCTGTACAAGATTTCCAGCTACACCAGCTACCCCATGCACGATTTCTACAGGTAATCTAAATGCAGGCAACTTAAAACGGCTGTGCAAACAATCAAAAATGTTGTATTTCACCCTTTTTTGTTCTCTTGAATCAGGTGTCACACCTGTAACACAACAGACCGAAATGCAATTTGTGTAAATTGTATTAAGAAGTGCCACCAAGGGCATGATGTGGAGTTTATACGGCATGATAGGTTAGCGTGCATTACTTTGCTTAATGTAAAATCTTGAATGTTTCTGCTTTAAACGTATAGTTTTAGTGTATTAAACAATGCAGCAGTGTTGCCATAGTTACAGACAGAGCACACATTTATCCCTCTTTTAATCTTCCCTATCTAGGTTTTTTTGTGACTGCGGCGCAGGTACATTGTCCAATCCTTGCACATTGGCCGGCGAGCCAACCCACGACACGGACACTCTTTATGACTCTGCACCTCCCATAGAATCCAACACGTTACAGCACAACTGAGATTATGCTCATCCTTCATCACAGCACCCTGGTCTTCATTTTTCCTGCCTACAGATCCAGAACCCGTGCCATTTCTGGGCCAGAGGTACCTGGTGTGCACAGATGACAAAAACGTCAGACTTTGAATTCATAATTTTAAGAGAACTATCTTGGGAAAGATGAAACAGAACTCTGTGTAAAGCTGCCTCAGTATCGGATTCAGACTCCTGTGTATTGCTAACCCGAAAAGGTATCATAGATGCAAGGAGTTCTATTTACAATGCTCTCAACGCACAGAGAAATGACGGTTGGGAAAATTAAGAAGAGTAAAATATTGTGAAGCAATATATTGACTCAGGATTAAGGAGATTATGGAGGTGGTACCACAGTGGTATTGAGTTTGGAAAGGGAGAAAAACTTTCTTCGTTCCTTCCGACCACATAGTCTTACGGTGTGCGCGTGTCCAGTGCAACTTCAGCGTGGAGATCGAAGAAGGTTGCTGCGGTATATGTACAGAACAAACCGCGGCCGGAGCCATTACAAGCAAAAGACAGCAGTTTCACGGATTAGATGCAGAGCCATATCACTGGCTTCCTCCACGACTGTTTTTTGACAGCCGATGTGCTGAAATATATGTATGATATAAAAAATTAACAAAAAAACAATGTGGTTAGCACTTGCTTTTTTAAAATGTTAATATGTTATTCTGATCTACAAATATGATTTTAATGCTTTCTCATGTAGTTTTGTATTTTCAGGCAAAAAAAATCTTACTGTATTTGAATGTCTTTTATTTTATTATATATTATTATTATTGTTGTTATTAATATTTTTTTAGCACACATTAGGCTTGCTGTAATTATACTCATGTCTCAGCATATAAATTCTTTCTGTGAAAGAGGATTAACGAAGATCAGAACTCACACTACATTGTCCTCCAGCATTTTTTCTTTTTATGAAATTTTTACTTTTTAGTGAATGATGTGTTTGGCTTACGGTTGTGCAGGTTCTGTGGTGTGTCGCTGCCATTGTAAGAAGGGTTATTTTGCCAGTTGTAATTCCCTTTCTAAATGTTTGGAGTGTTTAATCTCTTAACCTTTTAAAGTGTTAACCAAGGGCCCAAAAACCTCTGAAACTGCTCGAAATGATACAGCATGTAAAAATCATCCCAGAGCATTTTTATTAAGTTACAATTCCTTCATAACTGATTAAAAATGCAACCAAAATATTTTTATCATTTTTATTTATTTTTCATTACTTGTGCCTGTTTCAAGTACGCTAAGATTTGCTGGAGTTGGTTATATCGGGGGCTCCGGTCCCTTTAAAAGCTGAGACAAGTATCTCTACGGCCTCATTGTCTTTTTGCCCCTCAAACTCCATCTATGTGTAATGTGGTGACTGTGGCTTCTCATGCGGCCTGAATTTTATGCATGTGTACCATAACATCTAGACTTAATATATTGTGAAGTCTTCAATAACCATTATGTAGATGCTAGTATGAATTTAAAAAGGGTTTAATTTCCTAGAAAAGGACAGAAACTGGTCATTTTTAAGAAAATAAACTTTTAGATCAAAGTTGGCTGTGGTTGAGTTTGTTAATTCTTCATTGTGAAGTTTCTGAGATACATTATCCTGTCTATAAAGCACTGAAACAGAACTGCCCTCAAGAGCTTGTAAACATGACTTGATTACAGTTATTATAAGACGTCCTGATTGCAGGGGTTGCCTTCCTGTAATAATTGAATATGTTGAGTGCTCTACATAAGGTAAATATTGGAAGCAATGGTCTTAAAGCTGCACCAGGTGTTAAGTGAGAGATTTACAGCTGTTTGCTTCAGTGGGCTTTATCTTGTCTGATAAGAATAGGTCATTATTGACTCAATTCATAATGCCTCGGCCTACCACAATCGCTGGGTAAATATGTGCTTTCAATAGGCAAACAACCCAAACAAGACTTGTTTCAGAAGGTCAAAACCTGCTCAATCGCACTCAGCAGGCTTCAAACTTACATGTTGACATTTTGCATTTGAGTATTTGTTACTACTCCATGCATCATTTTTTTCTCCAATGAAAAAGATTTCATCACAGTTAGGCATGGCAGGCTTGCCAATATGAGTCCATTGACAATTTTGTTTCTTGTCTTTGACTTGATACTGACACCCAGTGGTGTGGGTGTAACATACACTGTGTTTACCTTCCCTGTAAATTTCCTGCTTTAAAAGGGCGCAGAAGTCCTGAATAGGGTTCAAGTCAGGTGAAGAAGACGGCCATATCGTTATTTTTCATCTTTAAGGCCTTTACTGGCCAGACACGCAGTGGAGTACTTTGATGCATGTGATGGAGGATTGTCTTGCATAAAAATGAAATTCGTCTTGAAAGAAGCAGACCTTTTCCTGTACCATTTCTTGAAGAAAGTGTCTTTTAGAAATTGACCGTAGGTTTGAGAGTTGATATTGAGTCCCGTTTCAACCCGAGGAGGTCCAGTTTATCTTTAGTAATACCTTCATCTTTAACTGTTACTGATCCAACCACGGGCCTATCCATCGGGTTCATCAAAAATCACTCTCAAATCATCAGTCCACAAAACCTTTGAAAAATGTCTTCAGATATTTCTTGGCCCATTCCTTACGTTTTAACTTAGGCCTTGTTCAGAGGTGGTCGGGTATCTGCTTTTCTTACTTTGGTCATGTTTCTGAGAACTGAACATCTCATACTTCTTGACAGTCCAGGTAGGTTGCAGTTGTGGACTATGGCAGCACTGCAGGATAATGGGTTCCTGGTAGCTTCTTCTCTTTGGCGGTTAATATGTCTTTTCTTCTCGATTGTTTCTTGTGACCCTGTTGACTATTTGCTTCAAAACGTTTGATGGTTCTGTGATCACGCCCCAATATCTTAGATATTTCAAGAGTCCTGCATCCCTGTGAAAGACTTTTTACAATCTTTGACTTTTCCGAGTCAGTTTAATCTCTTCTTTGGCCCACTTTTCCTGAGGAGAACTGACTAATAGTTATGCACACCTTGATATAGGGTGTTGATCTTCTTAGACTACATCCTCCCTCCTTACACAAATACACATCACCTGATATGGATTAAATTCTTAAGCGTTCAGGTTTATAAAGCGTGGAGTTGGAAATGATGGATAAAATGTTATGGTCAAGATAATCACTTGCCAAATGGGCCATTGTGGAAATGGTCTATTCACAATAAAGGATGAATAATTTATACCATGTTTCTGAAAGAGCAGGTGTGACTATGATAAAATAAGTTAACAGGTGACACGCCATATTTTAGTGGACTACAAATGATGTAATAGTAATATTAAATGTATCAGTGCTTTCAATGAAAACAGAATTACTAAGTGCACCCTTTAGCTTTTAAGTAGTACTATGATTTCTCTTTGGATTTTCTGTTCTCTGTGGTATAATGCGCTTCAAAATGGTTAATCATGTGTTTAGATTATAGGTATAAGGAATAACCTGTTATGGTTTGGTTTTGCTTCCACCCAAAAAAGAATCCAAAAATGTCCGGCTTTCCATCTAATACTTTGAATACCCCTAAAACAAGTATTGTGCTTAGCTTTGTTAGAAAAGGCTGGACTTCAAGCACACGAGGTGGACCTTTGGGGCCATATAAATGGGGACATGTTATGTTTGCATATAGCTTGTCCTTGTAGCTTATCTATGGAGACAACCAGAAAAAAACCTGGATTGGTTATTAAAGTTGTCTGAAACTAAAGAAAAATTGACTGAAATCTAAATAAAATGACAAAAATGTTTTAGTGTATTTTTGCTATACTACAAATTACAGTCTTACCTTTGATGTATAGAGTAGATAATGAGGGAAAGTGTGGGACATGGGCCAACTCTGTAACCATGTGATAGACAATTTCCACTACACGGTACAATATCTTTTTGAAAAGGTTCGGTGTTGGAAAATATTGTTTATCAACTAAAGTTAGGGAAATGCCATAACATAAAATTTAATATATCAATAATCGGGCAGAGCTATTCACACAAACAACTGGTACGTCATACTTTAAATATGAAACAAAATAATAACAAATGAAGCTGTCTGATTTATCTTCATTCTGTTATGATGTTATTTAACAGATTTCTTAATATCCCTTAAGTCATAACATCATCACCGAAACTGTGGCAATGAGTCGTTTTCCACATACAAAAATATAGCAATTACTTCCTATAAAAAAAAACAATTCTTAGTGTCTTATAATGTAGGATAATTCAAACTTTTTAAATTAATTACATTATAATTAAAGACATTTAAAAAAATAGTTTTATGGTATTAACATTTTTAGACTGGTGCGGAAATGAGATTTGGAAATGATCTTGAACATTGAAACATTGCTCAAAAGCATGTCAGTGTTTTAAAATGAATGTTTTACAAAAAAATTACAAGTATAAAAAATCAGTTTCAACATCTTGGAAACCTAGATTTCTTGACAATCATCATAAATATAATCGACACGAATTGGAATCTCCAGCATTATGGGTTTGACGAAAACTGTCAGGGAATGTATTTATTACCAATAAACTGGAATCTGTTTATAACCCTTGTCGATTGAGTCTAAACATTAGTAAAATATGACTCCATGCACAAGTTTTCCATTAAAAAAAATGGAAATAATCATCCATTATGGATGTGACAAAAAAGAACATGGCTTTTGGTAGATCACAAACAGAATTTCTGTAATTTAAAACCAGACGTACTAATACCCAACAAATAGAGTAGAGACGCCTCTTATGTTAATTCTCATGTGCCCATTTATGAGGAATATGATGGATGGAATATTAATAGGTCATGGATGTGACAATGCTAAATAAGATCAATGACTACAAGAAATCACTACAAATAGAACTAATGTTCTACTACCATCAAATGTAAAACCCTTCAAGGTAAGGTTGACACCATCACAGAATTGCCCCAATGTTCCCTGCCCATATGCAGTACACCCTGAATGTTTCATGTGTGTGAGACCCTCGAGAATGAAGTGACTGCTGTCTCCCACCCAACCAAGTCCTTACTGCCCCCTGCAGAACACATTAACAGACCCCTCCTCCAGCCCACCCCACTGCCATAAATCAATCATGTGACTGAGAAGCATCATGCATGGAGTATGCATCAACAGTGTCTCATAACCCCCAACTCTCTTTCACTTTGAGGCAGATAAATGCATGGCCCTGCTACATTTTGGGCAGAACTAAAGGTCTTTGCATTAAGATTTAAAGGCACAGTGTTCAGTTTGACATTGAATTGCCCGTTTGATCCCACTGGATCACAGCAGTTATGTAAGTCGTCTGGGTGAGCTTTGTTCATGTCCCGGGATTGGACGACGAGCCTCCGGGACATCCCCGCGGAATGACGCCACGACATCCGACCTCGTTTCCACCACGATCCGAGTCCAAAAGGCAAATTCTCAATGAGAGTGTGTGACGTCACGATGCTCCCACGTCACAAACCCTCTCGAGAACGAGCGGCGTGGCGCAACGCGCGTGCCGAACGCGATTGCTTAGCGTTGGCTAAAAACGTGCTACCGCGATGCGGCAGTTGTCAGGGGGATGTCGGCGAGCGGGGGGCGTGATTGGCTGAAGTGGCCCTGTTGCCATGGCGACGGCAGGGGGGGTACGGAAGCGTTGCCGTGCGGCGTGATCTCCGCTGCGTGGATGGAGGAAGCAGCTGCTGATCTTTTGACACACCGCGTTCGGGAGGCTACCGCATGAAAGCACGGGAGCGTTTGCCGTCGGACGCGACAGTAGAATGCACGAACGTAAGTAAACGTTCTCCGGTCATTTCTAGACGATTTAAAGGGAAAGCTCGCTTTTTGTGTACCCGAACAAAGCCGATCGCAACCCATCGGGCTCTCTGAATTTGGGCTTTATTCGAACCAAACTTTACTTCCAGGCTGTCGGGGTTATGTCGTCATGACTGTACTTTACATGTTACACCATGTGATCACGCCGGACAACTTGGGTGAGGGAAACGCACGATTCAAAGCAGCCCACCACGTTTCGCTTTTAAACCCAAACGAACGAAACCCAGTGGACTGTGTGTAGTTTGATGACTCCGGCAGATGTCCAGGGACGTGAAGTTCCATTTGAACGCCACGCTTTAGCTCGTGCTAGCTGAAGACTCCTGGAGACTAGCCTGCATTCCTGGGACATGATCTGAAGTTGAAGCGAACGCGACAGACGACGATTTGTAGCCCGAAACTCGTGTTTACAAGCAGCGCGATTAGAGCGGAGCGCGTCATCCGATTTCAAATTCAAATTTTCAAAACATTCGAATGGAACGTCAGTCGCACGCTGGAACGCGCTCGCGCTGCATAGGCGCTGTCGAAGGTTACAGTGAGATTTCGCGTCGACTTTGAGAATCTAGGGCAAGTGTGTAACACAATATCTGCTTGATTTGGTTTATTAGGAATGTTGGGATCGAAACCGAAGGTCTGGCACACAAGCTCGTGACTTGTTGATGAAATTGGATGTTCTGACGCGGACGTGCACTCATTATTTCCGGCGTAGATATGTGTGAGTGACATTGACACGTGGTCGGAGAGAGAGAGAGAGACGAGCAAGGAACTTCTGCCCAGTCTGTCACATGAGCACAGCATTCAGATCTACTTTGAACTTTAGACTTCAGACTCACTATGAGTGTTTGTGTCAGCTCTCTTTTGTAATCTGGGCTGTCATTTTGTTTTGATTTGCCCTCAGATGGTTGCCCCTGGCACAGTGTACAGAATTCAAAGACTGTAATGCTGTCTGTTTCTGAAGAGCATCGTTTTCCAATGAGACTTCATTAGGATAGAATTTTGTGCTGATGAACTGAATGGCGATAGTGTCTGAGCGGGGCTGTTCTCTGGAGGGCTTTTGTAGGGCACAGCAAATGATCCCTTGCTTATTGCTTCTCTCCTGGCATTAAACGGGAAATTAATTAGTCTCATTATAACTCACAATGATAGATACGATCTTGCTCTGGGCTATATGGAGTTGCACGAAAACTGGGGAATTGCAGGGCATACACGTTGTAAATAGGTAAAGCGTGGTATGGGGTTGAATATCTTTCATCGTTTTGGATGATGTAGATTCAAAGTGATTGTTCAGGCAAGAAGGAAAATTCTGTCATGATGTGATCATCACTTATTTCAAATATAAATTGACTTTCTCTTGGAGACCTAAAAGAACATATTTTGAAGAAAGTTGGGAGCAGAACAGCACTGGCACCAATTTACTTTTATTGCATGGAAGCAAAACCAATGCATGTGAATAGGTGCCACTTTCTTCAAAATATCGTCTTTTGTGTTCTGCAGGAGAAGTTACAGCAAATGGATAAGAAAAATGAGGATAAGAATTTTCTTTTTGGGAGAAGCTTTTTACAGTTAATTGATAGAAGGGTTACACCTACATACTGCTGATGATGTCTAGTTTTTTGTCATTGGGCTTTAAATCTAGTTTGGAAACTGTAAATGAATAGAATGCATAGACATGTTTGAATAAAGTTACAAGTGTTAAACACTCAAAGAAGATTAAGTTTAAAGTCTTTTAAAACGAAAGTTTTCAAATAAAAAACTTATATTAAAATGTTTAATATAAATATTTAATGGCAGCTGGCATGGCATTTAACACGAAACCAAGTGTCTAAGACTTCCATTCAACACTGCGTAGATAAAACATATTTAGTAAATATACAATAATTTGTGGTCACTGAGTTATATTTCAATCAGATATTTGCAGTACATTCTTAAGCTTCTAAGCAAATTAGGCTAGTGTCCAAGCTTTTATTGGCCTTTTAACGACAACGGCTTTGTTTTGTGACCCCTCCTATTTCCATCCTCTCATTCTAGCTCCAGCTGCACATATTTCTCATCTGCTGTTAGCCTCTTTTTGTTCCTCATGCCCTCCGCGTCAGACCAGGAGGCACAACTCGCATCCCCAGGAGGCTATAACGCCAGGGTTGCCATGGCTACATGGTGTCACCGGGGCGTGGTAATCAAATATAGGCGACTGCTCTGGATTTCAGTTGCAAATGTGAGCTTTTTTCCCCTCATTTGCCTGGGACGTGTCACACCGCGTGCCCACCCCAACCCCCAAACTAGTGTTTTTAGATTCGGTCTGTCACGCTCCTTTTCGTATAGCTTTCCTCTCCTCCTTTCTGGAGGATTTAAGTCCATCGAGCAGCCGGCAGGCCATTAGGGCCCCACAGCCCATTGACAGTGATGTTAATGTCAGGCGCTGCCTTGATGAGGAGAGCATGCCCCGGTACCGTAGCCTCCGTGTCATTGTGATCACAATGGCCTCTTTTGTGCGGGTCACTCCTATGTGAATAAACAGGGTGTGTTTAATTGAGACTGTAGGGTGTGACAATGGCACAGGACGAAAGCCAGACAGCACGCTGCGGAGATTGTGTGTGGCCTTGTGTGTGTGTGTGTGTGTGTGTGTGTGTGTGTGTGTGTGTGTGTGTGTGTGTGTATGAATGCACGTATGTCACCACAATTTAAACATGTGAGAAATGGATCCTGCGGTAAGGTTTGCTTATATTCACTGCTCACTTGTGGAGACCTTGAAAACATATTACTGATTTACAGAGTTCATCAAAAATGATTCAAAAAAGTTGATAACAGTGGCGCCCATTCACTTCCATTGGATCAACACGAAACCAATAAAAGGGTGAACTATCACTTGAAATGGAGTTTTAATATAGTGGGTGACATGAAACAACCGTAGGTCTTTGATTTTGTGGATTACTGCTTAGGAGATTCCAGAACGCTGCATATAAATGTGTGTAAGGAGCTTAGCTTTGAAACGTGATGCAGAATTGTTGCAAAACGAGCCCTGGACAAACAAGAGGGTTTTTGTACTCCATTAACACTTTCAACCTTTCTTATGAGCTTATTGTATAGTGGAAGTTGATCCGTCAAATATCTTCATGACATCAACCTGAATTCTACTTTATGTAGGGAAGAATAAAGTTACTCTCCAGCAACTCTCTGAAGAGTTTGTTTGGTGACCTTCCTGCTGGGCTTTTAGATCAGCTCTCATAGCAATAGAGATGCGCTGTGAGCCCTTGAATCTAACTAATGCTTGACAGACCAAAATCAGCAGCTACGGTACAGAAAAGCTCTCATGCTTTTTTTTAGCAGAGACCTGTGATTCAAATAGGCTGTTTAAGCATGCTTGAACACGCAGCAGACCCCTTGATCTCCATCTCCAACTGTTTTATTACAGGTCCACATGCTCTTTGTGCTAGTCTGTTATATACTGTACTGTGTGCAAACATCAGCGGTTCAATACCAAATAAATCCTTCTCCAAACTGTAATGGAAATTAGTCCCTGAATGCTGGGAGATTAAATAGTACGGGATAGTTTTGATATTTAGAGCCTTTAGATTGTTTCACACTGTAATATTTATAAGAGAATGTATGTTATGTTGTGGGTTAGATTTACTTGCTTACGCATTTTTATTTGCTAAGGTGTTCAGAGTGGTTGGTTATAGTGGGTATACTTATCTATCCTTCAGTGGAAAACTGTGAGATTCTTTTTATTGATGAACCGATATATATTGACCAATGATTGGTATCAGTGGATAAAAGCACTACTGGACGATAGGTAAAAATTTAGGTTAAATCCTTACAAAATTAAGATGTTAGGAAAACATAATAAATTTGTTCTCTCTGTATAGTTTTTGTTTAAAATCGTCACAATTTCATGTTTAGCAATTTATGAATAGATCACTGCTTTGCGTCGTGCCCTAAAAAAGCCCTTTGTCGTGATTTAATCATAATACAGCCGGTGCCTCTCGTACTTTATTGCTTATATATTATATGTTATAATATAAATTAATACTAACAATGTAAAATTTAAGAAATAGTCATTTAAACTTTAGATTTTAATAAAGAGAGTTTACATAACAACTAAACTTTTAATATCGGCAGATACGGATGTATTATCAGCATTGGTGAAGGAATATCTATTGGTGCTCTACCTTCTCTCCCTTTATATCCTCCAATATAGTAAAACGTAAGACAAGCAGAGTAACGCCACCACTAGGACTGTGTGATATTGGGGGAAAATGCGATTTGTGATAGCATAATAAACAATGCAATATTCAATATGCAACACACTTATTCTTTATCTAAAATCAATAAAAATATATTTTTTAAATGTTTCAAAAATCATGTAACCAACATATGTTTCCCGTTATTAGAAAAACAAGCATCACTACAAATATAAATGTATATATAACATTTGTGCATTCATACAAAAACAGATTGCTGGGCCAGACATCCATCATAGATGCAAAATGTTCGACACTGTCAGTTTCAACATGACACAGTGATAGCAGTTGGGAAAATAAATCAGAGAGAGAATAACATGCATAACCTTTTGAATTTTTTTAAGTATTGCATATACCTTTACCAAAAGTGTGATCTCTGGGATTGATCCCATGACCTCTGCATTCCTCTACATATTACCCTACAGGATTTATTTCCCAAACCTTTTATATGAGCAATAATCATTCTGTCATCCTAGTTCATATATCTCTTCTATATTTGTTTTAATGTGTCTGTACATAAACTTCATTCCATAATTATCGACATTTAATAAATGAATGCCACAGCCCCCAGGAGCCTAGCTGTGTATTCCCCCTTACCGGATTTGAAGGGGTAGTATTTCAATGCCGCCCCTCCCTTAGACAAGTTGATAGCGGGTTTGTTTGTGTCTATTTGGGTTTTAATTGGCTAAGACCAGTAGAGTGACATCATTAGCATTGTCTCTCTGTGTGGATGGAGCGTTTGGAGATGGGCTGATAAGCTTGTTTGAGGTTGTTAGATTTGTCTTGCTAATGGGAACCGCCTTGAGTACGGCTATCAGGTCTCTGGCCGGGATGGGAAGCAAACAGAGCTCAATAAAAAGGACATGCGTGCTTTTTAGTCGGTAACAATAGCCCGAGTTACAGAAAAGCAGCTTGTGGATGTATTGCAGGGCTGTAAAGGCTTTTTAGAAATACAAAAAGTGAGTTTTTTTGTCTGCAGTTTTACCTAAGGCAGCGATTATTTGACAGGGAAGGCTCTTGTATTTGCATTGAAGGTGTTTTTGTATGATGTGGAAGAGGAAGAAGGACCCCCTCCCTGTACCTCCAGTCCGTTCTCCAGAGTAAGAGAGAGTGATTCAGAACACTTTATGTGATTATTTATTTATTGATGTGCTGTATGGTTTCCATGGTAGTGGGTATAATAGTGGGCAGAGAAACATTCACTCTTCTAGGCACTCAGCCTCTCTTACTTGAGCTGATGATTTATTTATCAATATTCGGTGTGCTTTCCATGGCTGTCCATTAGAGGAAGTCACTTAGTCTGCGTCAGGGCAGCCTTCCCATTGGTTTCCGTGAGTTATTCTGTGCTTGGACGGCTTCCTGTTTCTTTTTGTCTGGGGCCGTGATGCTGGGCCCTGGATTCGGATGGTGGGGTTGGGACTGAACATCGCTGTACTTTCTTCTTGATCAGTCCCATTACATTATATTACATTTATTATAGTGTATGAGAACCAGTGTGTAGTGCAGTTGTGCTGTTGGGTTATCACATTGAAGATGAGTGTAAGGGTTCTCTTGGACACTTAAGGAGCTACCTTAAAGATGCTTGACTCTTCTGAGGGGCCTCTTAATTCCCCCTAGTGATGAAGCAGAGATGAGAATGCATAGTTTTACTAGGCAATGATATCTGAATGTGGAACTGATGCTCAAAAACAATGATGAGGAAATACCAAAATAAGTGTTGACAAGCTCCAGTTGCTTTTATGGATTACTTATATCTTGATTTATAAAGTACCTTTGTTATTATTTTCCAATATGGAAAGTAATTTGTAATCCAATATGTGCTGTTATTACAAATATCGATATAAACCTATAAATATTATAATTAAATATTTTGTGCTAAAATTATTTCATAATAAAATAATTTGAAATGTCAAATGTGTCAAAATCTTTATTGAACTATAAGCAATAACTGCTTATTCACATTTAAATGCAAAGGTCAACAGAAACATTTGTAAATGTATTTGTTATTTACATTTGATTGTGTATAAATTGGGCAACCAAATATAACAAGTGGGGAGGGACGTGCATACTTTTGACTTAAAGCGATAGTTCATCCATAAATTTTGTTAGTTATTCACTCCATGCAATTTAAAACCTTTTTGTGACTCTATCTTCACATAAAATTCTACAATGAAAGTCAAAGGGGTCCTGTGTTGATCAGGACACCAATTTATGCAAAAAATTAAATGAAAGTTATTGGCCGAAGCTGAATAATAATGAAACACTCGGCCAAAGGCTGAAAATGTATTTTTGTGTTTTTTTCCCGTTTTATCTTTGTAAAGTTTACCATTTGTATATTTAATAGTCAAAATAGGTGTTATTTACTATTTGTCTTACAATTTCAAAGAATTCAACACACAACACAACAATCAGAAATATTTATCTAACACAGAACTTTTTATAATTACTACAGTCTACCAAGATGATTGCTGTATTTATAAAGCCTTTCCACTTCTTGTTATTTTAGACTGAATAATTTCAGTCCTAAGAAAAAAAGTTGTAATGAGTAAATAATGAATTTACCCCTTTGAGTGACCCTTTAAATGAAAAATGACACTAACATATTATTCACAAACTACAATGACACCTCTTTTCTCATAGTAAATGATCTGTTATTTAATCACATTGTCATTTTGCACTCTATTAACATTTACATTTTCGGAGCCTCCACCCGATTTACAAGGGGTTCACAGGGGTACCACCCTGCCATGACTTATAGCTTTGCCAACCAATATCCTTAACTTCTTTTTTACCTTTCCCCTCTATCTCCGCAGACCCTCCTGGTTTGATGGGTCCGATAATCGGGATGTCTCCAGATAAGAAAGCTGAATCCCCTGGAGCTCAGGGTGTGTGCGGGGCAGGGACTCTCCCTGAAGCGGAGAGCGCTTCCAGTCCCATGGCCACCAGTCTGGACCAGATCGGTCGAGCTGGAGCGATGAGCATCGGTGGTGAATCGGAAGACGATGAGCTAACCAACCTAAACTGGCTTCACGAGAACCTGCTGCAGAACTTCACCCTCGGAGGACCCGAGGCACAAGCAAACAACAGCCCACTGTTTGACATCGAGGGAGGCGGAGGATCGCCGAAGAGCAACAACACCTCGTCGGCCTCATCGGTATCGGCTGGGAGCATAGGAGATCCTTACAAATCAAAGCCTCCCTTCTCTTTCTCCTTACTTATATACATGGCAATCGAACAGTCACCCAGCAAATCTCTTCCCGTGAAGGACATCTATGGCTGGATCCTCAAGCACTTTCCATATTTCTCTAGCGCCCCCACTGGCTGGAAGAACTCCGTGCGCCATAACCTGTCCCTCAACAAGTGCTTCTGCAAAGTGGAGCGGAGCATAGGGAAGGTAAGAACACGAGATGGGAAATTCCCCTGTGGTGTACACTGGAATAGCATCTTCTGCTGAAGCGCGGTTCATTGCTGCAGATGTTTCAGTAAGTGGGTCAGTGTATGTAGATGCTGACTGCAGTGTGCTAACCGGGTAGTCAAGAGGCATATTGGGCTTCTTTTTCAAAGCCGCGCACATGGTGTTCTGGTTTTTCTACGTGAACCATAGATGTCAAAATGATTTATGGAACGGTAATGTTTGGTATGTTTCATTAACGATTGACATTGTGTGTGAATCTGTGGGTTTCATGTGTCTCAGCCTGGTGTCTGTTGCCATGGCGATGTTTCCTCTTTCCTGTTTATGAACATGGCTAGTGAAGTGAGTCAAGGTCATATTCTCCCCGCAGGACCACACCTTAGACAAAGGGTGATGATTTTTGTAACGGCACATGCATAAACATCCACTGCGAACACCGGGGGCCTCTTAACTACCCTACATGTCCCTCATGGAGGTCGCCTTTGTTTCGTCTCCTAAAGATCCTTTTGCAGTTAATGTGTTTTGTACGTGTGATTTTATCGCACTGACAGATGGTATGGCCAGTGTTCATTTAACCTCAGTGTTCATTCAGCACTTTGCCAGATATCATGGTTCTGGCAGTTCTAACTCCTCCAATCTCTGTTTCTGCTAGACCAATGGGAAAGGCTCTCTTTGGTGCGTTCACCCTGAGTTCCGGCCCATGCTGATGCAAGCTCTGAGGAAGCAGCACTTTCCGAATGCACACGTCTTCTGTACCCCTCCCGCCTCCCCCCCTAGGTATACCAGTGGCCTGATTATGTCCGACACATTACGATTGAAACAAAATATTGAAAATATAAATTTTATGTTTAATACCATGAAATTTGACATGGCGTACTTTGTAAATCTAGTGTTAACACTTTTATTGTTATAACTGGAGCAATTCTTTTTGTCATTTTAAAGATATAGTTGACCCGAAATGAAAATTCAGTCTTCGCTGAAACTCTCTCGTCATTGCAAATCTGTATGATTTTCTTCAGCTGAACACAAATAATAATGGTAACCAAACAGCAGTGGCACCCATTCGCTTCTACAGTATAAACCAATGAAAGTAAATGGTTGTTAGATGCCACCATTCTTTAAAATATTTCCTTTGGTGTTGTACGGAAGGAGGAAAGTCATACAGGTTTGAAAGGACACAAGGGTATCTCTTAAATGTAAAGATTTTAAACAACATTTTGTAACGAGTATAAATATTTTAATATGTCAAACTTTTTATAACAGAATAATGCATATGTATATATATATATATATATATATATATATATATATATATATATATATTACTAAAGTGAGGCATTTGTATATCAAAATATGCTGTCTATCAACATTTTTTTCATTATCTCTGTAGTGCCTCTTCTCCTCCACATCACCTTTTCGCATCAGAGCAGGGCTTTGCCCTTAAAGGTTAGTAGACTTTCTGTGTCCTTTTTCAAAGTTCTACATTTCAGTTACATCCCCTTACATATAATTTAAGGACATATCATCAAACATTTAAGCTTTTCACTCATCTCAGCTGTTTTGGTTCCACTCATCCCCTACTGGCAGACTTTATATTCTGCACAGAGAGGCCATCTCTTTCCTGTATCTGTAACCTTGACAACCGAGGCATTGATACTTTAAAATGAGAGAGACTGTTGCTCTCCTGGGTGGAAGTGACTCATTTACTTAAACACACACACACACACACACACACACACACACACACACACACACACACACACACACACACACAAACACACAATTCACAAGGAGATAAGCACACTTGTAGTCGGTACCTGCGTGCGCATCAAACATTTCTTTCTCTTTACAGAATGTGATTTTGACGCTGCCACCGCCATGATGCTGTTAAAGTCTGCCTCTGAGCAGAACATTGACTCATGTAAGAAACCACCATAATGCATTTACAAACTTCCCTTTTTATTTCTCCTTTTTTATCCATGTCTTACATCTGTTTGTTTGGATCAAGAAATGCTCTTATTTATTCCGATCATTTTTAGCACATCTAACTATCATTTGCATTTCATTTATTTGATCCAGATGATCAAGATGGACCCATAGATCTTTCACGAAGGGATGTTGTGGTGGTGAGCCGGGATCCAAAGCAGGACCACAATTACAGCAGCAGCACACCCACACCTCCCTGTCCTCTTCAGAAACGTTCACTGCCGCTCGACTTCAGCCTGGGTTTACACCACAAGCAAGAGAAAGCGAGTCGGGGTCGACGGGCACGAAGCCCTCCTCAGGTCCCGCTATCAGGAAAGAGGACCAGGGGAGATTCCCGGCCCGAGGTTGATGAGGAACTGAAGGAGGCAGCCGGTTCGCTCCTTCACCTGGCTGGCATTCGCACCAGTTTAGTCGCCTCACGACGCAAAAGCAGAAAGCTTAGTAGAATTTGATCCCGAACACTTTAATCCCACCCCTATTCTGTGACTCAATCCTTTGGCGTGCCCAACCTCTCTCTTCTGGTTTGGTGTATCTTCCTTGAGATGTTTTCTTGTTTTATCCACTCATCAAATACGGCAATACAAACACAGGAGAGAAAAGCCATACTGACATGTTTAATGTACAGAAAAAAGATTTGACCGTACAGCCCACATCATTTGAGTTGATCAGCGAGATGGTTTAAAGATGTTAATTCTTAAAAAAAAAAAAACTGGTTAAATGCTTCAGACCTAGAAGATTTGCATGCTTCCACTTCTAAATCATCAAAAACGTATTTATACAGTAAATGAATGCATGGATTTTACGTGTTCCTACTCTCCTGTTTCTGCATCAAAGATGGAAAAATTGAAGATCATTTTTTTTGAAAGTGCCATTGTTTTTGGATCACAAGACATTTGTTCATAATCGTGATAAGAAGAGAAATGCAATAATTAGTTGACCTAAATACCTGTAGTTATTTTATTTTTGTACTGCTGGTTTATATCCTGTGTGAAGGTGACGGCATGCCCCTGGGAGCCTTTTGCTGCTGCAGTTATGATGTCAAAACCACGTGACTTCTCTTTTGCGTCCTCAATGGATCGGTTTCGCATCCTGACTTGGTCGTGCAGGCCTGGAGAAGCCTGGAGAACAGAAGCTTTTTGTTGCATGCACATGAACCTCAGTGTTTCACCAGGTTTCGTGCCATCTCAATCTGCACGGACATTATTATTCTGTCCTTGTGCTTGGTTAACGGCCAATCAAAAATTTACAAATACGTTACCTCTTCTGCAAAGATTTTTACCACTCTACCCTCACTGCTTCTCGACATGTTGTTGATCGCCATTGTCATGTTTTATTGCTTCAACCTGCCAACACTAGGGGGAAATGTGCAGCTATATATTTTCGCTCCTGCTCCAAACCTCCAGAGAGTTCCCAATGTTTGAGAGGAAACCAGAGACAATGCTTACTGCACTAATGGGCCTGCAAAAAAGCAAAAATATATTTGGCAGATCACATATGGGGCTGATCGAGGAGTGAAGTCATAGGAACAGAACCACAGGATGTGAAATTAAATTTGTGTAGCAAGGAGCAGAAAGGTGATTGGAGAGTCAGCCACATACAGAGGCATAGCTGGATGAGGATGGAGAACTTTCTGGACTCCAGATACATCCCCAGTTTCTGTTCCCAAAGTTGCTGCTCACAAAATTTGCCTGGCTGTTTATTCTTTGACCCTGAACCTTCGTTTGATTGGTTTGATTGAGTTTTTAAGTGTTTGTTTGAGACTACATGATTATTTTATATACCCAAGCATGTGAAATTGTATAATAGAACTGCCATTTTCCCCTTACGCTGACTTACTAGAAACTAGAAACTTATGGTTTGACTTCGGTATGTCAAAACTGCCTATCCTTAAGAAGTTATTACCTTGTCACTTTAACCGTGGCTGCCAATTTCGAGACACCCCCCTCCTCAAGCTGTGCATAGTGCTTATACAGAATGCAAGTATTATGGCGAGGAGGGGGAAAGCAGTAGTTTTAGATCCTGAAGCCAATTCTAAAATAAGCTGCCTAATTATTATTATTGTCATTATTATTAATAAAGTATGGCCTGCTAACTGAGTTGCCACTTCCCAATAAGTTTGTCATGTTAATCTGCCATGTGCTTGTGGCAGGCTCAACCTTATTTTTGATTTTGTAAGCTAACCTCTGTTAATAAAAGGTTTATAAAGTTTATTTTTGCCAAAGATATGCAATATGTTGCATTATATATGGTGTTAAAGAATAAAAGAGTTCTTTCTTTTACTGATTTAGTGTTTATTTTTTCTACATCTGATCTGTGACCTTACTAAGTTTTTTTTATAAACACGCACTTGTATGCTTGTTTAAGAAAAATATAAAATTAATACACGTTCAGATCTAATTTGATCAATTGGTAAATAGTTCCAAACCAATATTGTGATTAATACATCTTACTAATATCCAATAAATAAAACTGTTTACGTAATGTATGCCTGTGGATTGTACAAATTAATGTACTATTTATAAATATGAACAGACACGTGCATATATTTGTGAAACATGCCATAAATGTTTAATATGTAATTTTATTTCAATTTAAAAATGAAATAGACAATACACACGTGTCTATGTTTATAAATATCATGTTAAAATGCACAAAACGGACATGTGAACCCCAATTTGTAATACTTGATCATTTCGACAGGCCTAATATTATTCTTTAATTTGATTAAAATTTGTATCTATGTGCATGTTTTCATTAATACAAAATTAAAATGCACATTACTAGGACCAATATTATGGAAAGCAAAATGTTATATTTGATACGACTAATGCCAACCAAACACAGGGGTATCATGGCATGCATGGTTTTGGACATATAGAAAAGAGGTCAACAGGTACAATCGTTGTATGAGCACTGTGTGTGTGCTCTGCCAAAGAAAGAAACAGTCTTGACATGACAAGTACATTTTCATTTTGGGTTGAGCTTACCCTTTACTCATCAAGAATTAGATGTTAAGGTTACTATTATACTATGCCATACGTTGACAATAATGGGCATCTTGCTCCTATAGAAAAAATGAATACAATGCACACTAAGCCTAAATACTAAAGTATTTATAAATGGTAACAAGTGTGACAACAAAAATAGATGTGGTTGTTTTCAGGGTTTGAACTTTAGGTGTATTACAGCTCCATCTAGTGTTATTTTGTGTCATACACTGATTTCTTCCTGAACACATTTTGAGATGTGTTCTTTTGGTGGACAGAATTACCAAATGCATTGTGATATACTTTATGTGATTATGTATCAAAGAGATGGAAATGTAGTGACCTGAACACTGACGTAGGTTTCTAAAAAGTATTGACTCCTTAAAAGTTTGGGAAAGACATATTCATTCAGTTGTGTTCTCTCCGTGTGTGGCTTCGCTGCTGTCTGCTATCCCTTGACCCGCATCATTGAACCTCCGGCCTTGATTCATGAGCCATATCTTCATAACAGATTCCACATCTCTGACTTCCTCAGTGGGTTTGAGGTGTGAGTTCAGGGTGGCGTGTGGCACAGCTGCTGTAACTGCCACACACAGGCCCAGCTCCCACCCCATCCCTAAAACACAGAGGCAAACAAACTGCCTATAAACCCAACGGTACAACAGCTCTCTGTTTCACTGCTTAAACATTATTGCAGGTGCAAAGATAAGACGGAACAGAGAGCTGGATGAGATCGAGACTCACTCTTGGCTTTAATATTGGTCCTCTGTGTGTCATTGTGTAAGGAGTCAAGCGGGCTGTTTTTTTACTTTGTTCATTGGAGGATTCAATGAGGATTACATATCCCATAACTCCAAGCGGTCTCTGGACTGTTCTCATAACCTCTATCATCAGCGAGGTTACTGTGACCTTGAACAAACCATTCCGAAAGGACTGAAATATTTGTGATAAGAAAGGATGATGGCAGGGGCTATAAATGTCTTGAACACCATGAACACAGACGAGAACCCCATGCAATAAACATTTATTTCCCTTAGTTTTATTTTTAGGTACATTTAACACAATTTTGGTACATGTGCCATCATATATTACACAACTATCCTCGTAGAGCAAATTTCCCAAGGATTTGAAACCCACACACTGATAAAATGTATATCTCGAGCACAATTTGAAGTTTCTTTTGGTAAGTCTGTTGAGAAATATGTAAAGGTAAACACACTGTTTTTTCATCCATTTGAGTAAAAGTGTTTTTCGGGTCGTTCAATTTACCTTGCAGTCGTAAATGTACTATTAAAATAGTTTTTTTTACTATAAAACATTTTGCACGAAAAAAAAGCTCTTTAAAAAGTCTACTATAAACTAAATACGACACACTTCACAAAATTAATATGAATGATATTCCATGTAGATTTACAATTCTGCACTGCATGGTTTTTGGCAAATTAGTATTTTTGCTTTTTCGGTTCCATCAACCTAAAGTCTGAAGGTTTAATTAAAGTTTTGGTACAACTATCTAAAATAAGGTCTCTAAATATGTTAACCTTTTTACATCCTTTAGCAAGACTTCAAAAATGACAAATATTGTGTTCATCTGTGAAGATTATCTTGATAAACGAAAAAATGTAAGAAATGTGTTTACCACAGGGCTTACATTTTGTGATCTTATGTCTACTGGAAAAATGTCTATGCTTTCTGTCGAGGGAACCAGTGTGGTGCTAACTTCCAGGTTGGCCTGGTTGGCCTACAAAAATGCATCATCGTGCGCCAGTCCATTGAATTGTGTTGAAGTGGAAATAGAAATGCCCGTAAAATAACCAAACAATGCCTTTTCACAAAACAACATTTTGACTATTTGAAGATGTACACAATTATTAAAATATTTCTTACACAACTGCATAAATGCCCCTTCATGTCAATCAAGCACCATCTTGGTAATGGTGTAAGAACAACACCTGAAATCTAAATCTTAACAGTCAAGCAAATGCTTTCACAAAAATTAACATAAAACCGAAATGCCACTGTACTATTTCACGCAGTAGAAACTTTCAACCAAACTGTGTCCAAAGCAGGATTTTTCCTTATTTTTTCTCACTTCATCTGTTGATCCAAGCAGCATATCTTTAACTGACCACACTTGGTGCACAAAACTGGCGGCTAGTGCACATGACCAATGTGCACAAGGGAATAAAGCGTTCCATTGCTAGTTTGCGGCGAAGGTGCAGCAACTCCATTTTGACCTGAAGAAATCTCCGTTCTGTAAACGTGGGCTCGAGTCTTAAAGCAGCCGAACTTGCTGGTCAGAATGAAGAAATCCCTTTTGAAGGTTTTGGTAAAGAACGCATAAAGAAACGGATTGGAGCAGGAGTTGATGGGATAAAAGAGCACCAGCAACACTTTGGCATGAGAGACGGTGATGAGTGGTAGTTTTAAGGCCGCAGAGATGGCGAAAAAGGAGATGGGCGCCATGCACAGGAAGTCAGTGAAGATGAGCACTGCCATGCGCTTGGCTATGCGCATGTCTGCGTTGGCAGGGACGAATGCTGGGTTGCGGACGGTCAGGTAGATGCGCAGGTAACATACGCACACAACCAGAAAAGCAGCCACGTTGAGTAGTAACAACAGAATCACAAAACCTTGGGAAAGACCCGTCTCCACATCCATGGGCAGGCAGATGCTGGTCTTTCTGTAGCTGCTTACGCCCAACATGGGCATCAAAGCAGTCACCAGGGCGAAAAGCCAGCCCGCCGCCATTATTGCGCAGGCATGTCGCAGGTGCAGTTGGCGTTCTAGCTGCATGGCATAGGTGATGGTATGCCAGCGCTCCAGTGTGATGGCTGTCAGCGTGTAAACGGACAGCTCACTGGAGAACACTGTGAAGAATCCGGCCACGTGGCACCCTGCTCCTGTCTGCCATTCGATGCCATAGTTATAGTAGCGGGACTGGGTGTGAATGTCCACTACAGCGATTACCAACAGGTAGACGCCCATGCACAGGTCAGCGAATGCCAAGTGGCACATTAGAAACCTTGGAACGGTCAGTTTATATTGGCTAGTGAGGAGAATAAGGAGAACAACGCAGTTGCCAACAATGGCCAACACGCTGATGAACCAGATAAGAACACGTAGAAAAGTAAAGCCCATGATGTCCTCGCAGGGGTTGAAGGCATCCGGTTTGGGGTAACAGGTGACCTCTATCACGTCTTTACAGTAGTCTTCATAAAAATAAGGTTCCAGTTGGGGTGCCCCGGGATCATCACACATTTTATTCTTTACAGACCTAAGTGAAACCAGAAATCATGTTTGAGTGCTGTAACTTATCAGTGATTTGAAATATGGTTGTGAGTCTTGTGTGGAACTAACTTGGGTTTTTTGAAGTTTTTGAAGGCACAGCAATGGCTGGGGTAGGTCAGATTGGCCTGTGTCAGCTCAGAGAATAGCTCCAGGTTGGGAAGCCTCCTCAGGGAGTAGACAGAGACGGCCGTCAGGAGCTTGAGGGACCTCAACATGCTCTCCGGCAGGGTGTGGATGGAGGTGCGTGAGATATCTCTGCAATGAAAACAGATGTTCATGCAAAGTAAAAAAATCTGTATTTGAAAATCAATAAAAAAACATTATATAGTACAAAAAAATTATGCAATACAGCAAATAAGAATATTACACAACTTACAAAATGATATCTCCATTTATACTTGAACTTTACAAGTAAGCAGCATGCTGAACCTGGTTGAGCATGACAATATGTGCAAATAGGGTCTGATTAACTGTCAAAAAACTATTTGATTATTAATTTATAAAGTAATATTAATATGTTAAGCATATCAAATAATGTAATATTGAATTATATCAAATAATCGATTATAAATAAATCACACACACACACATATATATATATATGTATTGCAAATAAAAAAGAATATTGCATTTTTAGCATTAATAATATAATTAATAATACATAAGTAATTGACTTTTTTTTACAAATAAAAAAGAATTTAGATCTAACACATGAAATGAAATATTTATCAAATTGCTTTAATTCCCATGGATAGTCCCATATATTTTGTTTTGGAAACTGGGTTTCAATCATATAATTTGCACATAAAATAGTAGATTACATGCAAAGCACAACATTTTCCCAAGTGGTCTTAGACTTATACAATAAATGCACACGGTTGCAAGAATATGAATGTACACATGAGAAATGCCAGAGACGAAATTGCTCGATGATGACAAGCAGGTAAGTGAGATTAGTGAACAGACTGTTAGGGTTAAAGGACGCAGTGTGGGTGTACAGAGCAGCAGCTGGTGGGTTGAATTGTTGTTGCGAGTCAGATTGGTTCATGCTTACAGAACGATGGGGCCTTCAGCTCCTATAAAGGCGTAACTGTGGATACGACTCAGCTGCTGGTTTCCCATGAGAAAGCTGTTTGTGTATGAGAGAGAGAAAGGGAGAGAGAGAGGAAATGAAAGATTAGAGGTTTTATAAGACATGAAACATTTATAGAAGAGATGTGTGAAAGATGTAACTGTACTTACAGTTTTTCTATTTTGGTACCATTGAAAGCGTAGCGGTCTATCTCACGAATCCCGTTCTTTGTTAATCTCCTGCGAGAGTGCAATTGTTAGACCAGCCAATGAAAGAGAACATCTTTTATAAATACAAACCTGACTCTAAAGTCACTTACCACTGTATATGCACTACTTACAGTTCTGTTATGGTTGCATTGGTCAGTCCTAGGAAGGCATTGCTGGGTATTCTCTCTATGTGCATGTTATCCTGTAGATCACTATGATGTAAATAAACATTTAAAAAAGTGGTCAAAAGTAGCTTTCCAATTTTTATCAGAGGCAGTGAACCAAGTGTTAATTTAGTGTGTACTTTATGTACAGATTACAAAGCTACATTTAGCTGTGATAAGAAAAGACTCACAACAGAAATTCAGGAGCGGCCGAGTGGATTTTGGAGACATCAGGAAGCATTTTAAGACCAGTGTTTGATATAGTCCTGGAGGAACATGAATGCAAGATTAATAACTCAATAATAACGCAATACCTCAAAAAGAGCGCATTTTGTCTTCGTATCTGCACACTTTGTTTCCTGTGAGAAACATTTGATATGGATATTGACCTGTGTTTGGGTCATTCAGGACTCTTAATGTAATGATGATCTGATGCTTGTGTGGGAATATCCTCCCTTCCTTTTTCTTGACCACATTATAAAACCATGAGTGATTCAGAGTTTCATTAAAGTTAAGTTACAAACGCCAGACGGAATTGAAAACATTGTGTATTACTTACAGATACCGCAGCTTCGGAAGTCTCCAGAAGGCATCTTTGTGAATAACAAGATTTCTTGATTTCGTTATAGTTCTGGGGCATAGAAAAATGGGGATAGATGTAAATATTTAGAAGTAGGTTCACATTGAGGTTGTCTTATTACAGAATATTACTGTAAAAAAGTGTAATTTTGGAAAAATGTGTTGTTGAAATTAGATTTGTTTTTTCTGAAACGTTATATATTGTAAATATTAAGATGTATGCTAACTTTTAGATTTTCTTAATATAGCCTATACTCTGAATAAAATGTAATTTTACACAATTTTATAGATTTATTTAAGAGATGTTTTAAAAAAAATATTTGAAAAATAAAATTATTAAAAAAATACTATAGTATTTAACAAATTACAAAAAGGCCACTTTACTGTATTTCTAAAATTTTAATATATTAAAATATTTACAGGATATTTTGCAGTGATATGCCATAGTATTTTTAAAACATGAACATGACTCCATGTCATTTTACACTAAAATCAGATATTCCTTGGTCACATTCTCAAAACTCAGTATCTCACATTTCCTGTAGCTCTGTGAGGTTAGAAAAGGCAAAGGCTTCGATTCGTTCAAGGGCACCATTCTCTGACACAACTCTAAAGAGAAGAAGAATCACAAAACAGCAGATATTGTTACATACAGTTATTATAATTGTCTCAATCTTTAGAAATCTATTAAAGCTTTTATAACTTTACAAAAACTTGCACATGCAAAATGTTCCTTGTATTAGTAAGTCACAATACATCTATGCCAATTTAGAAACACAGAAGGCCATTTTTAGTATTTTTGTGTAATACATATCTGCAGTGTTTTGGGTCACAAGTTAAACATCATGTTCCATATCAAAGTCTAAACATGTCCAATCAAGACTAAATAGCATTTGTTTATATGAGGTTTTGCATTCAGCCAAAACTATGCAAAAATCCATCAGAACCTAAGAGGCAGTATGTGTAAAAGTTTGTATAGTCTTTTCATAAAGACTTTGTTTATCATTACAGCCCTCATGTTTTCTAATCGCCATGTGGATTCTTGCTGAATATACACATTGACCATTTAATAGTAAACAACCCAGTGACCTTCATTGCACTCACATTCTCTTCAGCTCATGTAGTTCAGTGAAGGCGGCCCGTCGAAACACACTGATCTGAGTCAGCTTCATCTCTCTGCTCGAAATTAGACAGAAAAGATGTGATTCACCCTCACATTTGTCAACTGCAGCTATAAATATCACAGTTATTCAGAAAGGAATGCAAAGTTTATTTTCAGGTGTGAGTTTTCCAGCTCATTTGGCAAAGCGTGGGTTTGATTTCCGGAAAGCACACAAAGTGTAATAAAAGCTGGAATGCACTGCAAATCTTTTTCTAAAGGGATAGTTTACACCAAAATAAAAAATCTATTATTATTTACACACCTTTAAGTTATTTTAAATCTGAAATGTCCTGATGAACACAAAAAAAGATATTTGGAAGAAGGTTTTGAACAACTAAAGAGTGAGTAATTCATGGCAAGATTTTTATTTGTGTAAACTATTCCCTCTGTCAAATACGTAAATATTTGATTAATGTTTGTCATGTAGGGCATCTTTTAATCTTTAAATATTATCTCCACATAGGTCTCATCCAGATCAGACAAAATTCTAACTTATCTTTTCAATTATCTTTGTGAATTGACACGCAGTTGTCCATGTCTTTAATGCCAGAAATCAAATAAGTATTAGTGTTTGCATGAACATAATGAGACAAGATATAAAATAATGTTTTCATTCATGTGGTGTCACAGTAATTCACATAATTTACAATTTCTTGTATAAAGCCTGTTTATTTTCCAGCTTCTGCTATTAGTGTCTGTGATTCTCTTTGTGGATATACATTTCTGTTACTGCTCAGGCACTCAGACAGCATAGTTACTCTTTCACATTAACCATGCGGATCATAAGTGCCTTGTAAAACATACAGCAATGTAAATGGAATACTGGTAAAAAGGTACAGACATAGAAGAGGAATTCTGATCTAGTAGTTCATGGTTTGCCTTTTCTACAGATTCAATGGAACAAAGTTTTTGGTTGTAACCTTGTAATTCAAAGCAATAAGAGAAACAGAGAGAAAAAATAGTTGACTTCATTTTAAAATGCTAAAAAGGTAATGGCTTCCCGGTTGAAACTAAATAAATAGGAATATCCTGGAAAACATAATGCAATAAATTAATTGAAACTTTTCCATATAGAAACTCTTTAAATAACTTTACACCTTTTAGTTACTCTAACCAAACAACAATACAATCTATTCTGCACGCCATACAATAGAGTTTAAGTCCAAATTGTAATAATTTAAGTCCAAATTGTAATAATGGCTTGACAAAGTCTGGCATGAAAGTTAAACAGGCCCTAAACAAGACAGGACATACAGAAAGATAAACATAACGACAACAGACAGCAAACAGCATATTTTTTTACATCAAAATATCGTCCAACGGAAACTTTGCATCTCCAAATTTTCAGAACCCAGTAACAGAGAGGGTGTTGGGTGACCAATAAAAATGATTCATGACAAAAATATAAATCAAAATGTATCACTATATTAAGATACAAGGTTTCAGAAGAACGGCAACAAACTTCAAAATACCATTTCCTTACTTTATTTTATATTATGTATTATTCATTATATTGTTGAATTGTATATAGTAAAGTATATACAAAAACCCAGATAAAATCATTGTTTTAGTTTCACTTTTTCATACAATCTTTCTACCCTATGTAAAGAGCACTACGTGATACTAAATTATTTATATATAATATATTGACTGAGTAAGTGCATGCACAATATTAAAATCAATCTCAAATAAATATGTAACACTAAACTGTGTCTGTGCATTTTTCTTTTAACATTAACAGTCTTCAGTGTCTTAACAAATGAATTCTGATATGGCCTTACTGGATCTGTTTATCTGCCAAGTTGCATATGGAAAGTTTTTGTCGCCAAGTTGTGCTGAAATTACACAGCTTTCAGTAGTTACAATCATATAAAGAAAGAAAGCATTTGCAGAATCAAAATTCCCAGGACTTTCTAAAATGCTGAAAAGGAAAGTCTGGCAAACTGAGACACACAAGCTGCAAAGCTTTTGTGCTTCTTTTAAAAATGGAACATTAAGAAGAAGCCAAATCTCATCTAAAGTGTAGACAGATGTGCAGAAGATCCGAGCGGAGAGGCCCAGCAGGGTGATAGAGCATGCAGACATCTTCAGAAACATTCAGCTGAGCAGCTTTATCCAAACTGACTGGCAGCTGGTTCACAACAGAAACAATGTATGATTGCAGGATCTCTCTCTCTCTCTCTCTCTCTCTCTCTCTCTCTCTCTCTCTCTCTCTCTCTCTCTCTCTCTCTCTCTCTCTCTCTCTCTCTCTCTCTCTCTCTCTCTCTCTCTCTCTCTCTCATAATGCATGACTTCATTCAATATATAAAACCATGTGATAAAAGCTAAATAACTCTTCCATGCCATGCAGAGTTTGTATGCAGTAAGATAGCCCTGAAATTACAAAATATATTGCAAAGCTCAAAATAGAAACAATGATTTCTTGGCAACTGCTCTCTGTGCTACCCCAAACCACAATAACAATGTTATTTACAACCTCGGATCTGCTATTCATTTTTCAAGGATAGACTACTGTACTCTCTTAGACAACCAGCATTACAGTGATGGTTCACCATCTTGTAAATTTACACCTTTATGACTGTTTTTTTCTGCAGAATACAAAAGGAGATATTTTGAAGAAAGTTGGTAACCAAACATTGTTGGTATTACACTGCCATTATATGTACACATAAGTGAACAAGTGCATAGGTGCTAGTTACCAACATTTTTCAAAATATCTTCATTTGTGTTCTGTGGAAGAACAAAAGTCATAGAGACATTACAAGAGTGAGTAAATGACGAGATTTATATTTTGGGGTGAAATGTTCCTTTCATATTACTATAAGAATAATGTTAGAAACATTACAGATAGTTAAGCCCTGCTTTTATTTGATCTCAAAACAACAAAGCACCATTAAAAAAGTAAGCAACTACTTATCGGTAATTTAGTGTTGTTTGTATATGTGTATTCATACTCACACGAATGTGGTATTTTTCGGTATGTTTCTTGGCACTTCATGGATCTTGTTACCCAGACATAAGTAATAGCGAGTGGTGCTATTGAACGAGCAGTAATGGTATCCAACATCGATGCCCTCGGTATGTAAGGCGCACCAGCCGAAGCTTAAACACAGCATCATCAGCAACACCATCCTCTTTATCATCTTCTCTCTAGTTGTCCTATCCCTCTCCTCTCTTCCGTGGATGTTTTAAGAGAGTGAATGTACTTGGGCCTTCAGTGTTGCGTTCTGAAACTGGGTCTCATTCAGCTGTGATCCTGGGACTCTTCTGATGCTCAGGTGAAGTTGATCCCTATCAGGAGGCTGTCGGCGTGGTGTCTTCTGGTTGTGGTGGTCTTCTCTTGTGAAGCTGCAGGGAGGCGCGCTTGGTCAGAAGCTCTACAGAGAGACCTTGGGAGAGTGGTTCTCTGATAACAAACAAATGTTTTGTTCATTCCTCCCCTTGAATCTCTATTTCTCTCCTCCTCTCATCCAATCTCATCGTACACCTAACAAGACCCCGAATGCAGGCCTCCCCATCGTTTCCAATGTTCCTTGAAAAGCTACATGTTGTGAAGTTACACTTGTAACTGTTCTTGAGAATACAAGCTGCTTAGTAAACAGGATTTTTATTTCATCTTTGTGCGTGTGAACAGGATTCAACACCATATGTTCTAGAGTATTGAGTACAGGACAACGAATAAGGTGAAGAGAGCGTTTATTATAGAGGCTGTTGAACAAACTGACTGTTGGTCTGACTTTGTGGTTTGTGAAGGGAATGTGTCGAGCTGTTTAGTCTTAAAAAGCTTTGTTTGAGTCTGACATGTGTAAGTGCGATAGTAGTGGACTATGTGTTCTCTGTCTTTCCTCACGCGCACATACACTTCTAAAAATCTGGGGTTATTTTCAACTGGGTCAAAAGGTGACAAGCGCAACCGTCCGAATCAACAAAACGAAAATTAATTTATGCACTGTTGAGTTGTATCATTCTTTCTTCTGCAAAACAAAAAGAAGATATTCTGAAACTTGGAAAAAAAAACAATGCTCCCTGTTGACAAAACAAATGTTTTTAATGTTTAAAAAAAATTAATGTTTTATGTTACCAACTTTTTTCAAAATATCTACTTGTGTGTTTCGAGCTTGTAAAAAAAGCAAGCATTTTTTGGTAAATTATAACTAGAAATTGTCCAGATTTGACCCAATCCTAGTTCCACATTACCCAGCATTTTGGATTAAACCAGGACAGCACAGGTTGTCCATTTTGATCCAATTGCAGGCTAAGAAAAAATACTGCATTATAGGTGCCTGTGATTCTTAGACCTGTTTCACTCTATGAGATTCTTACTAAAAATGTATTGATTTCATACCAAACATTGATTTTCTATCAAGAGTCCTATATACAGTATCAGTTTCAAATCTAGAAGGCTTATAGAGTCGATGCACTTTGAAAGTCTATAATAGCCATATTACACGTTTACTGGGAAACTCATTGAAAACACAGGTCTGTGGGGGAAACTGAAAAAATCAATGTTCAGTTTTAATTGCTGCCTCTACCCTTTACTGCCGCTGTGTTTTCATGTTAAAAAGCGCTGCAGGAACTATGATTACAATGCAGCCATGCCAGAAAGCCGTTCAACTGTGGGCTTTCTAAAGCCTTTTGAATCAATGTGTAACCTTGAGCAATGCGTAGTGGGGAGGAGCTTTTTTACTCCATGATATTTCGAATGTTATTTCTTTTTCCTGCAAGTGGAATTCAGCTGCATTGAGTTAAAGAAAAAAATAATGTTTTAAACAGTTTCAATTTTAGATGTGAGTCCCATAACATAGCAGTGTAACGGATGCTTTAAAATAGATTTTTGGTTAACATGCATTACATGCATTAGTTACACAGCATTTGTCATAACTTCATGTTCAATTTTAGAATGAAGTACATATTTAAAATCAAACTAGATAATGCACCATGAACTGAACTGAATAATTCTATAGACATCATTGGATATCAATGCATGCTGACACCATAATAATCATCAATCATGCTGGTTAATACATATACAATGTGAACAAATAGATTTTTTGTGAATCTAAATAATTTAATTTAAGGCTAAGCAAACTTAATATTTAAATTGATTCTGATTTAATTATCAGGAGAGTGACACCGTGTCAGCTTCATCTCTTTAAAATCTCCATTTAAGCAATCTCAGCAACATTTCTATTGTACCTTGATGATAAGGACAGTGAATGTGCTATAAATAACTGACTGGGTTAGACAATCAGAGGACAGCTCCTGTCTTATCAACCTCAGGTGAATACACAGCAGTGTACAGAGGAAACAAAAGAGCTACTGTAAGCACATCTGCACTTATCTGTTCACACGCAGAACAACAGAGAGGCGGAAAAATAAAGGTATAGAGACAATGAAAGGTTTTGAATAGTTAACTTCTGGCTTATTGTTTCACATGGCTTAAATGCCTCAGCATAGTCAAAGGATGTTTAATTCAGAAAGTAATTTTACTTTTCTAATTACCAAACGTTATTAATTTTTATTGATTTGTATAGAGTTTCATGCTTGGAGTGTTGTAGATCATAAGTGCAGAATTAAATAAAAAATTATAATAATTAAACAATATTTAAAATTTTTGAGCCAAAGCGAATTTTAATTTTTAAAGAATGACTAAAACACTAAATAAGCTACGACTTCAAGGATGTTTTATTGAATAATGATCATACACCTTACTTTCCGAACATACATTTAGGCAGGGATTACTATAATAAAACGCTGTTATCCCAAACCATAACTTACAGTATGAAATATATTAAATAGTGTTTTTTAAATAAAGTTTTGAGCATAGGGGCCTTTTAATATTTTTTGATACATTTTTGATAGTATCATCATTTTTAAATAAATAAACCTACACATGGTTCGCTTTACATATATATTTGGTATTTTTCCTTTTAACAAACACATTTATGATTTATGTCATTATAAGCAATACTTCATCAGATAGCAAAGGTATGTCTGTAAGCTGAGTAAAAGCATCTGCTAAACATCTTAAAGAACGCTGTTGTTCATCCATTCTAAATCATAAACATCCCAGAGACATCTATTTGGAGATCTATATGACATCTAACAGCAGACGTCTCACAGATGTATTGCAGATGAGTCAATGTCTGCCAGATGTCTTGCAGCTGAAATGCAGGTGTATGTGTACTATAAGGGGGCAAAGATAGAAGGTTTTCTTTACATTACTCTAGAGAAGAGAAACATTTTAGATGAAGAATTGTATTGTCATTCCATCACCAGGGATCCGGAATGAATGTTTACCTTCAACATTATACTTTGATACACACACATACTATTTTAACCAAACATAATTGGACAGCTTTCATTTTCATTGCTCTCGGCACGTCACCAGGGGTCAGGAGAGAACCACATGATTGCAAACCCAATGCTTACCCAAAGACAGTATTATCACCGTGCAGTGGCCCATGGCGATGGTGTCCTACCCTTTTCATTTTAACCTACATTTGTGCTGTTCTTTGCAAATGTCTGCTCGCATTCCAAACCTGTTCATTAAGTTTCCATTAAGTCCTAATGACGTCCTTGATAGCCAAGTGCAATTTGTTTCCCCACAATTTCCTGCCTGGCTTAAGTGAAGATATTTAGCAAAATGTACAATCTGTGTGGCGAAAAAAACAAACAACCTATACAGCACATTACGCCCAATGCATATGTATGAACGACCTTACAGCGTTTGCCCTCACAGAACGTAACCTCTGGATGTTGTATTTAGCTTTGAGCCAGCTGCAAGCTGTGATCCGGATGTTCATGATGCTTATACGCCTGAAGCGTTCGGTATCTGCCCACACACAGCGTAGGCTACGACATTCTGCATTCCTAGTGATGTGTTCCCTCGCTGATGAGATCTTCAATTCCGTTCTCGCTTCCTTGGATACTGGAGCTCCGTAAGATCTAGCATCTGATAATGAGGCTGAATAAAAGATCCACATATTTCTGCTCGCAAATTTTTATTACAAGTCGCCAGGGTAAAAAGTATCAGCTATACAAAGAGGGAAAATATACTACATAAATGAGAATATGATACAAATGCCGACTTTCTTTTATTCATGAGTACGTACACGTCTGATCTGGTGAGGCCTGTTCTCTGATTTAAGGAATAAAAACTCTCACAGATCTCCAGTTCAAGACCATCAGCGGAGACATATTGTGTCTTTCTGTGGAGACCTGATAAGATACGCTCTGACAGCTACCTGATTTTCTTCACACTCTTTCATTGGCACGGTCAAAAAAACGCCAAGGGCTCAGGTGTGCGGGGGCTTCAGGATAATGAAGGATTTTATAACTTTTTCCCTCTCAAGCATGTCTGAACATAGTGGATCTTGTCCAAAAAAACATGGTAATGTTCTGCTCTACCTGTTGGTTTTTCAATTTTTGAGAGTTATATGTCGTCAACAGTGGAACATTTGAGCATCTCGCGTATTTCAAATGTATGAATTCATTTAATTTCATTGAGCATTGTGAACATTTGGTCAGAAAACAACTTTTTGAACTTGTTTGAATTTTCATTGACAGATTTCACCTAAAGAGCAGGTGGAAATGTCTCGTGTGTATTGGCATGTGCTGGTAGCAAAACCGCGTCCATGGAATAAAACTTTCTAATAATGGTTGTTTTCCAAGTTGTTGACATTAGCAGATGACATCCAGCATAACATGTTATGTCTTGGGTTGCTGAAGTCAAACAAAGCCGCTTGTTTTTTTCCACAAGTCTATTATTCAGTTATGAACGAAGGTGGCGGTAAATTCTTATGAGCGACACACTCCTTCACGCTCCGTCGGCCTTGCTCCTGCTTTCCCTCTCTCTCCCACCCCACCTCAATCAAAGCCATCAACCTCATTAACGTACCACATCCAGAAATAAACCAAGCGTTCAGCTTCCAAAGGAGAGGACAAAGTAGCCCCGCTCTCCTGAATCTCTCCTGAGGAAAACACGATGACATTCTGTCAAGTCAAAGTGTCAGTGCGGCTTACCTCCGTGGAGCTGTGATCATTTAAAAGTGATCTTATGAGAAGATATTCTTCTGTTCGGCAGAAAGTTTTCTATTTCTGCTCTTGAAAAGTTGGAGGTTTTCAAATTCGAGAGTTATTGTTAGATACAGAGTAAGCAGGACATTATGTGTATGCTGGTTTTATACTGTTTTACAGTTAGGTGCTCTTTGGTCCTGGTCATTTCTCGACTGGCAAGACCGAGGTTTGTTATGTTTGTATATACTTAAAAATGTAAATACAAGGAAGTGTTTGTCGAAGGCAGTCAGGCCTAAATAATGAATGAAATTGTAAAATAATGAAAACAATTTAAATGAACAAAAACGATGAGACAATTTGAATTGTTAACCACAAACTAGAGTTGAACCATTATATACCAAAAAGTGTAACATACACTGAAAAAATAGTTTTTGGGATTTACTGTATTTAATCATGTCTTATGGTTCCACATTATTAAATTTATAATATTTGTACATAATTTCCTCTAAACTTAAAAATTTGGAGCTCATGCACATCACAAAATTATGTAATTTTAACAACAATCAATTTTTTCAGTCGTAACAGTAATTGTAAAACATCTAAAAATTGAAATTTTTTCTAAGAGTAGAAATAGGGAATTATTTGATTTTTCATGTTTATAATATGTAGACAGAAAAAGATGGGTTGTTAGAATTACTGAATTCCATAATATACATTGGTTCAAAATGATTACATTAAAATTTATTTATTTTATAAGTAATGTGAAAAAAGCTTTATTAAATAATGTTAAACTTATTGCCAGATTTGCTCATTCTTAATAATTCCAACAACCAACTTTTTTCAGTGTATTGTAAAATAAGACAAAAATGTATTATGAAGTATATAATCGGATAAATGCAAAGACAAAAAAGACATATATGAGATGTTAAGGACACTAATGAAATTAGCAAATTGATGTCTTTTAAATTTAGGATTTGCACACAAAAAAATCAATGCAAATGCTTTGACAATTAAAATGTGTACTTTCCATCCACATTGTTATTATGCTGATGACATAATTATTTAAAACTTTAATATTTATCTATTCCATATTCATACGCAAGACGAATTAGTTACAACTCTGCATGTTTTTTTATTTTTGACAACCATGCAACATGGTAGGATGTGAATTCGAAGGTGCTTAAAAAATCCAAGTCATGGCTGAATGATTCTACTTTGTCCTTCATTTCATTACAGAAGTCCTTCATACTCATTACCCTGCCTGAAGGAAGCTTGTGTTACTCTGATCAAGCAGGATTATCTGAAGTGCAACCAGAGAATATACTCAGCGTCATTGAATGAATACTAACTGTGAATGGAGTTGAATTAGAATGCTAAAATGACTCAAGAGGTGTATCACACTTCTGTTCTTGGAGTTCATTAGCAAATAACTTAAATATACGATGGAGAGGCTTGAAGTATCTGCTTCTTTAGATGTTGAACAAAGTTCTTTGAGTGAGATCGCATGGCTGAGTGGCTGCAGAGACGTCTCAACGAGGTTTCGACCTTGATGAGAGTACATGATTGCGTGCCTGTTTGGATTGCATGAGTTATGCATGGAGACCGAGCCACGAGAAGGTGTGCGTAAATTTACAGGAGGCAATTTCGACGCCACCGTGTTCCCAGATCAATGACCATAGGCGAAAACCTCATCAACTCTTATTGGCCAAATGGTGACCTTCTGCAATAATGAACAGCAATCAATTTTAAAGCATCCTTTAAACTAGCCATTGGGAAACTGTGAAACACGAGGGGTAAAAGAACCTCAAGATTGCATCCACAGCAGCTGCCAAGAATGAATACATAAATCATAGAAATCTATATGGAGGTTAGCAGGGGTCAAGGCGAGAGCAAACAAGAACTGCTTAATATTTCATGAGCATTTTACAGGTTGAATTTGTTTGTTTTTTGAACGGTGACCTTTTTTCTCGACTGTTTCCCTGCAGAACGCCTTCATACACACTTGGCAGCTCACAGTTGGGTGGGACGGCGTTCTCGGTCTGTCACACTGTAGACGATGCGTCACGTCTGGATTTCTTTCTTATCTTCTTTATTTACATTGCTTGAATGAAGAGAAAGTTTCACTTTTTTTTCGCCCTTCTATCATTTCTGTTTTGCACCGTCGTTATTTTACCCCATCTTGCTAAGATGAGTCAGCAAATCACACTATTATTTCACACTAACTTTCCAGGCTGTAAATTCAAGTAGATGTTCATAAACTCTCCCTGTCGGCTATTTATGCCTGGGGTGTTTGGGGTGTAACAATGAGTTGGAGAGATTTCTTGCTGAATATATGGTCTGCCATGTCAGACTTTCACACTGAATTGCCCCCTTGAAGTTTTGCTCAAGACTGCTTCTCTACCTCTAATGGGATGAGCGAGATGGAGGGCTCCGCTTGAATCGTTAGTTTGTGTCTTTGTTGAAGTTGGGCTGCGTGAAATCTATCCTCGCACTGAAGGAACACAAAAAGTCGCTCTCAAAGAACTGTCTCTGGAGAGAGGAATCTAAAATTCTCTTTAAGGAAAGTACAGAGTCGTGCTTTTAACCCTCAAGATGCTTAAAAATAGAAACGTGGCATTCCGTGGATTCATTACGTGTGCTGCAGAAACAAGACTTTTGACAGCGACACCTTTCCTGTTCAAACAGGTTGTTGTTTTCTTAAGGCTTACCCAGATGTTTGTGGAACCGCTTGACTTTGTCTTCTCAAGCGTGGGAACGTATTCTTTTTGTTATACATAGCACCCTCAGTAAGGCTTATACACATGTATTAACATCAAACAGGAAAAGTATTGCTTTACTTTATTTAATATATTAATAATAATTCATATTCTGAAGAGGAAATCAAACCATTATTCTTTTTTTTCAGTGGTGCGCTAAAATCGTTTAAAATATATTTTTTTTAACCAGAAATTTTTTTTAAACTGTTTTAGAATGCCTTAAAGTTAAGAAACTCATTTTTTGGGTGAACTATCCCTCTAAATAGTTTGTGTAGGTCCACTAGGCATGCATGAAGTAAGCAGCGTGAAGGTCATGGGTTTCATTCCTAAAAACACACAAATTGAAAAATAAATCTTGAATTCCCAGTTTGGGTACTTGGGAAAAGACTGTACCAAATGGATAAAAGTAAATTATGCTGAAATATCATTTCACATTAAAATGTTCAATATTACACAAGTCACCTTTAAACAAAAACCAGTCAACCTTTAATCTAAACCAGTCAATGTGGATGAAATACAGCTTTAGTATAGGTCTCAAATTGAAGCACTTAAGACACATTTTTCTGTTTTATGTGACATCTATTTGCAGTTTTTGTGCTGTGCTATTGGGTGCGATAATAGTCGCAAAAATAACTTTACCATCACTCAAGACTGATCAATAAAAACATGATTTGCCGTAATCAGGATATATCTTACATGTCTATATGCAGTTTCCCGTATGCTTTCTCTGCTATTACTTTGCTCTGCGGCCAACCATAAACGTGACCACATGAGTGGAAAGAATCATGTGAGGAAGGAGTTGTAGAGAAATCTAAATCTTACACAGTGTCTAAACCAGATTACTTATCCAATTTAACATGGATTAACCCTTTCAAATTTTTAAATGTTGTATACATTCTGTATATTAACAGATTTAATTTATCAAAATTGTATATGCAAAAATCCACTGCAATGTTCATATTTATAATAATGATCTTTGATATGGAAACGTGCTTAGTGCCATATCAGGGTTTTATCTGATGTACACATGTTATGCTTGTTCAAATGTTTTGACCGTTCAGGAAAGATTTAGATGTTGCTCTTTAATACGCCAATGATATTAGTGCCAATGAAGTACAGTATTGTAAAAATGCAAGCTCTGGCATTATTTACATACCGTCTTCTAATGTCAAAACCTTTCCCCAGAAAACTAAAAATAAACTTTGAATAATGTTGGTACTGAACAACGGCGTTATTTACTAGCATTTTTTGTGAACTCTCCTGCTTTCCCAGAAGCCAGAAGACATTTTAAATAATGTTGGAGCTAAACAATAGCAGTATTCACTTGCATAAGTAAACTTGCATTGGTACGTTCTACATAATGCTCAAAATATCTTCTTTTGTGTTTGTAGAAGAAAGTCAAGCAGGTTTTAAATGACAAGAGTGTGACTTAACGATAAAAATAACTTTTATAACTTTTAACCTTAATAAGATGTTTAAAAGGCAAAGATCTCTTTACAATTTACAATGTATAGACTTCAGAAACTATGCATATGTGTAATTTCTTTCTTTCTTAGAATTTTCATGTACACACATGATTGTAAAATCTAATTTTGTATAGTTTTGACTCTGTTATAAATGCAGCAAACATCCATATATATATAGTACATATAACAGATTTATTAGAATATCTGAATAAACAAGATCCCAATTTAAACAACCGTCTGTCGCTCATAAACTGAATATCGTGTTTCAGCAGGAAGGTACCCATCCTCCACCAATGCCGTTCAGAAGCATTGCTTTATCTCTGATCACAACTAATGGGTATCTGTGGTCACAGTACCATGTGCATCTCATACTTCTCACATGTTCCAGGTGCTAATACACCTCCTCACACCCATCCCCTCTTCCTGTCACCTGGGTCTTCTGCCTCCATTTCTTTTAGTGCTCCATCCTGATTCTGCTCTTTATATTTGGCATATGATTACACAGAGCTCTGAAATACTTGATTTCAATTGGTAATTCGCAGCATCCTGCAAAGTCAAATATTTTGGTATAATGATTGCTGTGTATTTGACCGTTGCCCCTGGCAACCAATCTCCTATGCTGTGCTGGTATCACATCGTTCATATCACTGCACGCTTGCTTTATTCTTACATAAAACCATTCCGACTCAAATCAATATTTAATGCCCATTTATTTATTTATTTATCTGCGGGTGTCGTGTAATAAGCAGGATAATGTGCAGTCAGCCGGCCATTATTGCGAAACAAACCCCCATCAGGATGATAAGGGATACCTTTACCATCCTGATCACCCCACCGGGGTTAATTTTGTCTTAACTACCGGCTAGCTGTACATCATGGCTTATTTGACCTGTTTCCAGAACAGTGGGGAGGTTTTGTTTTAATGTTCCTGCAGACATTACGGTTTCCCTGAAAATGATTGGAGTCTGAAATCTAAAATACTCTAAATGCCCCCCAGTGAAATGACATTACAAAGTGTTGACGTGTTTGTCCACTTCTGCATTAGCAAACTTGTCATCTTCTGAATTCTTAAAAATGTTTCTTATTTTACTTTATCCCCCAAACATGCATGATGTTTAAAGGGACAGCATTCTAAAACTTAATACAGTGCACAACAACAGAGTCCTGACACATACGTTCCCAATATAGTTGAGGATAGCGGCCCTTTCATCCGAACCAGCCACTGCCGAGTATCCTAAACAAAACACACCAAAAACTCTATAGAGAGACAAACTTCAAAGTGTGTCTGGCAGCCTGTGGAAACCACGTACCTTTCCTCTCTAAATGATTCATTCTCTATCTGGTCTCCTTTTTAATCTATTAATAAATTTTTTTAATCAAATTTAACAAATTATAAATTTATCAAAGTATTATTTTCCAGCGATTTTCCAATCAATGCAAGTCAATGTGGACCAACAGTTCGTAAGAATGCTTGAAATATTTAGAGGGTAGGGAATAGCACCTTTGGGGTGGAATAACCACTGTAAATGTAAAAAAACCCCCACTAATATATATTCCAAATATTGTGACGCCCCTTTCTAATGAACAGTTTTTCTAGAGAATTGGGTGGTTCTAATATTATTACTACAGGTATTGCTTTTATACAAAGACATTGTGTGGGTATGTACGTGCGTGCGTATGTGTGTGAGAGAGAGAAAGAAAGAGAGAGAGACAGACAGAGAGACATAAGCACTTACATGAAGACACTGATTTGCACTTTTTGTACCTGGCTTGATAAAAAAAATTCATTGTCAATCGTCCCATGTGCAGGTATTATAATCCAGGGCAGTTCTCTGGCACCTTGCCATTCATTTTCCAGCCAGAGAAATGTCAGGGTTCTGCAGTCTTCTCTAGGGTCAGTGCTCAGGCAGACAGACAGCCCAGAGGCTCAGCTGTGCCATCGCTAGCGGAAATAGAAGAGGTCAATTTCTGACCTGTGAAACACCTGAATGAAGATTTAGAAATCAATGAAAGTCTTTCTAGAGTTTTTTCTACGGTTGCCTGAAAATACAATCCACTCGGAGTGCTCACAAATATAAGTAGCTTTTCCATTTGTGACGGAGGTAAAACTCAGGTTAGAAATACTAAGCACTAATCTGATTTTAAGCACAGTGGGTCTCCTTTTTTACAAAAAGGGTTATAGCATTTAATACTGGTAAAACTGGTTATGTATTACATATGACTTTGACTATAATTATGAATAAAGAAATTTACCTTTAACTGAGCGTCAGCAAACAGTGTATAGAGTGATTTAAATTGATTAAATGCTATCTTTTATTTCGCAGAACACCTACACATATTTCCAGTTGGTTTGGTTGAGCTCCGGGCGAAGGCTTTTAAGCCTTTTTTAGGTACATCAGGACAGCATGAGGAGACAAAAAAGGAAGTTCTTAGAAAGGTAGGAACTAGTAATGAAAAGAAATCAAAGAAGACAAGCGATAAGAATTAAAAAAAAAAAGAACATTCTTTCTAACTAATATGTTCTCCAACAGTGATAAAACTTTATAGTTGTTTAAGAAGCTCACCAATATTTTGTTTAGCATTTGAAATGAAATAACATCAAAAATAATATCAATAATAATAATCAGTATTACAACAGTAACAACAATAATAAGGATAATAATAAAAAGAAAAATGGTAATGATAATATATTCTTCTTATTATTATTATTGTTGTTGTTATTTATTAAATATTGAATACTAATATTTAATAGAATATAACAAAAACAACATTAATAATTAGTTTGAACTGTTCTTCCATGGTTTAATCTACAAAATAAAGACCTTCTGGAATCGACTTCACGTCAATGCGTTGAAGTCTGTAAACGTTGTTTCTGTAGGCAGCTCACCAGGTTTGGAAGGAAGCAGATATGTCGCACTTGGTGTCCCGGTTAAGGCGCCCCTTTCACACTTTAACAAAACGTCTAAATGATAAGCATATCTTTTACCCCGCAGATAAAGCAGCTAGCTCTTTGTGTCTATTTCCACAATGCAGAGATCTGAGTTTACGATTAGTGTTTTACGCTGCGGGGTCGCTCAGTGGCCCCAGTAGAAGAACATAAAAACCATTGAAAATACAAACAGGACCCTCTAGATTAACTTCCTCGTGAAAGCATGTAAAAAGATTACATTGCATAAGGCTTTTAAACATCTACGTCCTGATAATTGTGAAACCATCTGGGATGTGGAACCAATCACAATGTAAACACTCTCTTGTCGCTTCTCAGCTAGAACAACATTACACGCCCCATAATACTTTGGAAAGCAAGCTATTTGACGGGAAAGGCTTGGCATTCTGTCGTCTACTTTAGAAAAAGACATACTCGGTTGGGAATTGTCCGACTGCAATGATAGGGCCATCTCATCAAAGGACGACAGTTGTACCGTACCGCACCCCGCTGCCTCGGCCATCTTGCCGACGAGCGTTGTATTCCTTTATTTCCTTCACTTGTGTAATAGGTCTATCTTAACCAGCACTAGAGATGGGGCATCATATGGAAGACAGGCAATGTCATAGACATCCAGCAGTGTCTCAGATTGCAAGGCCATTGCCATGGTACTGCTACCCCATCTCGAAGCAAGATTGGTAACTGTGGTTAGAGATGGAACAGCTTACTGCTTAAGTATTCACAATACCCAAGGTTAAATCGTAGGACAGCTCGTTCAATCACACACATATTTATATTTAAATTGCATTTTGCCTTTTTCTATTTACAGTGAAGCCATTCAATCTTAAGGGTTACATTTAATGCCAAAAAAATTACAAAATTTAACTTAAGCTGGATGTTATGCTTTCAAGTGATAGAAATGTGGCATGAGTTCTATCTCCACAGCATAATTTTTAAAAATGATTAAGCATGTGTTTACAGTGAAATAACATTTTAAATGCAATGTTTGAGTAATGTCCAAATATTTTATACTGTTTACACAGAGAGCATACCTTATTACAATACAAAAAGTTATAAATTATTGTATTTTCTCTCCTACTGCTGAAATAGTTTGCTCGAAACACTCAAAAAGTGGCATGAGGAGAGTAAATAATGACAGAATTGAAAACAAACTGAAATAAATAAAGTATTTAAGTGTACCCACAATCCAATGCCACCAAATTCCCTTTAAGTCAGTTTACTTGGCAGACATCTTGGCATTGCCCCCAGGCATCTATTTTCTATCTAGGCATTAGGCACGCAGCTTCTGCTGGCAACACCATCTCAAAAACCAATAAACTGAATTTACAGCTCAAATCACCAACACAATACAACCAAATTTCACTCAAATAGATTGAATCGTGAGAAAAGAATGATTTTGTGGGACCTGCTGTACACTGAGCATTTGGATTTCTCCAATTTATTTCAAAATCTCGTTTAAAGAATGTTCATCTTTTGCCCCATTTTAACATGGTATAATGGCTTGCAAAAAAAATTATAATCTAAACACAACATAAAATGATATCAAATAAATATAAATCAGTACACAATTAAAAACGATAACAAAATAGAAATCGTGTTTTTTTAAACTATTTTTACTTCACTTTAATTGACAACATTGCCCCCCAAAGACATGCACACAAGATCCCTTGAGAAATCATTTTATCACATCCTGAGGTAAGAAAAATAACCCAAAGCACAACACAGACTCTATGTTCTAAACTGTTAGCGATTTTCAAAAGCACCAGTACCCAAATATTTCTGAACAGCAATCTATCAACTGACACACTGACTGTTTCCCATATATAGAGCTGCGCTGTTAAGGTCTGAAATATTTGACAGGCAGAAAGCATGTCAAAGCATTCTGATTGGCCCAAAGAATTTGACCGCAGTTTACAGAGTCTAGAGCTGTCAGACGAGAGTGACATTTCTGGACATGTATTCTGAGATAGCTGTAAGGAAATATTGATGTTTTCTGCTTGCTTTTTGATTAAAAAAACTTAAGAGCATTTCACTGTTTACTGCAAATATAGCCACAGAAAAAATAAGAAAACATTTCATATTTTCATTTAAGTGGCATGTCTAGATGTAATGTAGTCATTCCAGTCCAGTGTCTGTTAGATTTTAAGAAAATCAAATCTCAGAAGTGAAAAAGTCTTCCTGCTAAAAAAATACATAAATGATGTTATTGTACTTGTCCTAAATACATGTAGAAATATTTCTGTTGTATTGCTTAAAAGTGAAAATAAACTTGCAGTATTTGAGGTCTAAAAATTCTAAAGCACACTGAAAAATGTTTCATGTGTCTTAGTAAATCATTAGAAAAATAAACACGTTATTTACATATTAAAAATGTTTTTTTTTCTGTTAAAAATATTGGAATAATTAGTTCAATTTCCAACAAATAATTTCTCTGAAATGAACAAACTTTTTTGAGTCTATGTAATGAAAAAAGTATTTATTTAACAAATACACATATTTATAATGCACACCAATATTTTTTGGTGAATTCGAATATATACTAGTTTACAACACTTACGTTTTTTTTCTGACACACAAACAAAATACACATAAAAACAGTAAATTTACCTAATTTCAAGGCTATTAAATTTACTGTTGTGTAGATTGTTTGACATAAAAACAAAGTCATACTTTTTGTTACTTTTACCTATTTCATTGGTTTTCACTTTGTGCAAATAAACGCAAAAAATAAAAACATATTTTGTTTAAAATTTGGTAGAAATCTTCTCCATCTAATTAATAATATGATATTTCAAATTAGAAATTTTGATTTGTTGGTTTCAATTAATAAAATGTCAAATATAGATGTGAAACATTACATTTTTTTCAGTGAACAAAATAATACATTTAAAACTAAGAAAAATATTGTTGCAATGTCTATTTTTTTAAGGTGTCAGATACACAATAATTAAATCGTGCGTGCCTTGTTTACCGTTGAAACTAACAGATGTGATTTACAAAAATCTCAGATGCTTAGCAAACACACACATCTTGTTACTCTAACTGAAAGTGACATTTGGTCTGTTGTCATGATGGTTTTTATAACTTAATCGTTTATACAAGTCCATCTGATGGACTACTTTTGAAATGGCCAATGTCACAATATCACGTGCCGTCAAATTAAAGCCCTACAGACTGATTTATAAGGGCTGGAGCATAATTATCTTCTCTGTGGAAAATGACTGGCTGGCTGAGCACTAACAGCACTTTAATTACTCTCGAAAAAAGTCAAAGCTCAGTCCTCTGTATTTTATCTTCGAGGGGCTCTTTCAAGGTAACACACGTAAAAAACCTGCAAAAAACGGCCTTGGCTTTCCAACATTTTACAGTCTGAAAAAAACGGACGGCTACATGCTAAAACATGCTGCTCTGATTCATGTGTGTTTGTCCTCCTACTCTTATTGTGTATGGTGTCATTGTATTTAAAGAATCCTCTTCATCCATCATGCTGTACCCACTCACTTTTCATCCGGCTTATCATCAATACAACGCCCAAGAACAATTCCAAGACAGATGATCATGTTGTCACACGGTCACTGAGATATATAGGCACATTTCATTAAGTTTAAGATGGCGAAAGAGGCACGGATTCGACTCCGTTTATGGTGGCTCTGCTTTGCTTCCTTTAAACCATCTCACACTCGATTGGAGCAGTTAAGACAGCTATACCCGATAAGGACGTCAACCGCACTCCAATGCACTTCGCCAAAGCCACGCATAAAATATGACACTGCAGTCTGTAATAACACAATATACAGAGCATTCAATTACAGCACTGCCATCATCAAGGTCCTTTTCTTCGAGCCAAGGGCCAGTATTTACACCAGTGTGCCTAAAGCTGTTCCCCGGAGCTGAGTTATGGCCCCCACCCCGCGCACCGGAGTACAACCCAGTCTTCGACTCACACCACAATGCATCTGTGCCAGAACCCGGCATACTGATAGCAACCATCTCCCATTTAATTAAAAACACACAATTATTTCATAATGATTTATAGAGCTGTCAACAAGCTGGAAAGAGATAGAGGACGGAGGAAAACGTCTCATTTTTTTCGCTTGTTTTGACAGGTAAGGCAAAGCAAAGTCAATTGTTTTTCTTATAATCTGCCGGGCTCTTGAGGCCTATACAGCGAAACAGTGAGCCGCATCACATCGTGACCTGTTATTTGTATTCACTGGAGTTCAGAAGAAACATTTTTTGTATTTAGAACTGTGGAAGAGAGATAACACGAGCTGGTCTTTGTGGCCCCGAGTCAAAGAACATAATTATACAAAGAACGGGTTTTCACAGTTAATTACACAGCTCTCATATCGCGTATAAAAATATGGAAATAAAACTCAGAGAGAAGTTGACAGATCAATCTCGCCGAACATAGTTTAAAAGAAGATTGTAGCTCCGATTTCATCAAAATTTACACACAAGAATCAATATGCCCATGTGTATGCAAATTGACTTTGCAATTATAATATAGTTGTTATTTTATGATGTGCAGTGTGAAACATTACATTGCACAGTAAAACCTATGAGAATTTTTCTTACAATGATTTTGCAATTTACAAATACTACTTGATGTATCTGTGCAAATGCATTTCTATGAACAAATCAGGTAGTACCAAAAAGACATTTTGACTAATATATATTTTAAAAACGAATAGAGGACCCTCGTTTATTTTACATATCTTGCGTGTGTCCTTCCCTTCTATATTGGATTAAATGTTCAATACTGTAAATATTCTTAGTTTAATTTTCCTACAGTCTGGAGATTTTACCCAAATTTTGGATACATTTGAAACATTTTTTACCTGTTGCACACGAATAGATTGTTTTTAAAGAATGTAACCTTTTTACCTTTTGTCCAAGAAACAATTGACAGCCTTACATGAATGACAGAAATTTGGGTTGGTTTGTAATGTCTACAACCTAGTTTTTGCAAATACATTTTATTTGTATTGGATTAGCTCACTCTGTCATCATTTACTTACACTTTCAATTCAATCATGTCTAACTTCATTTATTCTCCAAAAAAAGAAGATATTTTGAAGAATTTTGGTTACCAAACCCATTCTGGTTTTTTACACATAAAAAAAGAAATGAATAACTACAGCTATTTTTTGCCGGAAGAAATAAAACAGGTTTGACACTCTGTTAGGTCACAGCATTGTTTTTTTATCTTTCATCTACTGATGCAGTGACCAGCTGACAACATATTCAATGATGCCTCTCCCTCTAGATGTACTCAGTTGTCCAGTGGGTTATCTGTCATTTTTGTCAGCTAGCAGATGCAGCATCTGATAAATCATGCTCACTGCTGAGAGAATCCGCATTTATCGAACACAGAAAATCATTGCCTCGCATCAGCATCTGAATAAATAACATAAGGTTACTTATGTCTGTAGCCCAAAATAAAAACAGACAGCACAATGATTTTCTAAGTACGGGATAGGTTTGGATGTTATCATGTCCTTTATCATGTTATCTGATAAAAGTTGGACACTGGATGGACATGAATAAATTTTAAAAAATTCTTCAAATTTCTACAAATTTCAAGAGAACTTAATTTATTTGTGAGAAATCAGTGTTCATGATAACATTGAGTTACTCCATCAACACTTCTTTGTATATGTGTCATGTCAGAGTATAAAATTGTACACACACGAATAAACAGACCTAAACTGGCTCAGATTAAGTTTGCCACTAAGTGTTAAAATGACCTAGAAAAGAAACGATTCCCATGGATCAAAGCGCTCCAATATACCCAGCAGTCCCTCAAGTGAAAGCCTGCCCCTGGCATTGTACCCAATTAACTAAAATCATGTCAAATTAGAGCTATGATAAACTGTGTGTGTTTTGCTAAATTCCCTTGTTAGCGATTTGGCCCTTGTTCAGATGCCATTAGTTGATGGAAATGCTGACTCAATGCTGGCCCCAAATGGAATTGATAAATTAATTATTTTCCCAACATAATTTTTTCACAAACTCATTATATAGATTTTTCACAGACATGTCTCTTTTACTTTACAGTTTTTCCATTGTTCAGAGAACAGGCAGTCCCGGTACAAAAATAGGTTAATCGAGAAATACGCTTTTGAAAATGAAGGTGATTCATGATGGCAGAGAAGAATCCTTTTGTTTTAATGGTTTTCAAAATAGAATCTTGAACATCAGATGAGCTTTTTACTTATACTAAGGAATAATACTTATATTTTAAGCACAAGTAATGGCATTACAAGTCATTTCACCTTAATACCTTAACCTTTGCCCAAACGATAAGAGTTAAGTTAATGTTAAAAAAGTTAAACTTGTAAACCCAAATTGATTGACTTAAGACAAAATGGTCCAAAAATGGTTCTTCTATGTCTTTACTGTGACATTCATCTATGCACCTCTATTTTTAAGAATGTATTTTTGGTGTTATTATGATATATATTCATCATAAAACATACACTATATTGCCAAAAGTTTTCGCTCACCTGCATTGACTCGCATATGAAGTGACATCCATAGGGTTCAATATGATGTCGGTCCACCCTTTATGACAGCTTCAGCGCATTTGTGAAGTCACACACTGATGTTGGACGAGAAGGCCTGGCTCTAAGTCTGCGCTCTAATTTATCCCAAATTCTGTGACCATTTATCTACATTATATTGTTTCTTGATGTTTTTGAAAACAGAAGACTTAAATACAAAAGTGTTGAGGTCAGGACTTTGTATAGGCCAGTCAAGTTCATCCACACCAGACTCTGTCATATATGTCTTTATGGACCTTGCTTTGTGCACTCATGTCATGTTGGAAGAGGAAGGGGTCAGATCCAAACTGTTCCAAAAGTTGGGAGCATGGAATTGTCCAAAATGTCTTAGCATGCTGAAGCATTCAGAGTAAGAGTGATTGAAACACCTCATTTTCATTATTTGGATGGGTGAGCAAATACTTTTGGAAATTTAGTGCTTCTAGTTTTGTATCACTGCTTCCCATTCTTGAGTCAGTATGCGCAAGTCAGAGACAATGAGTAGTACTTCTATTTACAAAGTCACTGAACTATTCACCAACACAGTATATACACGCTTGAAAGGTATAAAATGACTTGTACAATTTAGCAGCTTCTTTCTAAATCTTTTACATTTATGAAAATATATTTTACATATATATCAAGCAGCAGCTTGTGTGATAGACTTTTATAACACGTACACTTTTATAGATTCCTGCAGTGATTTGGTGTCCCGGTTTCTATAATACAGATGTGCATTCAGTAATGAAACCACACTACGAAAACATTGCACCTTGACTTGTTTTTACACCTTATTTTAATATTTGGTAAAATTATATCTTGTCTTGTGAATCTTCTTATGTAATGCCTTAACAAACTTACAGTATATAAAAAGCCAAGAGAAAGTTCTGGATGACTACAAAAAGTGTGATTTCATGCTAAGAATAAAGGCCATTGAGTTTTCATTAGCATGTAATTTTTGCATACTTAATGAAAATTTGACACTCTCATTCCAGTCCATTTCTGGAACCGAAAGCATATGGGCGACTGTGTCTTCGTTATAAGAAATCTCGGTTTAATTGAATATATTTTTAGAAGCAGGTAATGAGAGCCATTCATTACACAAAGCCCACCGCAGGAAAGATTCGTCACGCTACCATTTACAGAATGGTAATAAACTGTCACACTGTTTAAATCATGTTCATATGTCATTTAGATTTAAGACTGAGAGCAACAACAGGTTGAGGACAACAGAAGCGAGTGTGCGGGTGTAAGATTTGAGGTGTTATGTCACTAAATCGATGGAATTACACCTTCAAGGTTAAATCTCATGATTAATGATGCCAGTACTGTGAGAACAAGCTTTTATATTTACTTCATGCTCTTAATTCAAACACCTCGAACATTTCTCCCAGAACCATTTCTGTGAGCCACTGGGTTCATTCTTTATGTCTGAATATCATCTACACAAATTCAATCACATTCCTGCCGTTCTTCCAAGTATAATTTTGACAATTAAGTAAAACAGGCAAGGGAAGATTGTCTCAAGGCCGTGACGAGCCTCCAGTCCTGCTGCCCCTCCCTCCCACACTCCCACTGCAAAGTGTGTTGAAATGAGTCCTGATGAAAAGTCTATGGCGGGTGTGAATAATTCATGAATCATAAATTACAGCGCATGCCTCCCTGTAGGGGTAGTTATTTCACACCAGCTGTTCTGTTGCCTCCTCCTGTGCGGAAAATTAAAGAGAGGCGCTATCCCGAACCATCTACCGCCATGACCGAACCCTACACTGGCCACCTCTGCCAGAGAGCTTTTATCAGTACATCTTGTTCTTCAAAAGGAACATAGCGGTGTGTGTTTTCTTTGTTATGCTGGATCGATGGCTTCATTCAATATCCACACACAGCATGACTGGGCCTTTAAGGTTCCCTGGGAAGAATTTATGTATGGAACATTCAGAGAAGCAAAGCTTTTGTTCATTTACAGGACATTATATTGAAAAAACTTAAATGAAAACTAAATAGAGGATGCCATGCATATGTTTAAAGATACCGTTTCCCTGGAATTATAAGGTTATCTGACATTTTTGTCAAAATTGAGTAATTTCACAAATTCTGTGGCCATTTATTTACACTATGATGTTTCTTGATTTTTTTTAAACAGAAGACTTTCATACAAAATGTAAAAGTAAAAACTTCAAGGCTTAAAGTCTTAAAACTGCTCCAATTCAGATTGATCCTTGTAATTCCATGTTGGTAAAATATTTAACAAGATATTTGACTTAATCTATAACATAACACCAACTCGTGATAGTGTATTGATCTTTCCAAAAACAACAAGAACTCAAACATGTTGAAGTAATACATCTTTGCATAGTTTGAAGCAGTGCATGAAAGTGACAGTTCATACAAACGTTTACTCACCCTCTTGACATTTCCTGCGTCACTTTATTTCTTAAGCATAACAAAATAGAAGATATTTTGAAGAAACCAATCCCCTTTGAATGGGTTCCAGTTCCCAACATTCTTCAAAATATCTTTTAATAAATGGGTGAACTATCACTTTAAAAGTGTTTTGAATATAAAAGAAAATTAAGGACAACCGCTTCCGTAGGTCTTAATATTTTATTTATTCATTTGATTTTTCAAAACTATTTTTTCATAATAAATCTTCACTTTGAGGTCATCAAAGAATTGTCACAATAAAAACAAAGGAAGGTATTATAGAAAAATTGTACACAAATAAAAAAACACACAAAAAACAAAAAGCAAACATTTTATTCAGAAGGTCATATATTTTGATACCTCTTGTACATTCCACACAGTACAAGATAGCAGAGATAAGAATGTTTGCAAACACTTTTGACGGGTTGTTTTTTAATCCTTGTGCTATAATCCAATGCTCAAATTTTTGGGGACTAAATTCCATAGTGTAATTTTGAGATTATGATATCGTCTCCCGGCAGAACTGAGTTCTAAATACCATGCATAATTTGTTTGGTCACTAAGACAAGCAAGAGAATATTGCTTAAACGTCCAAAATCGTAGTTTCTGTTCCACATCTGCTTGCTTTCCAAAAGCTAAACTTATTCTCTCTTCCTGTTGACACAGTAAACACAAAAAAATAAAGGAAGAAAGTATGTCAAAAATAACATTTGTTGAAGATGCGCAAAAACAAGGGAAAATCAAATCGGCATAGCTAATGGCAGAAACGCTTCTATCGCTATAGCAACACATTAACATTTAAGTTTCTGTTTTTCGTTGTTTTCGCCTTTGTTTTTTCTAAAAAAAAAGAAGGTTGGAGAGCAGGTATACTGTAGTTGGCATCATCTATATAACAGGCTATAAAACACCACTTCAGCCACAGTCCAGAGAGCACACAGATAGTCTTTGCACCGTATATAAACATGTAATAAGATACTTTACGTGCATGGAGTTTTTCTCAATCTATCCCAAATGGCCCCGGTATTCCTCGCCATCGTAATCGTAATCTTCCAGCGCTTCGACAAACACACAAACAGAAGAAAATCCAACAACCTTTACACTCGGATTGATATTTAAGGCCTCCGCAACTCTCTTTGACAGCAAGGGCTTTGTCCGGCAAACGAAATTCAGTTCCGCTCCGAATATTCCCGTCCCCAAACACGCAATACTGCCATCGGAAAAGGGAGTCAAATACTTTGGCTGATTTAACAATCATAGGTAGCATCTGATTGAAAGTCCTTCCTTCCATCTTCATCCCATCAAACGTTCGCTTGGATTGTTGCAGATGTTCGTGGTTTTTCTGGCTTTAGAGGGAAAATGTTCTGGCAACACATATACAGGCAACATAATATGAAATACACTGAAATCTAACCAGCGGCTGTGTCTGTCAGCGATTCGCTGGAACCCGAGTTTCAGGTTCCTCCGCAGTCCATTCTCTGCCCATTTCGTACACACTTCTCAACTTGGTAAAGTTCTTGTGTGCTTGGTTATAAAGTATGTTTTGTCATTGTTAGTAACAGTATGTCCTGTCTTAGGTACAACTAAGACAGTTTGAGTTTTTGTCAATCTTTTTTTCGCGATTACTATACACAGGTTGACCTCCCCTCCCCTTTTGAGTGTGAGTTCGGAGCACGGGATCTGTGGGCGGGATTATAAGGGGGAGGGATGTCCGTAAGATCAGACGTAGTACTCTTTGTCCTTGTTTTTCTTATCTTTTTTATTTTTGGGCACGCCAATGGGTTTTTCTTTCACTGCTGCTCCATTGGGCTGCGTGGCTGAATTGCTGATGTAGTTGCGACTCTCGTCCACGTGGTACGAACCCTCGTCGCGATTCCGGTATTTGTACATGGCGTACAGTAGGATTAATATGCACAAGGCAGCGGCCGCGACGATGCCCACGACCATGCCTGTGGTGCTGCTGGATTCCCGGATCACCTCCGGGCTGGGGTAACCCTTCGCCTCTGGTAATGGAGGGTGAGCTGTGGATACACAGGGAAGGTAGAGAGAATTCATTAAAGCTAGTGAAACAAACATTTATGCATGTTAATAAATGCTGTAGTTGATTATGAAGCTTAAAGCAGATTTTAATATTGCTGATGCATAAACGCAAGTTAAAGGGACATTGTTTACTTCAAACATGATGTTTTTGCCAAAACATAAAAGAACATATTTTGAAGAATGTCAAACAATGGCAGTACCCATTTACTTTTATTTTATGGACCAATACAAGGGAATGGGGGCCGTCACTGTTTACTGTTTGGCAGAACACAAAAAAGGGGAAATTTTGAAGAATATCAAACAATTAAGGTACCCATGCAGTTGAACGGGGGCCATCACTCTTCAATTAACAACATTTGTCAAAATATATTTTTTGTGTTCAGCACGAATTATATTTAATACACTGAAAAATAGTTTTTGGAAATTACTTCATTTTATCATTTACACCGGTTCCACAAAATTAAATTAACTTTTTTAAACATAACTCTTTTCAAATTTCAATTATGTTTAAAAAACTTCCAACAACCCGTTATTTTTGGTGTAGACATATTCAGCGATGAGCTAACAAGAAATGTGCTAGTAGGAAGCAGAATGAAAAAATGCGCAGAAGAGTAACCGAGGGAACTGGAACGAGACACGAAAATCAATATTTCTTCGCCAAATTGATTCCTCAGATATCTGTCTGAGAAACTGCTCCCGAGTCACTTCAGTAAACAGGACATAAAGGAGACTAATGACACTTAACCTTAAATGTACCAATACGTGCATTAACCACCGCTACGGATCTTTCTTTCTAAAGAAACAAACATTATAAGCTTGTGTGAACATGAATGGTACATTCTTGTATTGAGGCAGATAGCGTGTGCTCAGAGTGAATATGTGGCAGCTTGTCCAGTGAACTTCATTTTCTGGCCTTTAAGATTTCTGGGCAGTGAATGTTGTGGTGGGCGGTTCAGTGTGGTGTAGTCTGATTTATGTCTGTCGGAGAGGGGAATGTAACTGTGAGGCAGCGCGGCTGCGGGCAGGACATAAATGCTCAGCAAAACAACACCTGTAACAAAGGCGTTCGCAGCTTAGGCCTGACACGATGCATCCCGCAGGTGCGGGAAATGAGACGATGACAAAGTACAGCAGGGAATAATGGATGGAGACAACCGTGAAACCTTTCACTTTTCAGGAAAGGAGCATGAAAAGAGAACGTGCATAACATTGTAACTTCTCCACTTTGGGCAACATTTTATGATTCTCGTGTCCATTACGATTTGTCAGCTTGCTTTTTCGTTATGTCACGGTACGCTTGCATTGGCCACGCATACTTTACACGCCACCTTTGTCACTTGCAGCAGCAGCAAATGCAGCAAAAGGATTGGGTTAACCTTTGTCCTTCATTAGTCATGTCAAAAGCGGTTTTCGCAGTTGACTGAGTATCCAGGATCTACCCGCTGAGCGGAGAAATGGGAAAAGCTGTACGCATCACGTTAGCAGGCTCGCTGGCCTTTCCAACAATGTATCTAAAAAAAAACATTGCACATATAGTATAATTTTAATATACAGGAAACGTTATCATGATTTCCTCACGGTGTTGGTGCTTTAAACAAGTATGACCTTTTTGCTCCTGCAGAACACAAAATAAGATATTTTGAAGAATGTTGGTAACCGTTCATTTCCATTGCATGGACACTAAAACCAATGCATGCTTATTGTTGTTCGGATACCAATATTTAATGTTTTTTTGTGTTTTGCAGAAGAAAGTCATTACAATTTTAAAATCCCTCCAAATTTTCCGACTTAAACGCACATCCGAACATAAAGTAGTTTCAAACCTTTATGAATTTCTTTATTTTGATGAACACAGAAAAAGATATTTGGAAAAATGCTTGTAACAGGTCTTGGACTTCATTGAGTACCAAGGAAGAAAAAGTGACAATTGAAGTCAAAGAACAAATAAGTAAATGGTGATATTTTTGGGGTACACTATTCCTTTAACCATCTGCACCACTATCCATCCCAATCCCGATTCTCATGTATATTAAACATTAAACACAGTCGAGGCTGCCCGTGGAATCTGAGATGCGTTGCATGTTATATAACAAACCTATCTATTTGCAGAAGGAAAGCATAAAAACATTTCTGAATGCCTGGTAGGGTGGCACAGAAGTCATGAGAAAACAAGCTGTGTTCTTGTTTCCGCTCAGTACATTGAGTACGTGAGAGTGAACAAATAAAGGACTCATCCACACCTTCTTCCGATTTGATTTTGTAGTGCCACTCAACCTTTTAACTTTCAATGAGGACAATAACACAAACTGCTTGGCTCTAAACCTTCATTAACATTAGATTAACATTAACATTTCTACATTTGCCAGACGCTTTTATCACAAATTAGGTATAAAAAACAATATTTCCTTGAGTTTTTATTTTTGTATAAAGCGCCTGCCTGTATGTGCTTCGGGCCAAATGATCCAATTTAGTATTTGACGAGTTTTTATCCAGTGTTTTACACTGCTACTAAATGAATTTGGAAAAAAATCTGATGACTGTTTCCTAAAACAGTAATAAACTGCAGTGAGATAATTCTGTATTCAAATAAAATAAAAAAAGGTGTGGATTCAAAACAGAAGATTAAAGAATATGAAGAATATGATGTAAACAGTAGAAAAAGATGACACATGGACAGTAATAATATAAAAGAAAGATGACTAACCTAACCCACCTGAACTTGGGTCGCAAGGGTCAATATCCTCATCATCGCTGGGACACTCTGCTGATGCTACCAGAAGGTCATCCTGTACCAGAGAGACAGAAAAAAGATGGAAGGTTCATCAAAATGCCTTGTAACATCATTACAATTTTATAGGGCTGCAGTATCATCTAAGGCCTCTTGCTGAGAGAGAGAGAGAGATAGAGAGAGAAAGAGAGAGAGAGAAAGAGAGAGAGAGAGAGAGACAGACAGAAATGTCCTTATGGACTGTCACTCAAACAGCTCTCACAGGTCCTCAGTGCTTTAACTCGCAGACACGATCAAAGGTGTCCTAACTGTCAAAGGTCGCAACTTTTGAGAAGAGAGCGACCGTTTCTGTGGATTATAACATGTCAAATCAACTTCTAGTACACTCTACTGAGACTACCACATCAAGGTGGATCAAAGTATCGATCACAGCGCCACAAACAACACACACACACACACACACACACACACACACACACACACACACACACACACACACACACACACACACACACACACACACACACACACACACACACACACACACACACACACACACACATAAAGATTTCACATCACAAACCCTTGACAAATACAATTTTGCCAGCACTAAAGACAGTCACACAGAAACATGTGGTGTGAAGAACATCAAATCTCCTCGCAACCTTCCCGCTGGGAAACAATCTCATCAAACGTGCCTTTTAATCTGAAATAAAACCATAGACGGCGAATCTACACACAGGCGGCACGGATGACAACAGCGCACTACAACACACACAGCAGGAAGCCTTGCCTCTGCTCCAGTGATGGTTCCAAAAGGAAAGAAAGCCATGTCGAGATTTCACGCTTGGATTTCAAAAGATCCTATCCGACTGTGGTCTGAAAGCGGCGTGCGTTTTGCTGTGAAGGAATTCTCCATCAACTATGCGAGAAGGCAGCTTCTCGTTCCTCACGGCAGTATGGCAAAAATTCCATCTGACGACGACGCTTTGGTGGCATCCATTTAGCACTAGTCTTCGCACCTCTCTCTCTCTCTCTCTTTCTCTCTTTCTCTCTCTCTTCCTTCTCTCTCTCTTTCTCTCTGCAATTAGCCAGAGCGTGTACACGTTCGCCAGCTGGCCAAACGTGTACATGCGAGTGTGTTTGTCCCAACAGAAATGTAGGGCTGGCTGAGTGTATATGTGTGCGAGTGGGGAGGAGAGACATCGATTTGTCTCTTTGTGCTCACACGGTCTGCCCACAGGCTGCGGGGCAATGCCCACGCCAATCAGGACCTTTCACCATCATCACAGTCTGCAGACCACATGAACACAACACAGAAAGAGGGTGTGGGAGAGCACCCTGCACAGTTGTTTCAAAAGTGGTTGCCATAACCACATGGATGCCATTTTCCTTGAAGCGATATCTGCTCAACTCTCAGCTCTCAAAAAGCCTGCAAGTAGGTCAGCACGAGTGAATAATTTAGATCCCTGACGTTACGCTGCCGCTGGAAGGCTGAGAAACGTGGAGGTAATGCTCTGTGCTACAGAGGCCGGTGGAGAATTTTGCCCGTGTGACTCTTGGAGGTAGAATGAAAAAATAAGGTACAGAGGGGGATTCTGGGAGCCAGGGGCAACCGATCCTCATTCCTCTCGCCCGCAAAACATGCTGGTTCTTTTACCAAACCAGGGCTTGGGTTCTCAAAACCAGACTGTGTTTTCACAGTCTTAAGAGCCGGTGATGAAACAACGTGTCCGATCCGCCACGTAACCTGTCCAGCACATTGTGGCCTTTGCTCGCATTTTATTCACGAAATAAAACGAATAAAATTCATAACGAATCACGGGATTGTTTTGTTTTACATAAATAATTAATAAGTAACTAGGTTTTAAGACCACTTTGGTCTGCATTTTGAGCTTTTTGCATTGAATTTGACTTTGAGGACATAGCCTTTTCATTTACTAATAGGTCCCAAAACTGTGCATAGTGTTAAGAAAAACATCACATAATATAAATAAACATTGGGGAAAAAATTACATATTAATACCAGAAAGACATTATTTTATCATCAAAAATCATTCTGATTCGTACAAAATAAACAGGCTTCTCTTAATAAAATGGTTAGAACAATTTGTTCGTAGAAACATGATGTTCATTGCACAGTACAATTAATGTGAACAATTCTGTCGTTTACTCCAACTCTTTTTATTTCAAACCTGTATAACTGTATTCTTTAGCAAAACACAGAAAAAGAAGAATTTAAAGAAAGTTGAAAATTTAAGAGCGGTGGCATATATTCAATTCAATTGTACACAAGCCAATGCAATTGAATAGGGGCCAATAACCAGCATTCTTCAAAATATCTAATATAAAGAAAGCTATATAGGTTTTAAAAGTCAAAAGGGTTTGGAAATGTTGACAGACTTTATGATTTTAGTATAGTAAAGGATTTTAAAGGTGTAATAATGACATGATTAAAATTGCTCTAATGCTTATTTAACAAATATACACATACTGTATTTAAAGTGCGGTCAGACTCTTCACAGATACGGATGGGATGTGTTCCCCTTATATAGAAAAATCAACCTATATAAACCAGGTTTGAATATATGGCTACGTTTTTGACAGCATGCATTTCCAGGAAGCACTTGAAGCTTTGGCAGATTGTGAATTATGCACAGGTGTCAGCATGAGACACAACTCCAGCTCAGTGCTTCCCTCTTGGTAACTATGGAGATAATAGAAGGATGTAAGGGTAGAAGAAATACATTAAAAATATTGTCATTTTATTAAAATGGCATTTTACATGAGAATGGACAACATCCTTTGCGAAACATACTTTAATATAAATCACACTCACAAATATCATATTGACCCAATTCAAAACTAAATAAACTGTGTGAAGCATCACAGTCTAATCAAGATGAGAGAGAATCAAGTAAAAGATTGAAACCCATTGTGACCCAGACATCTCTATAATATGATTTCAACAGGTCCCTGCTGATCCCGGTTGAAGATCTGAACAGGACACTGAAAGTCTGTCTGCTCAAATCTCCCACATGTAGATCCCTGAGCTATCGCCACTATTGCCTTGAGCAAACCACCTAACCCGAAGTTCTGCCACTGCGCCTGTCCTTGTCGACTGCGATTAGTCCAAGATTATAGTAAGTCTTTGCTGACTGGCAGCATTACACAAACAAACACAAACACGCTCCACCCAAGTCTTTGTTGAGAATTCCTCTCGCACAGCTGAACGCCTCAAACTATCCTTGTTTATTCCTCTTGCTTTCCACTTTTGGAAATATTGCCCCAAAGCAAAATGTCAAAACTCGACTGGAAACGCTCAGATGTGGTGTTACACAAGCGCTGGAGCGCGAGGCTGTTTTCTGCATCCAGAAAAGTCACGAATGACTAAGACCGAGCCTTTAGCATCCATCTGCCCGAGATTGCCATTCTCCTCCATTCACTGCCCACTCAACAGCTGTGCTGAGGCGGACGAGGGGCCTTGAATCGGCCTACATCATGACTGTCCCTTTTCTTCCTGCTGAATAATGGCGGTTCAGACTGTTAGAAGCGGCGACTGTGCTATCAGAGCATAATTTGCATTGCTTCTGCGCACACACACAGTATCAGACGGCGCGTTTTGCTTGCTCTTAATTATTGCACTGGCAACAGACGCAACAAGAGACGTGACACAGCGGCAAAATGGGCGGGGGAGCGGAGAGATAAGCCTGCGTTCGGCTCACCTGTGAACACAGAGGGAGAACCAGCTGTGCTATAATGAGAAAGGAGTTACCACCAGACACACTCACTCACAAACACACATTTTTCCGGCTCCACCTTCCTCCAACCCTCTCCAATTACTTCACAGCTGCCAGACTGATCTACAGAGACCCTAGCGAGGGCTAGGTACTTATGTGAATATACTTGTTGGAAGAGAAAGCGGAACACAGGAAATGGCTGAACTGGCCTACTGACTCCTCGACCCCTAAACTTTATTCTTTACATAAGAATTGATCCGTAACACCAAACTGGCCGGTTTTTGTAACATGCACTTTGAGTTAAAACCAACTCGATCTCTGCGGAACTGACACATCTAGGCTTCTACTCTGGTTATGGTTATTTTTAACCCTGCCTTGTGTTTTACCCTTTTATTTGTCTAACACAATAGAGAAAATTTTGTCATCATTTACTTACCCTATTGTCATTTCAAACCCATATGATATTTCAAAGAATGTCTGTAACATGTTACTACCCTTCCACTTCTTAGCAAGGGAAACTAAACTCAATGCAGGTCAATGTAAACCGATGTTGTTTGGTTACTGACATTTTTCGAAATATCTTCTACTGTGTTGTGCAGAAAAGAATAAGTCAAAAAAGTATGACATGGGAACATTGTTGATGAATATTAACAGAATTTGCAAATAAAATGAGAAAAAAACGAATGTAAATATTAATTTCAATTTAATAGACTAAGTTAGCTGAAAATAAGATATTGCAAAGAATGTTGGCAACTGAACAACAGGGGTATCCATGAACTCTTATTGGTTCTGTGTCCATACAACGGAAGTGCGCGGTGTTGCTGCTGTTCGGTTACCAACATTCTTCAAATATCCGTTCTGTGTTCTGCAGAAGAAAATCAAACAGATTTAAAATGACAAGAGGAGGAGTAAATAAGGACAGAAATTTCATTTTGGGTTGAACTCTCACTTTAATAATTTCGTATGTCTCCTGCATGACTTCAGTTCTCAGAGATGAACTGGCATCCAGTGCGAAATTCTCTCTCATTAATAATTTGGGGGAAATTTTCAACCTTCCAAACGTGGAAGATTTCTCATGCATCTGTAATCACTGCTCCTAAAAATCCTCTTCCTAAATATACATTTTACAGCCTGTTCTGGGGTGCAGCCACGCTCCAACCCTCACATCTGATTCTCCTTCTATTCAGAGATGCTTCTCTTCCTCCACGAATACGAATATCTCAGAACAGTGGCTCTTTCTGTTGTTGTTGCCATGGCGACATGAAGATTCAGCCTTGTTAAAATGATGGGAAATAAAAACTGAATCACCTCATCGGCTCGACTGGGACCCGCAAAGCGAACCGCTGAGTTCTCTATCTGTTCTCTTTTTCATATCCTCTCCGTTCCCCTCTTCTAGCCAGAGACTGGGAAAGAGACGTGCAAGAACATCAAAGTCTGCCAGCCAACTTAGCGTCACGCTAATGAAGTGTGAATATTCATAGAGAGGTGCTGGTGCTAAATGCAGCTTCCCTTCACTGAGAGCTGTGTGTTTAAAATACAGAGAGCTGGTATGATGAATAAAAAATGGCCACTGATGCACTGCACCATTCTCTCACAAGAATAATTGAAAACTCGCAGGAAACACAATGGAGAGACAGACGGCAGTACATCGCAGGCACATACACATATATATATAAAGCCATCCCACAGGGCACCCATATGCTCTCGCTGCTTTGAATTATCAGGGAACTGTGACATCTGGGGGCTTAAACTTGTGAAAATTCAAAAGACCTAAAAACACACACAATTAGAGACAGAGATCCTTTACTGATAATGGAGATTCTTGGAGAGATGGAAATCAAGATGGCTTCTTCTGCAATTCTTTACATAAGTAAGAAGAAATGGATCTTACTTATAAATTGAAATGATTTTAGTGCAACATATAATAAATGAATATTTCTATATTCTATATTAACATAGATTATTTTATTTTATTTATTTAAATATAAGGTGTTTAATTTAAAAACTGATATTTCATTGATTTTTAAACAGGAGCTTTAAATGGTAAAGAGCTTCAAATTGTAATTTTTTATTATAACAGCATAACTTACTAAAAAAGAAAACATACAAATTAAAATATAAGTATTATTTATTGTACTGCTGTTTACTTATTTCATCTTTCCATTCAAAAAAACTACATTAAAATGTATTTTTTGTATCTTTCATCAAATACATATTGAGGACTCATCATGCACTATGCTCACTCTGATCCAACAAATTCTCTTAGCCTAGCAAGTGGCCAATCACGGTTAAGTATTCTCATTCAAAATTATTTTTTTTTATTTTCTTGTTTAAACAGCAATGACATTAACGCAGAAATAAAACTGCCTAATGCTTTCTTCTGGGTCTTTAAGGAAACTGTACTGAACGCTTAATAGCGCTCGTTAATCATCTCCAAATATACCAATTAAACAAAGGGCAAATGCTTCAAGTGACCATAAAAGTATTCCGCCTCAACTGGAGATTTATGATTCTCCAAACACCCTAAGACAACACGAGCCAGCAAAGTAGCCTTTGTGAGCAGCTCCCAGGGAACATCAACGTGGGCACGAACACATCTGATCATACACAAAGCCCATAGACACAACACACGGCTTTAGAGCGAACCCTGAGAGAGTTCGCTTCACACGACAGACACTTGTTCACAGCAAATCCCATTGGGTAAGACTTTACTTTGAATGAGGAGGGGGGAATGAAATGCAAATAGAAGGAACACACGAATGACAGCATCAGTGGGCGGTTTGAGGCGATTGGAGGAAGTGCCTACAAATGAAGCCAAATGACTGTTGTGCCACACAGACACACCTGGCCATCACGTACGTTCACAATGCATTGCAACTTTTCTTTCTGTTTCTCTCGTAACTCAACCCCCCCCCCTCCAGTTCCCCCGTTCTCCCTCTCTCTCTCTCTCTCGCACAGAGTTCCGAGAGCTGCAGAAAAATGGTGCATGCCTTTATCGCTGCATGGATGAGACAACATCAAAGACTCTGCATGCGATGATGGCTGGATGGAGAAGGACCGTGAGAAATAAAGTCTACCTGGGAAGAGGAACAATGCCACCTCGCATCCATGGCAGTCTGGCTACACTGTCTGCTTCCTCTATACAGCTGCTGCCTTTCTCTTTCAATGAGACTGAATGCTTGTCCTCTCTCCCTCTCTGAGCTCCCCGTCCCTGCTTCTAGAGCAACAAGAAAGCCTCACACCAGTCCGTTCTGTCAGATCAAAAGTGAAGAAGTCCTACTTTGCTTAGCAGATAGGAATGATAAATTGTCTGTGCATCGGGAGCCTATGAGAGCCTACAAAGCGGAGAGAATGAGGGGAGGGAGGGAGATGGAAGAAGTGCCGTAGAGAGAAAATGAAAAAGATACACACGGAGAGAGGCGGGCGGGCAGGCGAGCGAGAGAGAGAGAGAGCGAAAATACGGTACGACTGGAAGCAGACCGTCTCCATCACCTGACTTGCTTCAGCCAATCGCAAGCCTTGAGGTTGCTAAGGGTTCGCTTGGTTGGAAACATTTCAGTATATCTTTTTCTTTTTTTTCCAAGAGATTGATGTGTGGATAAGGAGGGAGGGGGGGCGCGCACCTTCTGCCCTGCCATGAAACTCCACAGAGACACAACCCACAATCTAACATCAAACACGCGCACACACTTTCGAAATATATCTGCTCACAGCAGGGCTTCTTTAGGTTGGAAAGAGAATGTTACACAACAAGCAAGGACCGGGGAGCAATAGGACAGAGAAACACAGCACAGCTCGATCCTCTCATCTCAGCGAGACTCTCCAACCCTGCTGCTTCTCTGGGACTTTACGTTATTCTGCTCCATCTAAATCTATCCGCCAGATAAACTCGCCAAGCCCAACCGGCATCCATTTACCGTCGAATATGCGCTTGAGACTTGTGCACAGGCAACCACACAGAAGCGGAGGCCCACAAAGTGATATACTTCTTTTTTTGTCCGCCATTGTCAGTCTCAGGAGACTCTATTTGGAGAAAATCCGTGCACAGGCACTGAACATGAGCGTGAATTATAAATGTGATGAAAAAGCAAGCTTGGTGTTGGGCGGCTAGGATTAGAGATGACAGGCCGAAAAACAAATATTGGGCTGGTTTAACATGAAGCGTTCCAGAGAAAACACAGGCAACATGAAAAAGCCCTGTGTGACATAACAGTGTCATCATTACCCAGAAGCACACAGTCTAATAACTGTTTGTAATATCTACACCATCCAGAGGGAGGGAGAGAGGAAGAGAGAGGAAGGGAGAGAGTAGCTGAGCTAACACTCCATTTTATTACCCAGTTCCTGCCAAGTCAAACAATTGCATTGATTGACTGATCTAGTCGGTCAGTGAAAATGAGCATTGGGAAAACAGTGCATGCATTAATTGGACAGATGGGAAAATACACTGAAACTGGATCGGTTTCAGTCTAGTGGTGCTGAACAGTGGCCTACCTCCATGATGCAATGGAATGAAACGGTGGGTTTCTAATAAAAGCACCAAAACGGGATGGTGTGCAATTGTAATATTTTCAGAATGGTGGCACACACAAAAATAAACTTTCACACATCTACAGCTTTAGAACTCGATTTATTATTCGGAACCATCTCTGCTCTTCATTTGAGAAATGATGCCCCCAACAGGAGGTTTGGCTAGATTGCCAACTCCACTGAACATTTTTCTTAGTATGCATGCACACAGCAGGGTTCTAGTTAAGTATTCTGGTGCATGAGGAGTTATTTATGTATTTATTATTAATAAATGCTTTTTAGTGTTTGGTGTCAGTAGGCTATTAATATTTTGCAGAATATAACAATTCATCAACTGTTGCATGCGTTAAATAATGGCATATTACTTTCACAGTTTAAAGGCAATGTTTAATTTGTCAAATGGCCAACGACAACAACAACAGACTTCTGTATTTATCAGTATAATGTTATTGGCATCACAGGGAGATTAATTTATCAGACTACAGTGTACACAACGATAGTCAAAAGATCTATAGTAAATCTATAGTTTTCATCCCTGTAGTGCACATTTATTTTTTTTTTGCTTCTAAATTCTAGTTTTATTTCTACAGAGCACAGTTTTGCATTGTTATCATTAAACTTTACAAGATTAGAAACTAGGAACAAAAGTAAAGACAGGATTTTTCATAAAATGCATGGCATAAGAATATAAGAAGTCATAGTATTATTTTCTCATTACGAGGTGGTTATCATTTGATAGTTTAATTATAAAGTCTTAAAAGCTCATTATTAATTGTTGTTTTCCATAGTCAAATAATTAAACTGTTACATTAACATTCCACATAAAATTTTATAAAATATTTATTTTGGACAGTGTACTCAGTGCACATTGATTTGGATATTTTGATTCACAGAATTTGTTTCTAAAATTTTGTTTCATCCATGACTCATTCTTTTTTTGCAGGGGTTTAGTAATTTTTAGTTTTCATACTTATACAACGGTTAGAAAGAGAGGTCCTTAAAAAACTTTGTACTAAATGACTTTTTAAGGACCCAAAAATGGTTCTTGCATTGCATCGCTATAAAGAACCCTTTAAACAGCTTAATGTTTAAGAGTATAGTGTACAAAAGTGCTGTATTATTTTTCCATATAGTATTTATCAGTATTAATAACTGTAAAAATAGTTGTCTGCAAGATTCTGTTCAGTTTTTATTGTATAAACATTACTGAATTGAAGATAACTACATTCACCTTTCAAGAAATAGATGGGCATCAGAAAAACCTGTCATTTCATCCGAAGGCTGATCATTTAAACTGACAATTATATTTTCACTGCTAACGTTCATTTTGCAACAGTTTTAACTAACGCCCATACACACACTCTTAAAGCACCGTTCTGACAGTAGAAACAAACATAAATTCAACTGAAAGCAGACAACATACGATAAACACATAACAAATAGTCCACAGAGAAAAATTGTGACCTATATTGCATGGACTCAAATCCACTCAGCACAAGCACATGACACTCATATGACGCACAACCCACATTGTCATTTTCCATGCAGAAAATTGGCGCTTCGCTGCCCTCTGCCCATCTCTAGATCTGAACGATCCCCCAGGGTGTTAAACAACATGCACCCAAGAAATGCGAATTTATTACTTAAAGCCCCATGCAAAGTCTGACCGGCATACAGTCTCCACCAATAAGAATAAACACACAGACCCCTGGCAAGCTTTATTCTTAGGGGCCAACAGCACAGCAACAAATGTCTAAAAATGACAACAAGGCACATATTCACAAAAGGAGTGATGTAACAGGTAAAATTACAATTTCTTCTGTAAAAACCACAGAGTTGGATAAGAAAGATAATCAAAAAGCTGTCACTTCATAACATCACTCGTCCCGGGTGGTACTCACAAAGGAAATCAACTTCTGATAGAAATATTAAACATCTCATCTGTCAGTCACAAGCACACAGCGTTCGCATATGTTTTTTCCAAGCATGTAGTCGGTTCCTCCGAGACGACCTCAGTTGTTTGTTTGTTGCTTTTTGAACACAAAGAAGTAAACACGTCTGCTTCCCCTCGCCGACTTTCTATCATTAACGCTTCTTTAAAAAGCTTGAATGCTTTTTACTCTTGTAAGCATCCGCCAGACAATAGCAAAACCAGATATCAGAGGATAATCCAAGCTCCACACATCAGCAAAGATTAAAGATACTGGTACAGCAGATCTGAAGCCATTAAATGGAAAAATTGGTCACGCAAAGTATGAAAAATTATTCAGTAGCTCATTTACTCCACGCACAAATTCCTTGTATTACAAGCCAAACGATCGATCTGCATGAATTATTCTGTCATTCCAAACCATTAATCTGCTTGCTATTTGTATGGCACAAATCTTTTCATTCTCAACGCGGAAACAACCGTACGGGCCTTTTTACACCTTCGCCTTGCCAGATATCGGCTTATTCGAGGGTGCTTAATTTAGCCGGAGGGGGAGACCTCTGCGGACGCTCGGGTGAAGTGTTAAGAAGATGGAGAGTCTAAGAAGTTGCATTAGCTCTGATTACAGAGAGCTCTCCTCTCTAATGCTCTCTTCTGTCTAATGGCCATCACCGATGCCTGTAATCAACGCCTTTTAGAGAACCACAAACTCCTCGCTCTCCATCCAGCTTTTCATTAATTACACATTAAAGATCCATCCCAGCCATCTTAGAAAATGAAATATTCGGAGACACACCGGATGGAGCAGCTGCGCGGTACGAGACAATGAGAAAAAGAGCGATTGTAATGGATCATAATGGAGAGCAGATGGCCTAAACTTGGGGAGAGGTGTAGACGCCGAAAGAGGAGTTTCATATTTCCATGGCAACATTTACCATCATCGGTGGATGAGAGGCAGCCCACCATTTTGTAATGCGATCCACAGACGTGTGATAAGCAGACGTGCGATCGAATGCAATAGATCAAACAATATCTGTTATTGCGTGACAATCGCTTTGTGCTCGGAACGCCCTTGAGCGCGCGGGTAATTTAATACACGCGCTAGATTTAGTTTTAACCATATCGAATGATGATTTCATTGTTGTGGGGGCTAACTCACGGCACATAAAGTCACGCATGAGGAGAGGAGCATCTACTGGCCTTGGCGAGCCTGTCAATCATCGGGCTCAGCCTACCGCACTGACATGTAATTACAGCGAGGCTGTAATTAGAGCTCACTGTCAGGACCCTGAATGATGGGAGGGAGAGCAGGAGAAAGTTGTAAGGGAGAAAGAGCATGTTCACCTACACTGTGATCATCTCCCTCCTGATTTCTCCTCTTTATAGCCCCATTTCATTGGCCTGTGGGTTTTCTGTGCTTTCACAGACTTATTGACTGAATCTCCCATCCCTGCAGCCTCCAGCACTCTCTCTGCCTCATCCTAAACCACTTCTACAAAAGAACGGGCCAATCGCTTTACGTCTGAAAGCAATTGAGTCGAAACCCTTTGCCGGTTTGATAACGTGTGATCCAGCCACGGGCCCTCTTTTAAGTGCCCTGTCTTGATCTCGGGACCTCTTTCGCTTCGAAGAGCATCGAGTTCAGTTTAAACTGGTCTTGCTGATGTCTGGGTCACTTATTGAAAATGCCACTTCCAATGTTTCACAGGTAAGTGAAACTGAGTGAGTATGAGGGAGAAGTGGAGGAGGAAGAGAGTGTAGAGGTATAGTCAACCACAGAACCATCATGAACACAGAACTACAGAAATGTACAGACACAAAGAGCGATTTGTTCAAAACCAATAAAGGCAGCTTAGGTTTTGTTAATTTTCAAGGCTTTCCCCGTGACCTTTCAGGTTGTTAAAACCATTCTATATTCTTTCAATCATTCAATGTCATATTAATTTTAAAATTCAGCAAGTTTCACTTTACCTAAAATGAAATTTTCAAGTTCAGCATGAAATTTAACAATGTTTAGTAGGTCTACAAAGTTATTTCATCACACCCCCCATTTACAGTATACCGAACCGACACAAAAGTAAAATAGAATGCCGACTGACCAGTGGTGTCGTTGTCTGCTTGCCCTGGCGGTTGGATGCAGTCGTCGTCGTGATGTCGGTGATTGAAGGCGACGTCTCGGAGCGGTTGCCCGTGGCGGAGGCACTGGACTGGGGTGTAATAGAAGACGAGGGCATGTCACCCACCAGTCGGGCGCTACCCTCCACCCGTACGTTGGGGTCACCCTCTGCAGCCATGTTGAGCACTTTAAGGCCATTGTAGTAAAGCCCCGACAACTGACCCTGGAAAGGCCGACTGCCCTTCTCCCAGCCGCCGATCTTTATGGTATTCTGACTGTTGAAGATGGTGAGTTGCCGACCTGCCGGGGAGAAACGTTACAAAAAATACAAGAGTGTTCAACAGCCCGCTCCCCCACGCTGCAGAGACGCACCCATTCACATGCACACCCTGACAGACGCACAAACACGGAACTGATGGAAGTCCTGATGGTAAAACACACAACGATTGTAACCTTATTTTCCCTGGGGATCGTGAAAGCAATAAATTACGCTAATGCTAACAGCAACACTGGTAATTTATCGACTGTAATTTAATGGGCTGCTGTCGGCACAAAAGAAACAAATGAAGGGGATGAAAAAGCTGGACCCCCCACCCCAAAATAAATTACCAAAATCAATGGGACTTTGCTAAAAGGACAATCAACCAGATTTTACGATTTTAATCGACTGTAAATGTGTTATCAGAAAGCTATAGATGCGAATGTCATTTTAAAGGTCTGTTACATTTTATTGAGATTGCCTTTCAGCAAGGGCGATGGCAATTAAAATGAATTAGACTGAAATAAGGTTTATGTGAAGGATGGGTTTACAGCTACATGACACATTACAAATGATTCATCATGGTTTAATTTCATTGAAAAGAGAAAGAAAACAAGAAAACAAGCAAACTTCAAAACAAATCACTTGGAACGAGTCAATTTGTTACATACATTACAGCATGCATTCATGTCTTTACCCTGCTTGTGTGTTTAACTGGCTTGTTAAAGGGACTTCATATATGATGCCAATAATCATTGACGCTATTTAAGAGACATTTGCTTTGATTTTTTAACTGTGCACTTTAGCAGTTTCCAAAAGAAATATGTTTAGCATGAAAAGAAGATATCCATATATGCACATATAAATTAAATAGTGTCTGTACATCACTATGAATTCAAACAATATATATATATAAATATGCATATATATATAAATATATATAAATGAATACTTTAATTAGTCATTTAGATTATTCCAGCTGCAAATATAAAATTATTTAAGTATTTTAAAGATGTAAACATATTTTGTTAATGATTGAACTAACTTCAGTTATCAGTATATTACCAGTCCCTTTAACCACTGACAGGTTTACAAGTACAGTATAACAACACATTATTGAACTGTACAGTGCAAATATTACAAACTACATTTGTTTAATTTTTAAACTTGGTTATACAGGGGATTTATGTTTTAGATGGTTTATTTGTTGTGCAAAATATCACTTGCTTATGATCAAATTATCTTTTATTTAAAGTTTTAATCAGTGTTTTTACCTTTGTCGAGTAGCCAATCGTCAACTACTCGACCAAGCCGATATGGGATTCGCTGTCTAGCAATCGCCAGGCGTTCGTTATCAATGTTGCCTTTAAAGTTTAAAGAGACATTTCATTGTTAAAAATCTGAAAGGTCAAAGATTAAAACCTACAGTGAAACATATGCCTTAACTAACTGTTTGTTTTTTCTCTTTTTAAATTTTAAACACCAAGGTTGCATACATAAGAATGATAAAGCTTCAATTAACTCGTAAAATTTAAGCAAACAAATTAACCCTATTTTAATATATAGATGAATAAATATAAGCACTGGTACTTTAAATATGCTCCTACTCTTCGAGCGTTAAGAGACACCAACCCAACTCAATCATGTTTAAACACCATATAACTTCTTTACATAATACATTTACAAAAGAGTAATCCTTTTAAATCTTTTTAGCAGATTTTTCATCTAGTTATACATGAAATCTAGCTCATTTTAACCTAAATATTGACATTACAGTATATTCCAGCGTTTTGCAACCAGGTTTGATTTTAGCTACACATTTGCTAACTTATCTAATGTATTTTCAGTCATTTTTTGATATATGATAAATGTCACATTATCAGATCACAATACATTTAAAAACAGAAGAACACTCAAAAGATTAAAGCAACAGGAAGATTATCAGTTCAGCAGAAATAAGGCATGTGAGATCAGTCACTAACTTCATGCACCCCGTGTGAATTTGAAAGTGCGCTGACAAAAGCTTCGATCTCAGAGATGTCCAGGTAACATTTGAGGGTGTTTTGGAACTTGTTCCCCATGGAAAGTGCAGAACCACCTTGAATGTGGTCTGTGATCTGTGACCATGTTGAGCCAACTTCCTCTATTGAAATCATATTATTTTAAAAACATTTACTCCTCTCCTATTATGGCCCACACATAATTACAACTCCGGTAAATTCAACATGAACCTGCTTTGCTCGCGTTTCCAAAGAGTGTAATTACGCCACACAATTTTACCCTATTAGCCATTAACTTGCTATTTGTCAATCAAAAGTGTGTCGGCGCTCGTGTCTTGCGCTCTCTCTATTCAACGCAAGCGAAGCACGATTAAAATATGAATGGTGCGAAATATCCTTTATAGCAAATCGACAAGAAAAATACTTTTCATTTTAATTTGTCGAAGACATGCATATATACACCAGCTTTAAAATCCAATCTACTTGGCAGTTTTCATTTAAAGTAATTCTAGCCCTCTTGTCTGTCTTGTCAAAAGAAGATATTTTAAAGAAAGTTGGCAACTTAACAACTGCGTAACCCATTCACCTCTATTTTACGGACACAAAACCAATGCAGGCTAATGGGTGCAACCACCGTTTGGCTACCAAAAATCTTCAAAATATCTTCACTCATCTTCTGCGGAGGTCATAGGGGTAAGTGACTTTACTGTACTTAGAAACACTGTTCATCTGCATTAAATTAATCATGTGGGAAGTACAAAAGCATGTTGATGACACAGATTAAAGCAATTTTTTTACTTCATATGCTGTTTAAACCTGTAAAAATGACGTTTAGGCTTACAGCCTCTTAAATTTTTAAACCTGGATGACTTTCTTCTGCAGAATAAGATATTTTGAAGATAACTGATAACCGTACAGCAGCGGCACTTATTTAGTTCTATTCTACAGACACAAAACCAATCAAACAGATGCAACAACTGTGCGGTTACCAAAATTCTTCAAAATATCTAGTTTTGTGTACTGTGGAAGATATAAACTCATACTGGTTGGAATTGATAAGAGGGTTAGTAAATGATCACCGAATTACTGTACGGAAAAATACAGTACATCTGCATTGAATTATTTATGTTTGGAGTACAAAAGCATGTTGATGTCTTCAAAGTTAACAGACACAGATTAAAGCCACTTTCATTTTGACTTCATGTGCTGTTTGAAAGCTGTAAAACTGACGTTTAGGCTTACAGTACACCCGCTTACATTAGCATGGCTCTTGCAGTCGAATGCACTTGAGGTAACTCTTTATTCCTTCAAAAATGGCTGGACTAAATTGCACCTCAGACACAGCACAATGGTGTTTTTGATATGTGATTGCAGAGGGAGAACACCCGTGGGCAAGAAAATAAGGCTCCCTCAGGGTCGCTCGCAAGACTTTCGGAGCGTTTGATTCTGGACTCGAGTCCCCCGCACACACGAGTGCTGATCTTCTGCTGCGAGATCCGAAAGAATGACGAAACCCCACTCCATTACTATGATTTCCCTTATTCTTCGTACTTCTCATTCATGTGTATTTTTTCTCTTTAACTCCCTCTAGTCAGGTCTAGCTGTGATTTAGACGTGCGCTTTACCTGGAGTTATCAAAGGAGCAATTTGTCTTATATCGTACAGTAGCTTGAAACACAAGACGAGAATAAAAACTATCGAGCTCATGATGGAGGATGGACTACAGAAGATGACCAAGGGTAAGTTGTGCACATGATTGCTTGAATGCACACATATACATGTGCCCACTCGCTCGCTAGCGCATACACAGTGGTCATGTTGTGTTGAAATGAGGGGGCAGTTGCCCCAGGGTCTCTCCGTGAAGTGAAAATGATGGCCTATTTATTCTAGCTGGCTAACATGCTGAATATTCTTTCTTTGCAAATGCGGTAAGGATGCTTGCAGGATAACTTACAATTTGAATGCATCTAAAATCCAAGAAAATTGCTTTTACTGTATATTTGATCTGCATCTATTTTGAATGTTATGTAATACATAATGATTTTTAATTATTACAACATAATCTATGTTACACAGCATATCCACTGGCTATTTTGTGTTGCAGTAGATGTCATTTTTCAGTATTCCTTCATAAGATTATTCTTATAAAAATGGTCAATTGCAATCATGAATTTAAGGGATAATACAACCGGAAATACAATTTTTATCATCATATACTATTGTAAACAAAGGAAGAAAACACAAAGTAAGATATTCTGGAAAATGTTTATAAATAAAGTATGCGATAGCCACTGACAAATTGTGTGGAAACGAAACTAACGCACTGGGTATATTATCTTTGATGATAAAAATTGATCATGAAACAATTTAGACTCAAAAAGAATTCAAACATAAATTAATTAAATATACTATATTTAAAATATAATTCATACATGTAAGTAAAAAATAATGTTAAATAAATACTTTTTTCTTAAATTCATTTACATTAATTTTAATAGTATTTGAACATTTTAGATAAACTAACTGTTTGATTAGGGATAAAAACTTTATTAAGTTAATATAATGTGATATTAAGCAAGTCACATTTTTTATTTGTTGGGGTAAATTGGAATAAATGATGACTGAATTTTTATTTTTGGCTATCACTTTATTCTGAGAATTAAGGATATTCTTGTTGCATTCTAATAACCTTTTCATACAGTAAATTGAAAAACTATTTAGAAAAAAAGTGTTTTAGTTTACCCTATTATGGCATACAATAGAACTATTTATATATTTTTTAAAACATATATAATAATAATAATAATTATCACACATCTCATTTGCGATGTTTTATTCTATTACATATGGCTCTGTGCCATCACAGCTGTTCTCATATTCTGTATAAGAGTATTTCAGCAGGATTCTCTTTAAACCCATTCTTCTCTGCTGTATTGGTTTACTTCTTTCACTAAACCACCAATAAAAATACATGAAGAATGAAGGCAAGGTTAAAAGTGGGAGGAAAGCGCTGCGATCTCATTCAATGTGAATGTGATACTAGCTAAAGAACTAATTGTTCGAGATAAACAAGCTACCCGTTTTCTTTTTCGCCGCACTGGTTGTCAATTTAAATTCTATGCGTTTATTATCTCGGCTAATGCGATGGCCAGTCAATCAAGCGCTGATTAAAACGAAGCGGTCATGACTAATTTTCTTTTTAATGTTTCAGGGAAAAACTTTCTTCCGTTCTGCCATGAATGTAAGATACATTAGTATGCATGCAATCATCTGCATATTGCTCTCTACACCTCATAGACACAATGGAAAAGAAAATGGCACAGCACAATGGCTTTGTTTTAACAAGCAATTGTCTTCCCTCTAAATAAAAGACGTTACTGCTGTTGGGTTGTTTATTTATTCTAAAACAACGAGTAGGACCTGAATATTGCAAATCCCAGTCTCTCTCTATTTGGCTTTCAAGTTCTTTAAATCTATGTTTAAAAATGTTTATAACTATATCTAGGTTCAGCTTTTTTAAACAGAAAAAGAAACTAAGACAAATGTATCTAGTGTGTCTCATGATTGTTAAGACATTTTATATTTAATAGCGACCTACGTGAACTGCACTGCTTAGCAACAAAGGACGAAGGTAAGCATGATATTTTTCGCACTCCATTACTGCCGCAGTCACCGAACGCTCTGACACAACATTTACCATCAAACATGTCTGCTCCTGAAAAGAATGTTTAAAGTTCCCGAAGGCCGAGAGCTCATAATCTGTAATGGACATAATGGTTTAAGAAGTAAAATACAAATTACAAGGCTAATACAACCGCCTCCCCATCATCGTGATTGACAAACGAGAGCAATGGGATTATTTCTCATCTCTGATCTCTTGTCAAGCTTTTGTCAGGGCTTTTCAGGCGACTGAGAGGCTGGAGAATTTGATAACCCCGGCTATGACATTTTCAGCCTCCTAAAGCCCCAAGAGCAATCATCTCTGCTGACATTTGGAAAGGATACCAGGGTTACCATTTTTTAACTGTGAGAAACCACAATCACAGACAAAGGCATTTTGTCCTTAACCCTGTGATTCAGACTCTTTTATGAGCTCTGCCGGGCTTTATTGTTCCCATTGTGCATAGGTGCATGGATGAGACTGTGTGTGTTGGTGTGTGTGTGGGAACATATGTAGAAAGGCTTATGGCTCTTACCTGTCGGGTAGCGCTCTATGACTGGCAGATCATCCACCTGCAAAGTGGCATTACCGCCACTCCTCGTAAAGCGAACTATGTGGTACTTTCCATCATTTACAAACTTTGAGGTTTCTTCAATGTTAATGTCATCGGTGCCCACATTGAACACCACTCTGATATTTCCTTTCTCCTACAAGAAAGAAAGAAAGAAAGAAAGAAAGAAAGAAAGAAAGAAAGAAAGAAAGAAAGAAAGAAAGAAAGAAAGAAAGATGTCACAGCTGCAAGCAAACATGTATACAACAAAAACTGTGCTCATATTAAACACTTTGTCTTATTTACAAGCACATTAAAAACTCTTTCTACACATCATTCTGCGTTAGAAAAGCAGAAGACAATTTTTAGATTATTAATAAAGGCCCTTATAGGCAGACAACTGTACTCCATCTTAACTGGCAACAAAACAAATGCACCACATTTGTTGAGGACCAAAAAAGGTGATAGTTTATCAGCCCGGGCCCATATTTTCTTGACGGCACGATGCATCAAAAAGATTTATCGCCACTTTAAAACGTCAGCAAAGACTGTATACATATTTAATAAAGAAAATATCTATAATGCATGTTTTAATGAGGCTATTACACATGGGGAAAATAAATAGAGAATTGGTAAGGTTTATTCATCATATTGACAGGATGCTTCAGTTTAAATTCAGATGCATATCATGTGATGTTTAATGTATTTTCTGATGTGTGCATTTTATGTATTGTAATGCTTTATGGAATCATCAATGTGATATGTTTGTACTAATATACATCATGCAAAATATTACAATTCATCTTTCAGGGTGACGTTTTTTGTACCTTACTCTGGTATACTTGAAAAGGAGTTATTTCATCATGTATTAACACTTTTGTCACTTCTTTTGTCTACAGAACACACAAGAAGTTGACAACCGAACAGCAAGGGTAGCCATTCACAACCAATGCAAATGAATGGCTGTCAGTTACCAACATTCTTCCAAATATCTTCTTTTGTTTTCTGCAGAAGAAAGAGAGTCATACAGGTTTGAAATGACAAGCGAGTGAGTAAATGATAGAATTTTCAGTTCTGGTTGTACTATGACTTCAATTCCTGAAATCACTGTGAACCACTTACCCTGTACTTATCTGACCACAGAATGCCAAATTACGTCTGACTCCTGATCATATTTCTAATCATTAATATATGTAATATTACTCCAGACCAAAGAGAACAAAAGAGGCAAAACACATGCGTACATTTAGGCCAAGAGAATATTACCAATAGTGAGCTGTAATTTTAAAATGGGCGACACCATTGCTGGAGATGTCAAAATAAAATTTACTATGTCACACATTAAGCCCTGCAAACTAAATAATACCACTTTTTCATTTCTGTTCATGTTGAAAAGTTTCTCAACAAGCCTGCAGGCAGATAAAATAATCGAATCACCAGAAATCACAGAAAAAATAACCTTATAACATTTTCTTTCTTTTTTGAAATAAGCGCCTCCAGGCGAAATGCTGGTCATACAGAATAATATGTGACAGCCTCACTGGAATCGAATCTAATCGGTATTCTGATCCCGCGCTTGTCATTTTGAGTCTAAGTTCTCATTAATGCGTGTTTCTGTCTCATTAATGCAAGATGAGAGTGTGAGATCATTCCATGTGCTGCGAACCCACACCACTAGATGGCCTCAATCTTTAATGCTTTCCTGAACACTGACACGGCCCAGTGGGTGGAATTCACTTTGGAAATTCAATATATAACATTCTCTTCTCAAATGAGAAATTCTAATAATAATCACACAATTCCGCCACTTCTTGGATTTATATAAACATTACCAATGCCCACTCTGTGTTCTGTATGGTGACCTGCATGCCCACACACACACATAAGCTAGTTAACTAGAAAAGTTGTGAATTGTTTTTACAAAGAGTATTACAAGCCTGTACTTGAGCTCATGCCATCGTGAATAACGGTTATTTGTCATATTTACGTCAGATGGAAGTTGTTAGCTTAAAAACATTGAATTACTCCGGCATGCTCAGAGTCGCAGGAACGCGCAGCCCTCCTGATTGATTTGTTTCAGATTGCGAACGCAACATGTGCCATTTAAAAATAATGAAATGAGGTGTGTATGAGAAAATCCCTCTGTGAATACCCCTAATTCACACCTATCTGCAGGGAGACAGCAAACAGAAGACAAATCCCAACACCAGACTTCATTATACTCTCCCAGGAGATTGTGTTTATTTCCAAGTGTACACCTCTCTACCTCTCTCTCTCTCTTTCCTCTGTGTCACCCTCAACACACCCCCCTTTGTTGTCATTTCCAGCTGGGCCGAAGCTGGCTGTTCTTTCCGCATCTCACACCCCATAATGAAGTCAGACTTGTCTGTTGGCCGAATCCTCTTCGCGTCACTGAGAACAATGGGACAGCATATCCTTCACCTTACTCTGCTCCTATCTAACGGCTTTTCTCCGGGGCCAATCTCTCTCCCCCGCCGCCCATCTTTTCAGCTTTTTGGTCAGAGAAGTGATGCGAGAGCCCGGCCTACGCTCCAATGGGCTGTGATGTGCCACACCCCCCACTAATTGGAGAATGACCTCTCTTTCATCCTCCGGTCTGGGCAGCCCCTTCAGGGCTACTGACCTCATAAGTCAGCCCTTATGTGGACCAACGCAGAGCCTGATAAACACCAGGCGTGATGGCACAGAGTTGAATCAATCTCAAAGGTTTGCTTTGGGGGCATCCAAGACATACTAACAGTACATGTTGAAAGTTCATCCTAAAGTGAGAAAAAGCTGTGCGATTCACCCACAAACTGTCCGTTCTAATGGAAGCCCGTGGTCAAAGACTTCACAGGTGGCTTCCTCCTGCAAACCATTAGGGGCCGTATAGAGAGACATAACACAGCAAACCTTACATCCTACATTCAGTCCCAAGTGTTAGATTGTCCCAGTTTTACAGAATCCAAATATGGCTCCATTATCAATGCCTCGGGGGCTAAACCTACAAGAGGTGAGACCAAATTGAGCATTGACACTAGATCCCAGATTACCATGAAAACAACAAAATGTTATGGGTGATATGGAACTGGGTGTTCTTTAAACACTCCCCGAAGCAAAAGGTGGAAAGGATATCATTTAATGTCGTTTACACACGGTTCCACATGAGTGCGTCCCGGTCGTCCCCGTCTATCTTCAGCCTTATGTCACTGGTCTGCCGAGGCCCCCGGTTCTGATCTAAATATAAAGAACTAATACAACTGGATTCTCATTAGACTCAATATAGGTTGTTATAGCAACACTGTTCTCCAGAGTTTTCTCATTTCTTGTAGGCAATTAGATGACAACCACGCTGCCGGATTGACGGAGCATTTCATCTACGCTGGAACTGTGACAATCTCCCTTGCCAAGCTTGAAAATAATCCAATTGTTCTATATTTGAGAGTACGAATGTAAAAATTATTTCAAATTAAAAAGTGGTTTGGGGGAGAGAGGCTTTTAAATATGCTAAACGTTCTGGTAAACATGCGAAAAACAGTTTGTCTGGAATTTGTTTTCATTACTAGAACTGTGCAAGATAATTATGATTATAGAAATACACAAGACGCTATGTCAAGAGGAGCCAGACACACACACACCCACGCCGGGCTGGGGCGGTTGCTCCGGAAAGCCCGAGGACAAGAGGAGCCGCTAATGATGTGTCTTGTTTAGAGAAGGTGCAGGCAACAACTTACGGAGTATGACGGAGTGTTTGTGTGCCACGGCGGGGCTGGGGATGGAGGGGGGTGGCTGATCTGCTTTGGCATTTGGCGTAAATGAGCTGGTGCATTCAGGAAACCTCAGCCACTTTTACATAAAGAGGCTCTATGTAATACTCAGGCTAATACCGAGGGAATGCACTTAATTGGACAGAACGCCCCGACATACAATATATGCTCTCATAAATAACTTGCGCTTGAAAGCAGATCAGAATATCACGCCGCAAGTGATGCGCTCCACGGCGCAAGTGTGCCTGCGTTTGAGCACTGCGGGCTTGGAAAACCAGATAAATTGTTGAGTTCGCAGAATAATCCACTTTGGCCCGCAGTTCTTGTTGTTTCAACCCCTCCTCATCTCTCTCTGGCTCCTTCACCCGCTCACACAATCTCTCTTTATCTTCTGGTAAAGGCTGGATCTGGTGAGATCATGAATCTTTTTGGCAGTGCTGAATTCTTTTTCCGAGTTCTGTGATAACTGAAATAGCTCTCTGTCCTAGTTCTTCTCACATAAGCTCCATGGGCGTGGTCTCCAGAACCTATCAAGAACATGCACTCATTGTCTCCGTGCTGCAGTGCCGATTTCCTCTAACACTCGGAGAGAAAAAACCTGCACGTGAGACGCAGCATTTCTCGCAGACAATGCGTGTCTTATTACAATCGGCAAATCCGACGGCGCGCTGAGGCAATGCTATTTTTGCAGCGATTCTTGTCAAGCCGTCATAGGCCTTCAATAGTATGATCTGAGAAGTGTGCTCTTTGAAGCTTTGACTCTAATCGTAAAAAGCGTGGTAAACATTTTGAACAAAAAGCGAAGAAATGAGTGGGCTGAGTTCGCCACAAAGACGGCGTTTAAAAGAACACCTGTCCCAATTTATTTTGATGTATAAATTCAAATATTCGGCTTTTACTTCTGTTGCCATCTGCTTGCTTATCCTGTCAGGTACTAAAGATAGCAATGGCACAGTTTGCCATATGGCGTATTTATTTGAGTAAAAAGGCTGGCCAAGACCACATATTAAATCATCTATGGAGAGTTGAGCTGTTGGTGAATTGCGTAACGGCAATATTGACTTGACGGTGCATGGAAACGACAGACCGAGCGAATGACTTGTATTCAAATTTTGGGCCTAAGCAAAAAGAGAAAACAAGACTCCCTGAATTTTGATTTAGAGGCAAAATGGAATTTTTCCAAAACCGCGGCTCTTTAATCCAAGCTGTTGGGTGGAGATGGGCTGAGTCGGCTCTGACGGTATGAGGTCAGCAGACAACCGGCTGTCACTCAGAGCTATGTCATGCGTCAATCACGTCTGATCAGGTATGTCCTGCCCACTCAGACGCAAGTGAAGCGGAAAATCAGCATCTGTCACTCTCTTTCACTTCCACCTCTGTTCAAACGTGTTTGTGCGTGTGCTTACGCGAGCATATGAGTCTCCCGGGCTCTTCTGACTCACTCTGAATGAAGACGTCTAATATATAATGTACACCGTAATACCAGACAGAAAGAGAGAAAACTCGATTACGTATAGCGCAGGTTGCCAACCAGGGGTACTTAAGCACAATCCTGGGGGTACTTGGGAAGATTTCAATTTAAGTTTTTAAACCTGTGCATCTTTGAAGGTAATTCTGTTTAAGCTGTAACTTCTCATTAGTATTTGTACAAATGACATTTGTGTACGCGTCGCTCGTGGGTGTACTGCATACAGTACTTGTTAAGATTTGATGATTAAATTCTGCAAATAATAAAGACTGGAAATGACTTTGCTCGTGCTAAATATCCCATCTGGAATTCATTTATGAAGAGGCTGCGGGGATGTATCAGACAAATGAGGTTGAGATACGTTCTGTACTGTACAGATCTTTTTAGATATTTTAAAGAAAAAAAAAGAAAAAATAACTCATTCGCCTTCATTTTATTTGGAACCATTATGACTTTTTTTGCAGATCACAAGAAAAGACATTTTGAACAGTGCTGTCCCATTGATTCTTGTGACCATACAATACCAGTAAATATGTACCAGTTTTGTTCTGTTGCCAACCATCTTCCATTCATCTTCTTTTGTGTTCTGCCGAAGAAAGTCATGCAGGTTTAAAATAACACGATTGCTAGTAAACACTGACAAAAATACAGACTATCTTTGTACATGAAATAAAGTTACTTTTAATTTTCAACAAAATGAATGTTCTTATATTGCAACATCCCTACATAGGTGCATCCTGAACCCGTTTGTTTTTCACCTTCCTATCTCACCCTCTACCTCCTTGTCAGAAGTACTGTTCACACCTCTATACCTCTCGCTGCTAAGCTAGCTGTGATCGTCACCATCTTTCAAATGGACTGATGTGCTCATTAGACTGCCCACACACATTCTTTTGGCATCGGTAGTGTGAGAGGTCAGAAAGTGCTAATGATTTGGTCAAACCCCAGGGGTATAATCACTTGGCTTTGACTCGTTTACACATCCATTTCTCCCGTTGGTCCAATCCTCGCTTGACAGCAGAGAGGGTGTAGAGTCGCTTTGCGTGGATGCCGCCGAAGGCCAGACGGTCCACAGGGCATTTGGCTACGGGTTCGAGCAGCTGGCCAGTTCATCTTCCGCAGAAGAAGTGTATTTAATAGGCCATTACCTCTTAAAATGTGATGTCACGCCGAGTGAAAAATATGGTGCGGATGTTTGTACAGTGCTGTTGGTATCCGATCTAGTTACAGTTCTTGCTGTCTCGTTATTTCTCCCTCTCTCTCTCTCCGCATGAGCAAGTGGCTCAATGAATTGGGGTGAACGATGACTAATGATAATCCCAAGTGATGGTGATATGATGAGATTTAAATGAACTCTGTCACAAATGTTTAGGGTCATAAGCAGCACAGAAGGCGGGGGGAGGGTACGCTGTCGTCTAGTTGAAAAATCGGGGCATCAAGGCCCTGTCGTTAACATGGTCAATGATCCTGAGTTAATTCACTTTCAGAAAGGCAGTCTTTGGATAATGATATCCTCCCTGCCTACAGACAGGTTTATCAAAACATCCCGTGACATCACCCGGCAGCCTCGACGCGAATGTCAATACTGACATATTTAATCTTGTCGGTCCCCGAATATAATTAACGGAAATGGAAGGAAAATCTTTTTCTTCCCCTGTTAATCACGGGGTAAATATGGTACTGGATATCTGTAATGATTTTAACCTCTTTATGGACTGTATGCCATGTAGGTACAGCTAATTTACCCTCCCACACGATGCTGATTCATTTAGTAAATACCTTTTATGCTGGCTTAGCAGTCACCAGTCCAACAAGCATCAGAAATGGCAGACGAAGCACTGCGGAGCATCCACCAGTCACACATTAGAATTAGCCTAGATATCCACCGCTAATCGCATCAAGACATTAAGGGCCTTTAATTTCATCATAAACATTCCCTGCCATCTCCATGCCAAAAAGCCATATATCAGTCATGGATGCCTGATTAATTGTCATGCCGATACAGGGAAATATATAATCTGTGATAATCTTAATTACTGGCATTATGTAAAGCGTTATAAAGTTGGGCTCTTGCGTAACGTCGCCGAGTTCATTTTAAGACACAGCTACACAACCACCTTACACTCCGAAGCGAGTGTCTCAAATAAAGAGCATATTGAGATGCGAGGGCTGCCAGTGTTCCAAGTTTGAGCTGGTGAATCATAACTAGAATCCATTGGGATGTATTCGTAAGCATCTGTTATTTTGCTAATCGATAGGACATTGAAAATTTATGACTGCATAATGTATAAACATAGGGCACAGAGCTTACATGTTTACAGTCCACTTAACTATTAATAAAAATTCTCTTATATATTCTTATTTTTTTCATTTATTCATTGCATGTGGTTTAAATCTGTACATGACTCGGTTTTGTGAAACACAAAATTTGATATTTAGTTTATAAGTCCATAAAACGGAAGTCAATGGAGCAATGTGTGGTGAGCAACGTTCTACAAAATGTGTTATTTTGTGATCAGCGGAAGAAACAAAGTCATGCAGGTCTGGAATGACATGGGCCTAGATTTTTAATTTTGTTAATTTATCCCTTTAAGCATAAAAACAAAATTACAGAACAGTAGCTCTTTGCAGTAATTAAATAAAGTGGCATGTGGCATTGACACGCTGTTCCCTCATGTTGTTTCTTCTGCAAAATACTAAAGCACAATGTAATCTTAGTCCTTATTCACGAATGATATAAAAAATTTAAGGGAAAGTCAACTCCAAAATGAAAATTATGTTATGAATTTTTTACTGGCAAGTTGTTCCAAAGTTGTTCCGTTACGAACAAAAAAAGAAATTTAGAAAAGTAGCATTTGACCTATCTATTTAAACATTTTTAAAAGTTGTTCCGTTACGAACAAAAAAAGAAATTTAGAAAAGTAGCATATGACCTATCTATTTAAACATTTTTAAAAGTTGTTCCGTTAAGAACAAAAAAGATATTTAGAAAAGTAGCATTTGACCTATCTATTTAAACATTTTTAAAAGTTGTTCCGTTAAGAACAAAAAAGATATTTAGAAAAGTAGCATTTGACTTTTCTATTTAAACATTTTAATGGTTGTTATAGGTATCCCAAAACTGTTTGTTTATCTCAATTCTTTTGGGTTTAACAGAACAAATACCTATGCAATAACTTTGAAATCTCAAACATTCCTCAGTTGCTAATATGTCCCTTTGTGTTCAACCTAAAAAGGATATTTATAAAAGGTTCGGAACCACTTAAGATTGAGTATTTCATGACAGAGATGTCATTTTTGGATAATCTATCCCTTTGACTAAAAGTGAATGGTGACTTCGAAAGTTTCTACGGAATCAGTCCCTAACATTCTGTTTCTGGTTTTCCACTGAACCTCGAAAGCCATACAGGTTGGGAACAACAGGAGGACAAGTACAGAAAAGCATGTTTTGGCAAGCATGCTGAAGCATTGCGACGTTGTATCCGCAGTCTTGTGCAGTCGCAACGACATGCCATCAACTCTGGCAGGGGCACGGCTCAGCTGGAAAAATCATTACCTCACCGCACTCAGAACGCATTTGCCAGGCCGCCGTGCAACAGTCACGCTATGATGCCACCCGTGAGCGAGCACGCTGATTCTTCTGGGAATCAAGTTTGTGATTACAGCAGGAGTGGGCGTAAAAAATACAACGATCGAAAGAAAAAAACACACAACTCTCCGAATCTCTGTGCCAAACACTTTCCAGTCCCCCTCGCCTGCACCTCCTCCACCTCCCACTCCTCCAGCGCAGCGTGTCAGAGGAAACGCGCGTTTTATCAAATAGCATCCTCTGAAAGCAAGCGTCGGTTGCGGCTTCTATTCTGAACATTATACAGATTTTATTCATGAGGGCGGTCTGAGGCGCTGGAACTTTCTAAAACAGACCAGCACTTTGAGTGTGGGACGAGGAATTGAACACTATGATTACCCTAATGATCATTCGCCGGCGCTTTAGGAGCGATACTGAGCTTCGCTCTGCCAGTCTGTGCTCTGGGGTTTACATAGGAATGACTGAACAGCGGGTGTTTTTAGAAGAGCGTGCAAGTTAAAGTATATATAAACTTGCTGAGTCTATTATGTGCTCTAAAAGTCCAAGACCACATGTGAAAAATTGTGATTGAGTTCCTTTAAACCTAAAAGTAATCAGAACATTGAAAACCCCACATTTTTCAATGTGTTGACTTATTTCTTATTTTCAAAGTGGTTTTGAATGTAAAGTACTTTTCGCTTTTTAATGGTTACAGAGAAACCTTAGAGAGAGATCTCATTATTCAAGAGTCTGTGCAGCATCAAATGCACACAGCCTTCAAGTCACAAAGCTCAATTTTAGATTTTCTGGGATTTTGAACAATTTACAACAAAGAAAAATTGTGATACAAGGTAAAGGAAAAGTATTTTAGAATAAGGTACTACAGTATTTCAAGGAAGCTAAGGATCTTATCTGAGGAGAGTCAATGTCGCATTCAGTTTACACTTCTTTGAGGCTTGACACAGCATGTGTTCCCTTCACAGGCAACCTAGTTACATACATAACCTATACATTTTCTTTCTATAGGCATGTAACAAAAGCCACTTTTATAACATTTCTAAATCATTCTTGTTTCGCAAAAACACGAAACGAAAAACGTGTTGTTTTGAATAAAATATAAAAACACTATCTTACAACAATCATAAATTATGTTTTCAAAAAGTAAAATAGGGTTCTCTGTAGATAATAAATTCATTCCTTAAAAGGTATCATTCACTAAACCTTCCGTCATATATCTTTCCAGCATACATTTTTTTTACTCTTCATCAAAGCTTTATTACACACATATACATGAATATGCAAATTAGCTCCGCCGTTACACTCTGCAAACTGAAAGGAAAACTGAGAGCTGGCACAGCTGGGCAGTGATTGGTTCAGCCAAATCTATGCATTTCGATGCACTGCTGACCCCATTGGGTCAAATGTGTTGATGTGATTGGTAAATATTATGAATTTGTTTGTTCACATAAACATAAGGACACGACTTTCAAAAAATATTTATACATGGAGGTCTAGAATTTTCAGCATAGGTGCATTTCTACAGTTAGAGACAGAATCTAAGAAGAAACATCCGGTTATCACATTATCTAATAAGTATTTCATCACTTGAGTAAAACAAATATTTGGCACATAAGCCTTTGTTAATAATTACAGCGGTCAAAGAGTTCCTGTGGTTGTACAACAGGTTTGCACACTCTGCAGGAGGGATTTTGGCCCACTCCTTCAGGGCTGTCGCTGAGTAACAGGAAGTTTCAGCTTCTTCCAAAGATTTTCAATTGGATTTAGGTCTGGAGACTGGCTAGGCCACTCCAGAACCTTGATATTCTTCTTACATAGCCACTCCTTGATTTTTTGGTTGTGTGCTTTGGGTCATTGTCATGTTGGAAGACCCAGCAACGCACATCTTTAATGATCTAACTAAGGAAAGGATGTTTTTGCCTAATATCTCACAATACGCAATGTATTCATCTTCTCCCTAAAACAGTGCAGTCGTCGTGTCTCCTGTGCAGAAGAACTCCGCCAGAGGATGATGCTTCACTATAGGTATGGTATTAATTGGATGATACTCATCATTCTTCTTCCTCCAAACACGGAAAATGGAGTTAAGACCAAAATGTTCTACATTGGTCTCATCTGACCACACCGCATTCGGTGTGAACGCACATTAACATGACGTTTTAATGCATTGCTTACTGTAGTCCCAGCTCCTTCCGTTTAGTTCTGGGCTGATTATTCACCATTCTTAGCATCATTGATACCCTTTGAGGAGAGACCTTCTGTTGGGCCCCAGGCCAAAGGACATTGACAGTCATCATTAGTCTCTTCCATTTTCTGACAATAGTGGCCGTTTCCAGCTTCGTCAAGGTCAACAATTTTGTCTCTTGTGTCTTTTGACAGCTCTTAAGTTTTGCATATGTTGCTACTTAGACTTTTGACTGACTGTGGGGTACACATGTGGCTTTATGACAGCTAATGACCTCAAACAGACGCTACTAATTTAGAATCATGAGCAGAGTGTAGCTGAACTATTTAAAATCAAAATAAGAGGTCTTTGAGTTTCAGAAATTTGGCTGATAAGCAAGTGATCAAATACATATTGGACACAGTAATTTACAGTCATTTTCTTTTTAGATTGTCCCTCGCAGTGGAAATGTATCTATGCTGAAAATTCTTGACCCCTCAATGATTTCTAATTAGAAGAACTTGCAAAATCACAGGGCGATTGAATACTTATTGACCTCACTGTATACTATAACTATTGGAACCAGAGACAAAAGTCCCAAACCTAAGAACAGAGGGTCTGTCCTGTATATAGATTATCTTTTGTGTATTATTTTGAAAAAACTCACAATCTGAAGCTGTAGGTAGTCTCCCAGACCAGAGGAGCTGTCCACCCTAACCAAGACGGCGTCCTTCTGCTGGGTGCTGAAGCCGACAGCCAGCCGGTCTGCTCGTGTGCTCGGTCTGTCATTGGGCGGCCACGTGTACACAATAAGCCCTCCATCACGTCCAAATATGTATGTAGTTCCCGCTGCAGGAAGAAAGAGATAGAATATTAAGTGTACAAAAAAGTTGAAAAGTACCTTGTTAGTTTTGAGCTCCATTTTCTATGTTGTGTGTGTGTGTACATTTGCATGACTTTTGCTCCATTACACAAAGCGCGGGAGTATCTTGATGAACCCATCAGCGTGCCAGACAGCCCCTGCTGCTCTCTGATTGGCTAAATTATAGCTTTTATGTGACCCTCAGTATGCTGATGTCACTTGGAGCACCTGTGTCTGCTGAAGCTTGAGCTAAACAGAGTCGCACTTGCTACAACCACTCAACACACACACAGTCCAGGGTTGATTGAGCTGATTACAGTCACTCTCCTCACCCGCCGACACACCGGACAATCAATGTACCCCACAGCCCCCTATCCCATCGCCTACTTCTGCATGCATTTATTCCGGCAAAGGTGGGCAAACGCTTTGCGGACCAGACAGCTATTCCTGCTCAGCGAGACGCATGCTAATGTCTGACGGAGCTAATTACAGTGTCAGAGGCAGGTAGCTAACTGTGAGGAGGGTCAATGTGTTTCTATGCCTGCAGGAAGGTTTCTCTGGGAAATCGACTCTGCTTTTTTGCATCTGGAGAAAGAAACGCTTGAGTATCAGAGCTAATGGAGCTGATCTCATTAACCGGCAGACCGCTCCGACTCTTTTGATCAGCCGTGACTTCAATAGCAAAACGGGCAAACCACTCCGATTGTGGCAGGTGCAGCCCTGGTAATGTTCACAGAGCAAAGAGCTCATCAACCTCAAAATAACAGCCCCGGGGAGAGACGCACTTCAACGCTCTCCTCTCTACAGAGTGTCTGCGCTTCTGAGCTCCAGATGCAGATAAGACAGACGGTGAAGAAGCTCGGAAGAAGAAAGAACCCAGAGGAGACCGGAGGTCTCAGCAGAGGCCCCCGAGTTAAAGCGTTGATATCTGTTGTGAGAGTTATTTCCTGGCACGTTCCTCTATATGCAAAGCCTTTCTCATTAGCTCAACTCTGTGTGATCTTCACCGGTGCATTCTTTGGCGGCCCCCTTGACCGCATCTCAATGAGACTGTGTCAGCAATCAGACCGACCCCCATAGAAAACAACACCCTTGGGGCACGGCAAAGCAAGCTCGCTCACACGGTTACACAAATGTAAGACAAATGTGGGTTCGTGCAAACCGTCACAATCTCGGTCAGGCTTGCTGGAAGCATGGGGATATGTGTTGTACTCATTAGCGGGGCTCAGATGGTTGCACTTTGTACATGCATGTGCCATCGGGCCATACTGGATGTGAAGACGATATGAAGAGCCGAGTGTAAATCTGAAATCTGTTTCGTGCAAACGGCAGCCTGACGTGTATCACTCGTGATGATGGCAATTCACAGCTGTGGGTGAGCGAATGGATTTGACGGGTATGAAAGCGTAAAGTGGAGATTTGCGGCAATAATGGGGTGCACTGGGTATGGAGAGTGAATTTTTTTTTATTTTTATTAAAGAGCTTCCAGTTATTATGCTTATTGTGCTGCTTACTACACTGTAAAAACATCTAATATTCATCCAACAAAGAAATCAATGATTTTTTGCACGTAAACAAAATTAGCCCAAACATGTTTCTAACAAAGGTTATTGTGTTGTTTGCCCAGCTTGCAAAACAATGAATTCTAAATAATGTGTTCAAGTCTGTGATTTCATTTATTTTTCTTTTAAGGAGTAGTGTTTAATTTCTTGATGGCTTAATTTATAGCCTAAAACTGTTGTAACTGTTAGTTATTTGTTGTGTTAAGATGATTTCCTAAATACTTTTTTTGACCATTGATGTGATTTATATGGTCAATTTTGAGGTGTAAGTACATGACACAATGACACAACACAAACTGTTAAAACAGGTAATTCGTCAAGTTTTGGTCTGTACAATACATAAAATATGTACATTTATGGTAAAGGCAAAATAAATTAGTTTTTATAATTATCAATCTCTACTCTCTATTCATGTTCAGACGACAAAAAATATTAAGTTTAGTTGTACATGAGGTAAACTTGACTATTACTTAATTTTTCTACGCCTGGTGGACTTCAGTCTCTGCTTATTGTTAACTCAAAAACATACTTGTGATAGGCTACCTTATTATTTTTAGTTGACTAAACCATTTTCATATGGATGTAAAATATGTAATAACCAAAAAATATTTAAATATAGGAGACATATGATTTTTATGTCTTTTGTTCCTCTCCCTGTTATTTCCTATCATCTGCTATCTATAAAATCCTTCAAATATGTAATTGCTAGATTTCTGTCAACCCTGGAACTTCTCCCAAGACTCGTTTCTTTCTTTCTTTCTTTCTTTCTTTCTTTCTTTCTCTCTCTCTCTCTCTCTCTCTCTCTCTCTCTCTCTCTCTCTCTCTCTCTCTCTCTCTCTCTCTCTCTCTCTCTCTCTCTCTCTCTCTCTCTCTCTCTCTCTCTCTCTCTCTCTCTCTCTCTTTCTTTCTTATCTCCCTCAGCCGGACTCTTCACTCCCATCCCTGATGTGCTTAAGGAACTTGCTGCCCTCCCTCTAACGGGGTTAAACCTCTTCTCTGAAGTCTATTTTCTGATGCTGTTAAATGAGGCAGGCGCTTTGTGCAAGCCAGACCATTAGCCCCTTAAATATGTCCCATCATCTCGGCTGGGTGGGCAGATAGGTCTGGGTTTTAAAGAAGACCCTCGCTACCAGACAACCATGAGGGTCTTTCCACTCCACTGCCATTCTAAGGTCAATCGGTGCGAATGGGCAAAGCACAGAGAGCTGAACACCGGCCCATCGAACAGTTGTGTCTATATTCCATGGAGAGCTGTTCTAATGAGATAGATATTACCTGGCCCTTTGGAATTCCATCAAAGCCCTAATCTCCTTTATGTGCCGAAGAAATTAAATTACGTACTGGCTTTTTCTTCTGCCAGGGCCTCAGAGGGTCTATCCGAATCCATCTGCGCTCCTATACACAAGCTGGAACACTATTTTTGCTTAAGACTCGCTCTCTGTTTGAATAAGACAGCAGAAGTTTTTTTTTACAAATTTAAACTAAATTAATTAAACATATAGCAAACTAAAGATCTCATCGTCTTGGTGGAAATATCAATTAGAATTTGATATCATATGGGATGCTCAACAGCCAACTCTCTAACTTCTATTTACTTCGACGCATAAATTAAAAATAATTTGAGCTTCAAGTTAAATGAAAAAGTTTATTCAAAATGAATATTCTGTAATTATTACCTCACCCTCTTGCTATGTTAAACCAGTATGACTTTCTTCTGCAAAATACAAAGTGGATATTTTGAAAATGTTTGTAAAAGAAAACCATTCGTCGCCAATGTTTTTTGTTCCAAACAGTAGAAGTAAATTGGGACCACTGTTTTTTGCCATACAGATTTAAATGAAATCTATTTTTATTTGGTGTGAACATTCACTAGTTACATCTGCATTAATACAGATATGAACTGTATATAGATTTTAATTAGAAGTTATTATTTAGGAAATGTTATACAAGCCCAGGAGGTCAAGCTGGTAAATTTATATAACATTTTTAATAAAGTCTGTTTCAAATAGGACAAAAGATATAAAGAGACCAAAAAGATCACTAAGTTAACACTGTGGTCTGAGAGCTCCCCATCCTCTCCCTCTTAAAAACAATTCCCATAGCAAAACAGTGACAAATCTAAAATGATTCATATATTTTGTTTCTACGTTTAAATGTAAAATCAATAATATCCAATACCGTCATTGTCTAGGGTGCTGATATACATAAATGTTGTTCTTTTCAGCAGTATGATTCGCTAAGCAGTGCTTAACTGACTTTCCATCAATAAACGCTTCGAAAACACAAAACCTTCTACTTGCGTCTCAGATGGGGGGATGAATTGAACTCCCACTCTATTTTGCTTTACGTCCCTGGATGCCTATTGCCTGAGAACAGAGGTATTGTGAGGGCCCTGGCAGTTTGGACTAAAATTACGGTCCATTGTGTTGGGAAGCCCACCTACTACCTGCATAGAATGAGAAACATCAGTCAGACTCGGCAGGGTTGGAGTCATACACCCATTGGGCAAACTCCCTTGATACACACGCGCATACACGCACACAAACACACAAACGCACACACACACGCACACACACATACACACACACACACACACACACACACACACACACACACACACACACACACACACACACACACACACACACACACACACACACACACACACACACACACACACACACACACACACACACAACAGCTGGGCTCTGCTAATCTAGCGTGCATGCACAAAAACACGCAAACAACATGCACCCCACTGATAGAAAAATGTTGTCAAAATAAAACGAAGGCAAAGTGAAGACCCCACACAGAGTACTATCAAAAAAAAAACTAAAATGACACTTCAAACTACCGAGAGACTAAATGATGTGCAGTGCTGTAACATTCTTAAGCCTCTGCAGCATCACATGGGACTGTTTTTGTTGTTGTTGTGAATTTACGATCATGGGAGGAAAATACATGTTGTTCTCAAATAGTATTAGATATGGGATTATACAGCCGCGCAAAATATGAAGTGACGATTTAAAGATCATTATCAGGTCTTTTAATGTACAATTATAGGTATGTGTTAAGATATATGTTTTTGTTTTCTCAGAATGTTGTAGGAATTGTAGGAATATTGCTTCTAAAACCTGAAAAGGTTACAACTTAGATTTAGAAAACCATTTAAGTTTTAAAATCAATACATATAAGTACAGCTAAGTTATTTATTCTATTAATCATTGGGACCTGTTAGAATGTACTATAAATGTTTAAAGGTCTCTGGCACTCACAGGGTCAGAGTTATGCACTTTCTAATATGGACAAAACAAAAAGCACCTTATAGTGAAGTGAAAGTGACCTATTTGTCAGATATTGTGACCCATTCCCAAAATGTGACCTTTGCATTTAACCTATCCAGTGCGTTGTGAACACACACATCCAGAGCAGTGGGCAGCCACCACTGCGGCACGTCAGTCGTTACCTGTCGGCCCCAGCAATCGAAGTTTATTGTGTAGTTTATATTGTTTTAAAATTGTTATGATTGAATTGCCTATTGGTAAGTTAAAGAGCTATTTAATGATTAATAAGCTATGCATTAATTTAAAAGTAAAAGCACCTAATGTTTTTGAAATCTCTTTGAAATATTATTTGTTGTTAACCTTATACAATAACTAGATTAAATAAATTAATAAAACTTAAATAATTGGAGGTTAAAGTTACACTTAATTATAAAAAAGCAATTCAAAACTTATTTAGATGAGTTATTGAGTTCACTTAACTTAATTTTTTTAAGTTTCAGTAACTTTTTACAAAATATAAGTTATATGATATAAGTAAAATTAGGTGTTACAGTGAATTTGCATTCATTTGCAAAAAATAAGAAATGTAAGAAGCAGGACTAAATAACAAAAAACATATTTTTTCAGATTTCAAATATAAAACTAGTTTTTTGCTGTTGGATGACTTTATTACGTCTGAGGTTTGAATTTGTTGAAATTCACCAGACACTTGACTTAAATAGTCACAAAACATCTAAAATCCTTATAAAATAAAAATTTAGAACGGTCTCCTAAGTTTGTGTATTATAATAGGGGTCACAATTCCTTTATTTTATATTCCTCAAAATCGAGATAAAAAGACTTTCATGCGTACAGGCCTTCATTGCTTTGTTTACTATTCGTTAAATAAATACGACAATGGGCACACAAACTGCTACCGTACACTTCCAATGACAGTCGCTGCTGTAATCCGTGCTTGAATGAATTTTGAATGCACAACCGTCTGGCAACTTATGGGCAGAAACGATTTTTTTGTTCCAATACGTCGTGAGAGATGTGTGTATACAAGTATGGGCGAGAGTAAGTGTGTTGATAGCTTTTTATGCGGAGCAATTATAATGTTTACGAGAAATATGAGTCTGTGACATTGTATTTGTTTATTAAACATTCAGCGCGAGCCGTGCTGCAACTACAAAACCGAGGCTTCTGCAATAATAAACAGGCAATTAAAAAGTGAATTACTGCAGCTCCAATTACCGGACTGACACCACAGAGCTCCACACCAACTGGGTAATTACAGGCAACAGCTCGAGCGGAACACCGGCCAACCTAACAGTGTGTGGATGTGTAGATGAGCCTGCGTGTGTATTTTTGTGTTTGTGTGTGCTCGATGCCGGTAACCCGGCCGTCATCATCAGCAGAAATAGCATACGGGACGTTCATTTGCGGTTTCTCCTTCCTTCCCCTTAGGAATCGACTTCAGATGCTGCTTTTAAAATGAGCCGTCATGTTTATGGCGCATGGCGAGTATTGTTGTCTGTGTGTGAAGGATTTCTCTCGGCTGACTGACAGAAAGACGGGAGGAAGGTGTAAAGTGTGAAGTAAACTTTGGTTCTCTGGTGCGTGTGCGGAGTGTCTACACGGACAGCTCCAACACTGTTAGGTTCCCACACGCCTCATGAGTTAGATTTTTACATGCATCATTGGCCCTGTCAAAACATTTTTCTTCCCATTCTTTAATGCTCTCTTCAGTTTTTATTGTCAGACCCGAGGGGACTGAATGAATCAAAACTAATACAATAAAACCTGTTGTGAAAGTCATCTGATTTACTGCCGCTTTCATGTCAAGCGCCATGTATTTGTGGAAACAAAGGGCGCTGCATCGAAACCATCATACCTTATGAAACTAAACTAAGAGGTTCAGCATATCTTTTGCAATTTACATGTGATATTTAAGTTTAATACAAACTTAACATCATTCCTTGCCGCTTCATGGAGTTTGTCAAAACAATGAGACGCGTTTAAAGAAAAACCTGTGGTTTTTGTGTGGAAAGCGAGCTCTGAAGAGTGAAGGAGGGCACTGGGGTTTGTGGTTGTGCCGGAACTCTGGTATTTCTCTTGCTGACCTTTCCAGACCCAATTAGGGTAGAGCTGGGAATGAGCGGTCAGCGCTGTGCTGGCTGAAAGCCTGTCTGCTGTGGCACTTTAGTGGATGTTGTTTTGATTTGCTTTGTGTTTTTATAACGAGCTTTCGGCTTCTGAGCACCTCCGGGGGTTTAGGGGGCGATGAGGCTCAGGCTGAGGGTGTGCGTGTTTGGCTGTGAGCATATGCAAGCGTGTGTCCATTTGTATGTGTGATTTGCATTTTTCATTGCAAGAGGGGAAACAAAAGAAATACAATTACAGAGGGAGAGAGAGTGAGCGAGAAAGAGAGAGTGAGATTGTCGATTTGTCTGTGTGTATATACTGTAAGTTTTCATACATTGTTAGTACCAAACGTCATGAGTAAGATTGTAAAAGTCGGATCTGTGGGACTGGTCAAGAGGGATTAAAATGGATTGAATTATTAAAATAATAAATAATGCTTACTTTAAAAAACTGCATAAAGGTTTAAATGAGGGTAAGGTTTGGGGATATTGTCAGTAATGATTTAATATATATTTTGTCCTGGGAAAATCACAACGTGTGTGTGTGTGTGTGTGTAGTGTGTGCGTATGTGTCTGTGTGTGTGTGTGTGTGTGTGTGTTCATGGTGTGTGTGTGTGTTCACTGCTCTGTGTATGTGTTCATGGTTGGTGTGTGTGTGTTTGTGCGCGCGCGCGTGTGTGTGTGTGTGTGTGCGTGTGTTAGCTAAATATATTAAAGGAAAGAAAGAAAGAAAGAAAGAAAAGAAGAAAGAAAAAAGAACGAGAAAGAAGGAAAGAATCAAGTAAAAAATTTTATTAGGAAATAAATATATATATTCCTTTTTGTTCATTTGGATGTTTGTTTGAATCAATGAGGTTGACACTTTTCATCTGTTGATATTTATTATAAAATATGATGCCATGTATATGAACAAGATGTCCAGGACCTCGAGTGTAAAACTAGGTCCCAAGAATGAAGATCTGGTGAAATATTTAAACGTGGACATTAAGCACTTTTTATCTCTGTGTGCAGCAAACCTTTCTTGAGTTCTTGTTGCAAACACTTTTTTTTCATTTCACATGACAAAAAAGCAAGTCCTGGTTGAAATTTTAGTATGGTAAATGAGTATGGTGGAGAATGTTTTTCATGAGAGCAGGGTCTTTAACAGTGTCCTTAACCATTCATTGTGATGGAGATTCAGATTATTCTTTTTTCATTAAATGCTTTCTGATCCCAAAAGTTCTGCAATCTTCCATCTGTAATCTTTGAAAAGTATTTGGCAGATCAAATGATGTATTCGCTGTGCATTAGGACAATATACACACTTGTTCTTGTTTCAGGCAGAGTTTTATTATATCCAGTGGCTTGGAACGCCTTGATAATTGCCCTGATGTTGGAAATGAGAATTAATACTTTTTTAACTATTTCCTTCAGACTACTTTTTTATTTTGTTTAGCTCAACTATCTTATGCTTCACATCAGAACTATTTTCTTTGGTTATACCCATCGTAATAAATGATTAAGAGGATTCAGGCTTTGTGTTATTAATATTTTTTCTCCTGTGCTATAAGAAGATATGAATGGACAATATCGTGTTTCTAGTTACCTTGGTGTGCTAAGTACATATAGGGGGGCCTTGTTTCATAATGTTACATTCATTACATTTACATTTACATTTACTCATTTGGCATTATTCATAATTCATTCCCTCTTTTAGGCGTTTTACTTAAATTAAACATAGGTTTTTTGTGAAAGAAATATAAGGGAATAAGTAAAGATGTAAAGGAGGACATAGATAAAAAGTAGGAAATATAAAGAAAGAAAGAAAGAAAGAAAAAGAAAGAAAGAAAGAAAGAAAGAAAGAAAGAAATGAAGGATGCAAGTTAGGCGAGAAAAACAGAGAACTGCTTAGACTTTGAGCGATGATTTCAAAAATAACTCTTTTATTAGAAGGAAATTCAGTATGTGTAATAATCTGCAGGTATGTGAGCGCATGTGTGTACGTCCACCAAAAGCCACCCTGAGCCCCATGTGTGAGCTACAGTGACATAATGAGAAATCTCTCTGGAGGTTTGGCTTGACTGGCTTTAGATTACACACCACAGCTATTGTTTTTCTATCTCTTTCTTTCTCTCCTCAACCCATCTCCTTGATTCTTTCAGGAGAGTATATAGCATTTAAAGAATCAATCATCACTATACCACCCAGGGAATGATATGTCTCTCCTATATAAACTCACACAATTGCATACTCTACAGTGCTCCCTGTGCCCTATACCAAGCGTGTTTGCTAAGGGGCATACTGATTGTAAGTTTCAAGTCCTCTAATTTTAGTTTCTTGACATTTTTTAACCAACTTATAACACAAACAGCTCACGAAACTGCGTTCTTTCTAAGTATCATTTTCAACCAGGCATATCACCATTCACCAGCAAATCTACGCTATCCCCTCATTATTGCAATTCAAATCCCTCTCGAACCACAGCTTTGACACAAAGAGAAGGAGAGATGGCGAGATAGATTAGTCAACCCAATGGGCTCACTTACTCTTCTCAGATTTGCAGTGATGGGAAAGAGTGAGAGAAAGAGAGTGCGACAACAAGTGAAAATAGCTTGTTAAAATAAAAGCACAACATCACATCATCATTTGAATCCATGTGACTTTACACTGTGTGGGAGTTTAATGTTTCTTCAACATTTTTTCAACCACTGGTACTAGTCTAAGTTTTCTTTAAAACTTCCATCTAGTTGCATTTTTGTTTAAAATGTTGATAAATTTTTTTCTTGTTTTAAAAATGATGATGACATTGAGGTGAGGATTGTTTTTTTTTAAATGATAGCTTAATTTCTACCAGTTATTTCTTAAAACATCTGTCAGCAAAAGGCACGGTATATTAAAATGTGTTACTAGATTGAAGCCAATAATAATTTTTTTTTAATAAGATGAATACTAAAAGGTACTTAGGAAACCCCAGCAAGATTTAAAGGGATAGTCAGCCTAAAAACTAAAATGATCTCATAAATTACCCTTAAATTGATTCAAATCTATTTAAAACTATTTCAAAGTGAATAGTTATGACTTCTTGGTGGATTATCCCTTCCATAAAACAACATGTTAAATAAGTGTTTTAAAATGTTATCAAACTAAGTGCACAACTGAAAAACACATTAGGTTGATTGAACAAAATTATCTTATACAAAAATATTGGAATATCCAAAGATGTATATAAAAATATAATTAATATTCAAATAAATGAACCAGTACACTAAAAAGAGTTTAGGGGCTAAAAGTGCCTATAGTTCAAGATCCAATAGTATACATCGGCTGGTGTGTCAGTGAGCCTTTTCTATATTCTCTGCAAAGGAAACATGGCACAAACTTGTAATGCAGAATCCTATTCCAGCTCCACCTGAGAACACAAATAGCTTCCATTTGTCTGTGGCAATATTTGGCAGTGATGCTGTGAAAAACACAAAAAGTGTAAAACTGCTGCAAAATCTGAAAAAGGGGGAAGAAAGAAAAAGTCTGACTTTAAAACAAAGCGCTTGAATTTGCTTAATTTTCACATCACTTGCAAAGATTTTAGTGGGACTGAGGGCACTCCTACAAACACACAGACAAGGGCACACACTCACACAATTCTGCACTCCACATAACCTACTGTTAATGGTTTCAAAATGTTAATTTTACTGCAACAACAGACCTCTCGCTGTTTCCAAACTCCTCATCACGGCATAATAAAACATAGCGGGAAGCAGATAGCTAAAAAGCAGATTTGTGGCCGCTTCGACGAACCGAAGAAGGGCCCGTCTGTGCTATAAATGCTTTTGGATTGATTGTAATGATGAATATTATTTGATCTTGTGACTGGTGGTCTGAACAATGGCGCAGAATATTCTGGACATTTAGATTTGTTTGTTGGCGAGGAGGAGGGGTGTAGAAGCAACGGACCCTGATGCGCTTCCTCGCAGCCTGGGGGGACGCATACAAGCAACGGGACTCTGTGATCTCAGCACACCCTGCCATTAGAGACGCCAGCTGTGTCGCACACACGCACCCAAAAGAAAAGGTAGAGAGACAGACGGTGAACGAAGGAGACTGATCGAGAGAGAGAGGCAAGGAGCCAGAAAGGAACAGAGAAGAAAAACTAAGAGGCTCTCAGAAAAGATGATAAATGACTCGTCTCACTTCACAAGCTTCCGCTCTCTTCCTCCTAGCCTCTATTCAATAGTGTTTTTTTTTTATCAAAGCATAATCTGTGAGGATAATGCTAAGAGGCAGCCAGGTCTTGTTATATAAGTGCAGTGGATCACATACTGACAGTGCGAGCCCCTCTGCAAACACAGCGTGGAAATCAGCCTGATAGTTTTAAACAGCCAGCCGCAATGAGACATTAGAAGACTAACTGGGGGAAAAGAGCTGGCGCAATAAAGCAGAAGGTGTTCAATTTATATGGTATACCGGTCTCAGGAGTGGTAGTCGGTGGGATTTAATGGCAACGCTCAAGTAATAGAGTTCCAAGAAAGGTGCGTGCTGTGGAAATCGCCGGCTTGCTCTGGGGTGTAATAGTGGCATTAAAGCCTGTCCTCTGTCCCTTCGAGTCATAGTACATTCAATTTGTCCAGTTGCTGCGGTAAACTCACACTTGCATGCATGCACCCACACACGCGTGACCGTGTCATTTAAATATAATTTAATGGTGTCAAAGGTCAGTCAGAGTCAAAGAGGCTTTTTACATGAAAGGTTAATCCAGGTGCTTATATAAACACAGTCCCCCACAATGACCCATAGAAACAACACAACGATGTAACCAATGACGTGTGTGTTCAAAGAGGTTGAATCGCGCTTGGTAAATGATGTGGTGTTGCTTTACGCCAGCATTAGACTCTCAACATTTGGACTCTGCATAATGTATCTGCATAATGATCACAAACACCTCTTACTGTCTGCATTTGCATCCTTACCACACAATCGCGCAAGTACACTCATCAACAACCATGATGCTACAAAAGCATCAAAATCCTCGGAAATTTCAAAAATAAACACACACGAAAAATTCTTTCACCCTAAATCTGGCAGTGGAAAGAGCTACGCACCGTGTCCTGCCCGCAGGGGGGCGTGAGATCTGGCGACAGGCACGAGGTGATGAGGCATATGCTGAGGGACGTACAGCTCCCCGGGCCCCTCTGACATAGCGAGAGCTGACCCTAAAGCCAGCGGGGGCAGCCAGAGAGCCAAGCGCAGGCTGATGCGGAGCAGGACGGACGCGGGACCACCAGGAGCCCTGCCGGGCCACGGACGCAGCCCTCCCACCAACATGCTAGCCAAGTGCATGGGGAGGTGAGGATTTTTAGAGAGGAGCGTCCTTAGAGCACTTGGCAACCCATGTCCCGCTCAAACCTCAGAGCCTGACCGGCCCAATTACTGACGGAGAACAAAAGCATGTGTCAAATCCACATGGAGAGGAACTTCAGAGTTCAACGTAGGAGAGAAATAAGACAGAACTTCTGATGAATAAGATCCTGGTTTACATTCCTCTTCTTGCCATTCGGTAAAAAATCCTTTAAGGGCAAAAAATGATCACGGAAACGGGTCCTGTACTCCAGTAAGGTAGGGGTTGTGGTATTGGAGAAGAGCAGGGAAGAGTGAGCAGCCTTTGTTTAAGATCTTCCAGCAGTCCTGGACTTTTCCAGTGCAGCCTATCGCCTGAGTCCCATACGTATGCCGTAAAGCCGATGCTGCGTTTCTTGCTCCCTCCTGGAGAGAACGGTAGAGGAAAGGAGAGGCGACCAGAAGCGACGGTACACGCGAGAGGAGATTGCCGCTGCAGCATTTAACTCAATACAGAGCGGCTCTCCCCCTCCCCAAACGCAAACACACTCTCTCTCGCACACACACACATACACACACACCACAACGGCTGCTGCTGCTTCTTCTGGCTGAGACCGCACTGCCTCTCAGAGGAAATGTTAGAAGACACACCAATGGAGGAAGAGAGAACCGAGGGGGGGCAACAGCGGTCAAACGCTCCTCCTGTTCGAAAGGTGCTCAAAGTTTCCGAAAATGCCAGCCTTCCTCCACTGGCTTTGTGTCTTATCCCTTAATTTTTTGTATTGGAGCGAAAGACCCTCGGAACGCATGGCGGGGGGAACGGAAAGCGTTGAAGCTTGGCTGAGTTTTCAGCCCCCTCTGTTCCTCTAACCCTCCCCCTCTATCATCACAGAGACATGTGCAGCTGTAGAAGGAAGGGGGGGGGCTTTTCTCTCGCTCTCCTAATCTTTCTTTCTCTCTTTTTGGCTGCGGTTCTCCTTGACAGAGGGGTGGCTCAGGAAGTGTCCAGCTGGAATTCAGAGAGCGTGAGCTTGCTCTCCTTGACAAACAAGTCGAACATCTACACACACTCTCTCTCTCCAGCCCTTTCATATGAAGGGCGACCACTGGGAGCGCTTCAGCACCACGGACAGCGGCGTGATTGAGTTGAGCAAGCTTCAATCCAACAAGAAAGACTTTGGTAGTCTGTTTTCTTAAGAATTAAACTACAGGGTGTTTTATTAACTAATATAGACTTAAAATATGCTTCACCTGGCTTTACACATTTATTTACTTACTAAAATCTTTTTAAAATCTTAAACAGATTTATCAGTGCAAAATATTAAAAAAAATGAGTTAGCCTGAAACATGTAATTTCTCTAAATTTAACAAATATTATTTAAGATTATATAATGAAAATATTTATTTATTAAACAAATACATTATATTTGATATATTCTAACTGAAATTGTTTAGTTAATTACATTTACAAACTATTTAAACAGTATATTTACTTAATTCTAAAGCTTATGCTTTCACGTAAAAACAGAGTCACAATTTGTACTTTTGCTAAATTAATGTGCATGAATTGTCCAAGCATAAGAAAACAAAAATCCATTTACAAGGAAATAAAGTTGCACTGCCATCATATTTTCTTTAGACACACACCCAGCAGCTATGCGTGTGTGCTCAAAGGTGCAAACAGGAAAAATGCAGGTGTCTTTCTCCTCAGAGGATCCACTCAAATCGTGAAGCAGATCCACTAAGTGTGACACCGGTGACATCTCCGCTGACACAAGGAGGTCTTTGCTTCTCCTTCCTCTCAGCTCTGAGAATCGTTAGCACTGTATAATTAAAGCTGACAAAGCCGGGTGATCAGATCCGCCTCACCAGGGGCTCCAAGTCACACTCCACCAGGAGCCCGAAACTGCTCTATTTGGAAGACAATTTCATCATTGCGCATAATGAAACATTACATCAGAACTCCAGAGGTTCACAAAGCAGCACGGGAACCAATCTGCCATGTTTATGGCAAGCTAATTGTTCCCTAATATTAACGGTGTTTCAGACAAGCCCGCAGGATGAGAGTTTCTTCTTTGCGGGTTTACAAATGTGCCACTAAACGGCGACATCGTTTCGGATCTCACCGTTCTCCGACAGTCACATGTTTGAGCCAATCTGTTTTTTTTTTTCTGCTGACCTCAAAGGCAGATTCAAGGGAAGTGGAGCATGTTTTAATACTGGGGCTTTCATTCTCTGTGTTGTGGAGAGAAAATGCTTTCAAGTATTAAGCAGTGGGAGAGAAATAGGTGAAAATCTCTGCTTTTCATTCTGCTTCCTTGCATTTAGTTTCGGCATTGTGTCGATTTTTATAATGTTTCACCCCCCCCCCTTTCATATAATGGAAGAAGCATGAGAAAAGAAAATATACAAACAAAGAGCTGCACATCTTTCTTCTTCACATTACCCTACTTTCTCTCATTCTGTAGCATCTATCCTGTCTGCAGTCTCCATCCTCCTCCACACGCACACCCTACCCATGATGCTTCAGGGATGGTGTTTATAAAAGAACAAGATCTCCGATAAGCAAAAGCTAATTAAAAATGAAGCACGTCTTTAAAGACATATCATTCTGTTTCCGTTGCGAATGACACAACGCATCAGATTTAATTTCACGCACACTATTGCACTTTTTTCTAAAGCTGTGGCCATTTATTTAATCATCACACTAGTTCTCGGTCTCTTATCTGCGCCCTGTCTCTTTAATAGTATTTACACCGAGCGAATCAGCTTTGCATTCAGCACAGAAGTCTGTTTCTGTCCTGTTAATTATAGTATTCAGCGGGGCTCTTTGTAAAGCAGCTCAAATCAAAACGCTCATATCCTCTTAGATCTGAATATGTCAATGAGACCGACCTGAAGTGTGTTTGGGTGCATGTTTAATGGGACTAGTGCGTCAAATATACCAAAACCTGCAGGGATTAAAGTATCGATCGGTGTGTGTATGTGTTAAGAAAGCACTTGCTTCAAAGATGCATGAGTAGTGTGTGCATCCACACATTGAACACCTATAGGCCTCTAATATGCTATGTCTGCAGGCAGTGCTTCACAAGTGTTTGAGTCCATGGTTTGTAAGCTCAAGAGCCAGGATTTACTCTCTGGGCCCAGACAAAGCTTCTTTCTATCTGCACTGCCTTCACGGGTTGCTGATCAGTGGGCTTTCACACGTCTATATGAGCTCAGTGAACGTGTGCAAAGGCATTCTACATTTTTATTGTGTACACACATTAACCGCTGTATTCCTTTGCACAATTAGGAAGTTAAAGAAAAGCCTATTATACATGGCTGAAGCTTTCTATTAGTATTCCCATTCATTACAATGAAGTCCAACATTGGATAACATACCTCCTAAAGATTTGCTTAGTTATAAAAAATTTAAGTTTACAGTAAACATTACATGAGAAATAACAAATAAATAAAAACTTGCACCTAGTGCAACAAGGAGCTGCATTGTAATGAGTGTGACTGTCACAACAAACACACAGTCATCTATGTCCGGATGTGTTCAATATATACTTGCCCAATACTTTATCTTCTAAATGGTATAAAAAGGTAAGATAAGTGAGAAAGTGTACTTTTATTCCGGTGAAAATTCAATTACTCCAAAAAAAATTATTTAATTTTTACAATTAAAATTTGTGATGAATCACTGAATTATAAAACAGTTATGGTTAGGGTTGCTCCATCTTCTACAGATCCTTGAATGTTAACATGAAAGCCCCTCCCCTAAATAATCATTATTCTTCAGTGATTTACGTTTTGCTCATTTTAATGGAACGCAACATTTCCTTAACAAGAGCGGTTTTTGAGTTTTATATTTCTCCATTTATAGCAAGACCCTTGCAAGGTCTTGTTAGTATCTATAGTGGTTGCTTTCACATATGCCCCTTCCTGTAAGTTATAAATGGCACATTATTAATCACTCTGATAGGTGAATGTCAGTCAATGTTGGGCTGATGCCACTACCAACATATGGCCCAAAGACCTTTGCTATGCTATTTTAGAAGGGATTTTTCTTTTTAGAATACCACAATTCTATGATGCTCTTTGGTTCCATGTAGTGCACCGTAGATACAACATGCTAACTGGGCCAGGCTAACCAGGTATAACAAGAGCTGGTACTGCATAGCAAATAACAGATTGAGTCGGCAATAATAAATCCATGAGCTTATGTAAATTATCAAAGGTAACACCCTGTCTAGACTGGATGCAAGTGGCATGGCGCATTAAAAGCGAATTGCTGGTATAAGAATGAATGACCGATGCCTTGATTTGTTGTATAAAACAGATCATCCTTAGACGCGTTATTTGTTTTAATCACAGATTGATTTTACGTACCAACATCATGTGTGTGTGCATATTTCTTGCTTTTATTTTAAAGATTATATACACTCAAAAATTATTTGTATTTTCTTTTTAATATTTTGACTGTTTATAGGTGTTTGTTTCCAAGTACCTGGGTATTATATTCCAGGCATATTCCAGTGGCATGTGTGATTTCAAAATATTTATAGTCCTACACGTCACTGTAGAAATGAGTAAAACATAGAAATATGTGTTCTCTTTGTAATTCTTAGTAAGTAGAAACGCACTCTCATCTCCCACTGCTGTTTTGAATAGCTAAAAACACACACTCAATAGTATCCTGCGAGGCACAGGGGTGCGGATGATGTAATGCAAGCCGTCTATGTGGATTCTTTCCCTTGAACAAAGACGGGTTCTTATCAGTTTGGCAAAGCCACAGAATGGATTAGCTGTGCATGGCTTGAGACTGAAATACATCCTCGCAGTAAACCATCTCAAGGACTTTTCTGCTGCCTAAGATTGCTGGCACTCAGCACTTTCACAGGCCACTCTAAGCTACGCATTCAGACCAATACCTCCTTCTGCTGGTACAGACGGCTCAATATCAACAAACCCATTCATGAATGTCCTCATACACTTATGCATGCAATAATAACAAACATTTCCTTGACATAATTTATATCAGTGACATAAGGCGTATTCCACAGAGCAAATCTGGATGATATGACATTATGAAGAGTGCCTGACATGTATTGTCCTCTTTTGCCCTCTGGTGGTGTTGCAGAAAAGTGACATTTGGTGTACTTTCACATTTATTATTACATGTGCTATTTCCAGAATAAAATATATGCTTGGTTTTTTCATATTATTGACAAATGCGTTTAAAAATAATGACAGAGCATAATGCATGTATTTATGAGGATCATCATTATAGTTACTATGCCACATTTTTGCATGCAAAAGCCACGCAGTTATTTGGCATAACTAATGAAAAAAAGTCTTATAGCGAATAGACTTTGTTTATAAAACATGAGAGATAAAAAATACTACATGAATTCAGATTAAAAATCAATTAACATAAAATGACACTTGCTGAATTATATGCACAAAATAATGAGTAAAAAAGTAGTACAGGCCAAAAAAAAACCCTACATGATATATACTCCTCTAAATACTACTTATAAAAACAATGCATTTTATTCCCAACAAACTGGCATTCTTTTTAAAACAAATGTGATATGTAATGAATTGGTAAACTGACTTATAATTATTTAAAATTCATAAAATGCATTTAGTTAATGGATTTATTTTTTATTCTTGATTATTGAATTGTGTATTTCCACAGTTGTTAAGAAGTAGTAGAGAGGACAGACTCACGGTCGTTGCACAGCGGCCCTCCAAATGATGTCATGCTGCAGTCGCAACTAAACCCCTCCCACTGCTGCAGACACACACCCTGATTGGAGCAGGAATCCTCTTGACAGGTTGTGCTGGGGCCTGAAAAGACAGATGATAGCGTGGAGAGGGAAGGAAAAACACAGAGGAAAAAGAAAAAAGGTGATGGGTATAAATTCACAGGCCCCTTACGACATTAAATCCAGACCAGTGAAACAGCTTTTATTTCAGCAGACACAGTCACACAGAACCGTACCATCTGTTTGCTCCCAAAACAGATAAATACCAGCTATTCAGTGAGAGAAACTACATTATGAGCTGCCTTATTTTGTTAAAGACTTTTGTGGGCAAAGAAATGATGTACGAAGATATGCAAAATAAACAAAAATGCATTATTAGGCTCAATTTAAAAAATGTTAAAGTAAAATAACTCATTCACATGTCATTGCAATCCTGTATGACTTTCTTTCCTTTGCATGACACATAATAAGATATTTTAAAGAATGTTGTTAAGCATGCTCCACTGGCCCTTAAGACTTTCATTGTGTGTTATAACTAAAATATTTTTTCTTCCACTGACGAATAAGTTGTATTCAGGGTTTGAATGACATAAAGGTTTTTAAATTTTAGTGCTACTGTTGATCTGTTGTTACTGACTAATAACATCATTGAGATTATTGGATAGTTGAAGACAAAACCCAAAATTACAACCTTACTAACCATTAAAAGAGAACAGGTGACACGATTTTACCCAATAAGGGTAGAAAATAGACTGTTTGCAACATGAAATATTTAATTCATCCCATAACAAGTACTTCCATAACCAAAATCAGTTACATTAATACAAATCTATTAAATGTAATTACATACATATAACATAAAATTTCTGTCATCATTTTCTTAACTTCCTTTAATTTTTATAACCTGTATTTGCTTTGTTCCTGAGGAACACAAAACATGAAATTTTGAAGAATATTGGTAGCCACACAGCAACGGCCCCATTCAGTTGTATTGGTTTAATGCCCATAAAACAGAAGTGAATGGGTGCCACTGCTGTTTCGTTACAACTCTCTTCCAACTCTCTTCCAAGTTGCTTTTATTTGTATTTTGCTTTGAATAACCATTTTAATAACGTGGAACGGAATTACATGAAAAAATTATGTTAAACAACTTAATTCAATCAAGTGGAACTGATGTACTTAATGAAATAAAGTAATTACAACAACCCAATGTTCCAGTGTACAGTATACATTTTATGGAAAGTCGATGAATAATTATTAACTTTTGATCTATAAGTCATTACTCACTTCAATAAGACTCACATTTTAAATCAGAAAAACTATAATGTTCACTCTTTTTTGTTATGCTTTTGCAAAATATTAAATTTTTTTCAAATTTCACACCATTTGAAGGCCATTCATTTTCATTATTAAATAGATAATTAAATAACACTCCTAATACAGCAATACTATCCAAAGTATTTTTCAGCCCATTCCTAAATTCTGAGCTCTGCACAGGCAACAGCAGTAAAGGTGTATCGCTTGCAGTAATGCAGAGAGTATTGGCTGTACTAATAAACACAGGCCCCCACTGCGATAATAACATCTGCTCCTGGTATTGCTGAGGTGGGTTTAAAGCAGAATACTCCCGGGGGACACAGGCCTGTAAGATAAATGGGGGCCGTCTGGAACAGCTCATTTTGTGTTCTGTCTATAGAAGCATGCCGGCAGGGCGACGGGCCAGGCATATTACAGCCTGCAGAAACACTTCTGTTCTCATTTCTCTCATTACTTTAGTCGGCATGTAAAACAGGCCCCTGGCCCTCAAACGCTCTCCGTCACTCAGCCATTTGGCCAATCAGTCGCACATTTGTGACTTGGCCACTTGACTCGGAAGCGAAGCGAGTCTGGCAGAGAAAAAACGGAGAGCGAAAAAGAGATGGCGAAGCAATCCAGATGAGATCTGTTCTTCCTGTCTCACCTGATCTGTCTGAGTGAAGCTGATTTAAAAGCAGAGAACTGGGAAACTGGCCCCGGTCCCTTGGTGAGACTTCCCTCAAACTGAACGTTATAAATGTGAGCCGAGTAATCAGTGTTTGAATTCACATGAGAGAAACGGTTTGAGAAAGTCAATCTTGCTTTAATGCCCTTATAGGGGAAAAGCTATAGCGTTTTATTGTGTGGAAGTTTAGATGCATGCAGTACGTAGGGGTCGTTGTCAGGGGGCAAGGGAGGGCGGGTAGTCTCATGCCTCCAATGAACATCAAAACAGATGTAAGCTTCAAGAAATAAGTGACGGGTACAGAGGGTGAGGAAAAACTATGATACAGAACAATCGGGAACATTGTAAGACCCAGGGCGGTAAATACAAGGTGCGTGTAGGATGCTTGTATTTAATGTGATGAAGTTACTAGAGAGACTGCTGGGCAAACGTGATCTATAACATCAGACTGTCACACTGGAGGGGAGGTAAGGGGGCATCAGTTAAAACACACATGTCTATCTACCTTGCAAGTCAGCTTTCAGCAATGCAACTTTTGTCAGCCAAACGAAAAAGCAAACAAAAAACAAACAAAATACATACGATGTTAGTAAAGGCACTGGAATGTCTGTGATAATAACAAAGTAAGTTGTTAAAAATGTAAAGGAGAAGAGAATCGTAGGGAGAAAGGATGGGGGGAAAGGATGGGGGTAGAGAGGTGGAGTTTACCATATAATGAAACAGAAGAAAATGAAGGAAAGATCACACTCAAATCCATAAATCATAAAAATACACAGAACATATATTTATATGGTTTGTATAGCTTTGCAACATTGTGGAATTTAAATTAAACAAAAAAATGGGATTACTGTAACATTCGCTGTAAAGCTTTACATTGAGAGAGAGTCTTCTGCACACCTGCTGTATCATTTCCAGAAATTAATATATTTAATTAGGTTTCTATTTTAATAACATATTTGTATTATTCATGGAATTTTAGTGCATTGTTATGTTTTGTATTGTTTTGATTTCTTGATGGTGAATAGCTAATGTAAGTTGTGTTGATTTTCTTCTTATAATGTAAAACTGCCCCATAATTAGAATCTTTTGGACACTATGTTTGGTTATCTTTTTGAAACCCCAAAATAACAAAACAAATACTAGTATTATAAAAAAAATTGTATGAAACAACATAAGGATTGTCACTTAAATACAATAATCTACAACAATAAATATCTAAGGTCACTTTCCTTGTCAAGTAAATATATCTTGATCGAAGATATTTATGATATTTGTCCAAAAAACAAGACAAAGCTGCTTAGTAAAACATTCATTTTTACAGTGCAGTCAAGCGTTTTAAAACATTTACTGTTTCCACAGGTTTTCTCTACATTTAAGAATTGTTGTCAATTCAACAAAAACATAAACTGACGTAAATGTGAGAATTATGTGACTACAACATCCAAAATAAATTATCACTGTTATATTTCAGCATATACAAGGTTGTCACCTTTAAACTAGAAGTTACAAAATCCTTAAAGGTTTAACCTGGGAAGCATTTTAGTGCTATTTCCATCTACACCGGAATCCTTTGAGTTGCTTTTCCATTCATTGTTTGTCCAGGTAATCAAAAAAATTAGTTAACAAATAAAATTGTAGTTATTAGAAATTAACAGGCTATATCTAATTAGTATATACCATATTAATATAACTATATTTTTGTCAAAATATAAAAGTATTAAGGATTTTTAAAATACAAAAAACGTGTTATATGGGTTTACTTCATAGATAAAATTAAATAGAAGGTCATACTCCACTGACAAACCAGACTATTGTTCCAGCTAATATTTGATTATGATCAATATTTGCAGTGATATAATTAAATGCTATGAATGATCAGTAAGCATGCCAGTCAATATCTTAGTCATACATTCAACTTCATCCAAGTTATAGTGTATGTTTTTTTACACTAACAGGGTCATATATGTTTACCCAACTGTGCTTAAACTTTCCAACTATTATAATGAACAAATCATCCTGAATTTGCATCAAATTTGACGCATCATTAAAAATAAATGAACAAAAATCAGAGAGTAAAGAGGAGCCAGAGAAGATAAAGAATTGTGCATGAAATGAAATGAGGGTGAAGGCTGCAGTGATGAAACGCACGGTACGGAAAGCCCAGCTGGTAAGCCGGTAAATCGATGCCATATCATACCGTTTTCCTCACCTTCACAGCCTCTCTCCACTTGACCAGCGTTGGTCAGCGCGTCTGACAGCAGGTCTGGTAAACGGCCATTCAGATCCACAGATGCTAAGCAGCCCTGGAAGCCTTCTTTAGAGTGCACCAGCTTAGGCAGGTCCTTGTACATATCTTTGGCCACACCACCTACATACAGATCACCTGTAGAGGAGATATTTTGATATGATTGTGCTTTCATACATTCGTAGGCGATTCGTTCATAGATGTGCAAACAGATGTGAACATCTGAAATTAAACATTTTTCTTATATGCAATCTAAATCTTAGCTTGGGAAGAACATTAAACTTTATTAGGCCAGTGGGACATATTTACATTCTTTCAATGCAATACAGAATGGCCTTAGGTGGTATGATGTTTGGTCACCATCAGGAATATACTGTATGTGATAGGCACACACCAAAGTACACTACTGTCCTCTGCTGGCCTATTTCTTTATTACAATAGGGAAAAAGTAAAGGACTGCATCTAGTGGGGGAAATGGGTATGATTCTAAAGAATTCTCTATTTATTTATTTATTTATTTATAAAAAAATATAAAAGAAAGGACCTGAGAGCAGGTAATATGCACAAAAGAATTTCCTGATTTAGCTTATTCTGCAGCGGATTGGACAGTTAACATAGTATTCCAAGAACCATGTTTATTGATGTGTTAATTCTACACATTTTGATATAAGAAAACAAATCAGCACCTGTTTAAAGCTTTTCTTCAATTGGTTGCGGCTTATCAAATCTTAATTATGATTTGTTGGCCAAAATCTGATAGTGACTGATAGTATTATTTGTAAATATACATTAAAGCCCATATTGTAACCATTACTTATTTTAGGTTTTTGTTTTTGTCCATGATAAGCAAAATGTAAGATTAATAAATTAATTGTATTTGTAAACATTAAAATAAAATTACAATAATTATAAAAAAGCTTTCCTGTGGCTCAATGGTTAGAGCATGGGGCTTACTAGGCCGGAGATATGGGTACGATCCCAGGGATTGTACATACTCAAAGCCATGTAAGTTGCTTTGAATAAAAGCTCCTGGCAAATGAATAAAAGTACATGTAAATTGAACCAAATACAAAATTAATTAATAAAACTGACAGAATTGTAAATTTTTTGTCCACGATAACCAGAACGAGGCAAAAACTTAAATAGATAATTCACTGTCAATTGTTTTTCAAACGATAACCAAAACACCAAATTATTGAATAAATATGACCATTAGGATTATTTTGAAAGAATTTAAAACAGATATTTTGATAATGTTGTTTTGTCCACACAAAATTTATGATGACACTATATCTGACCAAATCCTTATTTGTTATTAAAATACATTTAAATGGATATTGTAAAAAAATGTTGTTAGAGTAAATTATTTTGACTATTATAACCCAATATGGCTAATGTCATTATTGGTTTATATACCTTTCAGATCCAGATTCTTGGCTCCCATGGTAGTCTGTGTGGTGATTTTTGTGTCTATTTTGACAGTGTGGAGGTTGTTTGTGTCCCGTGAGATCATCACATTGTGCCAGTGGTTGTCATTTAGAGGTGTGTTGGAGTTTCCTTTAATGAGATGAGCTCCGTTTCCCAGGTCTGACACATAATGGAGATACCTGCATGCACAGTCATTAAACCAAATTTACTTTATCATCTAATGCAGAATATTCAAAACACTTGTTGTAATATCAAGTCAAATCAACTGACCCTTTCACCAGCTCCACCACTATGAAGTCATTGCCATCTCCACGGTTGTAGAGGATGAGCCCATCTGGTGAGGTTGTTTTAAACTGGAAAAACAGGTGCATGGAGTAGTAGGCCTGCAGGGTGGGCAAGGTCACGTAGCTAGAGCGCGACTTAAAGGTCACCGGGTCTGCGACAATGCTCCTGTAGCCGATCATGGCGTTCAATTCGCAGTAGTCAATGTCACCGTTCTTGCACAGGTCAATGTAGGACATGCCATTGAAGGATAAACCCTGCAGGTGTCCAATGAAGTTGGAGGGCACAGCGGGCATGTAACGCTTTTCCGTAACAATGCCCGTTTCTAAATTGTGGAATTCCAGCTGCGTGTGGTCCCCCGTGATTTGACCTTACCAGGGTAAATAATCAAAGGGCGATTTAGTGAATGAAGAGCTTGTGACACAGTGACACAGTGGCTGCATCCGAAACCGTTTTTATATGAAGGTACCATCTAGAAATATGCCTTTATACAGGAGTGTAACGTCATATCTGATGCCCTAGAACAAATTCAATGTAAGCTTTATATAACTGTGTAAATAATTAATAGCTATGATGCTTATTTCGCAATTGCAATGAAGTGAAACCTACTACTTGTATTTTTTGAAAAATGGAATGCATTTGTTAATATTACATTGATGGTTCATCAAAAAATGGAAACTCTGTAATCATTTACTGACACTCTTGGCAGTTTAAACCTTGCTTTCTTCTGAATAACACAAAAGAGGATATTCGGAAGAAAAAATTTTAACCGAACCGAAGTGTCACCCATTTACTTCTAGTTCTAATGAATGGGTATCAGCTACACACATTCTTCAAAAAATGTTCTTTAGTTTGTAGGTTTGAAATGACAGGGTGAGTAAGTGATTCCAAATTCCAAGTTTGAATGCGTCTTGGCACCGCACCTTCCTAAAATAGCTGCGAAAACATTTCAGATTTTGGACACAGCCAATTCATTCAAACAAATTAGACATTTTTATAAAAACACCAAAACCGATGAATGCTAAACCTCAAGAGCTCATGTTCCATTTCTAACATGTTGTAAGACATGTATTTTGGAGAATATGTAGACTAAAGTGCCGGTTGGTCCTTGTGAGATCCAGCGAGAGAGAGAAAGGCCGTAAATATTTAAAAAACCTCTTTTAAAGCTTCCCACGAGTAAGTTTTCTCACATTAAAACCAGTAAGGTTATGTGAGTATAATGTATTCCCTCAGCGGTCTTGCCTGAGAATGCATGGGCATTAAGAGAAATACCAAGTCAATTTCAAAGTGCTGAATACTTGCCAGCACAAGGTTAAAAATAATGGCACTGCGGGAAAGTATTGCCATGTCTGTTTATTGCTTGGCTATGCTACAGTGTTTTGGTATTGTGAGAATATGCGAATACCTTCAGAGGGCTGCAGATCATCCACTGTAAGCATCAGGCTTTTGCCTCTTCTGACCACACGAACCGTGTGCCATTCATTGTCATTCAAGTTCTGGCCCGCGAATATGGTCTCTGGACCTTTACCTACAACATGTCCCACACATCGGTTAACACAGGGGAAAGAGAGCAAGGGATAGAGAGAGTGAAATAGAGACAGAATAAAGAGAACAAGAGAAGTAGAAAGGAGATCAAACTAAATAAAGGGAAAGGGTATAGAGTAACTGAGAGAAAATAGAGGAACAGTGGACGAAATGATATACATTCTGTCACATTCTCACCGCAAACACACATTTTCATATCTGGTGGACGAGGACGGGTTATGAGCAAGGCCAAAGGGTTAAACGACCTTAAGTCTAAACTGTCAAAGGCCCGACACTGAATATAAGCCAAAGCAGAGGAAATATTGAATCTGCCATCAAAAACCGTGTTAGTGAAATAGATACAAATAAGGTAATAAAAATATGTTCTTGTAACCTCTTTAAGATTAAAAGTGCAAGTTGAATTGCTCATTGCAACTCCAAAAAATTACACAAACTGGAATAGTGCACTCATTAACTCTTACTTACAAACCTGTTTCTTGTTATTTCGCCATTGAGTCTCAAACTGCAGTTGAACTATGTGACCCCAAAAGACCTAAAACCATCGCACCGCTGTACAAAAGCCTATGCTTGTCTTTAAACATCTATCTTACAGTCCACGGCACTCAATAGTCCTGAAGTCCGACTTAAAACCAAAGTCCATTACGGTGAACAAACTTTCTTCCCCCACAAGATGGAGCCCTGCACCATTTCTTTCATGAGTGACTTAACCAGCATTTATTCAAGGCAAGCCATCATCCCCTGCATATGCATCTCACGTCCCTAACAATTCCTGAGAGGTTTGGGAAGCACATCCAAAAGCCACTGACTGTAAACTCTATTCGAGAAAGCAATTTCTCGCCTGTAGAGCCTCCCCCCGTAACCCGCTTGCATGTGCCGGGGCCGCCGGACCTCCGGGCGCCGCTCGATGATCATAGAGAGGGAAGAGAAGCCTAAAGGCTTTGTGATTTTCAGTTCCTTTCTCTCGTTGACACGTGGTTGTCTCTCCTAATCAGTCAGACTGCCGCTAAGAGGGCAGCGTGTCATTGTCGGAGGCCCCTGCAGCCCATCTCACTTGATAACAGGTAAAAAGAGTTGCCATTAAAGAACTGCCAAGCTCCCAATCGATTTTCTATCCCTCCCTGCTCTCAATTACTATGAATCCAGATCAGCCGGCCATGAGCCAACTAAGAAAAAGAGGAAAGAAGAAAAAGCATGGAAGAGCAAAAGAGCTCCCCCTAAAGGAATTTCGGCATTGCGTTTCTGACGGAAAAAAGAAAGCGGCCACTGCGGGGTAACACTAAGGGGCAGTGCCACTGCGCCTCGGGCGATGTACAAGATGCGACATGCGCTTTCCGAGGCCTCTGACCATCACTGCGAGGATATATGTGAAAAGGTGACACTGTGTGATTGGACAGCTGGAGAGAAAGCTAAAGGTCTGGGGTCTAGAATGCTTTTATTAGAGAGTTGTGTTCAGACAAACTTGTAAGCAGCAAAGACAAAAAGACTCTCCCTCTGTCTGGGAGGGCAGCTCGTTGCCAGGGAACTGGGGCAGATGGTTGCGTGTGTCCGGTCACTTTGATTCCCATCTCCCTGGTGGAGAGAGGGGGCAGAGTTAAATAAGACAGAGGCAGGCAGAGGCTGGCTGGAACGGTTTGACAGGAGAGAGCAAGCGGGAAAACCAGACACACACACACATACAGAGATACTTGCACACACTTGGTGCAGAAACGGCAAGGAGAGATGAGATATGTTCATATCTAGCCCATCTTGCTGATACTCATGCAAAGCAGACACAGGCAGCCATTTTGAGAGAGGACAATGTTTCACTGAGGGCATATGAACCTTGTTGTCAGCAAATCTGATTTTAAGCGATTGGAAAATGTCCACGATGCAAATGTTTATTTTTATTTTCCAAGGCCTTCGGAAAAATATTCACCTTATAATCACTTAATTCCGCAAGGAGCATCACATTTCCATATAAGTACTATTTTTGTTGGAAAAAGGAAAGGTTAGGCACAAAAAATCTTTGTTTATTAACTCACCATCTTGTCATTTCAAACATGTCTAACTTTAAAATATGTATCTTTGTGCAGATTATAATCATACAGGTTTGAAATGACAAGAGGGTGAGTAAACAAAAAAAGTACTTTTATCTAACTGCTTTTTTGGGAAACCAAAATTGGCATTTATGTGGCATCTCTGTGGCACCCAAAAATCCTTTTACAGAAAAGCCGTGTGAATTTCACACGTGACAAAACACATGTAGTCACATGGTTTGGAACATTTCTGATGAATCCGAGGTAATCCCAATGTGAAACCAATAGGATCACGTGTGAGAAGTGTGACATTTTATTTTTCTGTAAGGCTGGCATTACAAGTATGCCCCATATTCTGTTTTTTGTTGTTATTTATGATCAAATACGTAGAGCTATTATAAAAGAGACGCTTTTGCTTCAAGTATGACCCCCATGCTTGTGTCCATTCAAACTGACATCATTATTTGTCACAGGAATAAAACGGCACATCTTTTTCCATATTAACACAACCCGAGTCCAAATGTTGTATTTGCCACCGTCCCGTGACAAATAACCATAACGTAAAACCCCAACCTTAAAGCGCTCCTCACATTTCATTCTGCCATGTACAGCAGTTTTTATAGAAAATAATTTAAAGGTCATCAAAATCCGAACAGCCAAACCATTTCAACGACGTGATTGTAAATGTCAGAGACCTAAGGTGAAAATATGGACCCCTGAAGTGCAAACCTAACCAGCCAAAATGCAATAGCCTGATTCAGCCAAGAGCGCACACTGACCCCGCTAGTATCTAAATATACATCTTTCATACCGCTGACACTCAAGACCACATTAACAACCCATGAGTTGATTTGACAGCACACTCTTAGTTGAACACGCTGTCACCCTAGGGGAGGAGCGGGAGGGGGGGGTTAGAGTCCCTAATTGGCAACGGCTTGTTCTTCGTGTAAGAAGGAGAACAACTCTCATAAACACACACACACACGCGATTGACAGGACGGGCTACGGCTGACACGGATAATTAATGAGGATACAAAAACAGAGAGATGAGGCTGCACAATAACAGGCCGCTTATACATCGAATGCCTCCGCAGGAGCTTAAATAAAACATCTCCTTCAACTCTCAATCCCTGATTTTTCTTATCCTCATCTATTCAGACAAATAGAGGCGTCCTTGAGCAAAAAAGGGAAGATGAAACGGATAAAAAACATTCATGAAGATTGATTTAAAAATCTGCGAACGTCCGCGCACGCTACAAGAACAAAATGGCTGCCGCTCGCATCCTGCTTCTGATTTAACAAAATAAATTTTGTTCGGTAGGAAAACAAGTGTAATAAATCAAGTAAATTATAATGACATACAACAGTTCTGAGAAAAATAATCATAGTCAATTTGCTTCCTGGGTGACTGGTAAATTGTATTTGTTGTGTAAACAAGAAACTCGCAGCCTCTACGTTGAGTTAAAAGGTAAACTCTCGGCAGGGTATTGCGATGCCAAACTTTTCCAATACTCATTTGTTTATTGAACGGAGGTCTCACACACCTTCTGTCAGGCGGGTATATGTGGTGTTTTGCGACAAGGTTCTTGTGGTTTTCATGGGACCGTTTGCACCTTTTTGGGTCCCCTGTTTAGCTGTAGTTTGTTTATAATTATCTCCCATGGTTGCTCGCTGTGTGGGTATATGCCCAACTGTGAGGAAGATGTGGTGAAACCTGACAGCTCCCGGCAACTTTGTGTTTCTCACATCGTCCAGCCAGAGTTGTTTTGCTCCTCTGTTGCGAAAACACACAAGGCTTGCTTTGTCAAGGTGAGCGGTTGATGGTTTGAGCCCATGGGTTTACCTTTATTTTCAGTCATTCTGCCTACTACAGTATCCACCTCCGAGGGATAGGTGTGAGAGATGACTTTTTTCAGCATCACAAAGCAGTCTCTAAACAAATATAGAATTTGGTAAACAACAGAGGCCCCTTCTGTGTTGAGTTGTTGAAGACCTCGTATTACAAACAGGAACCCAAAGGACTCGGGATGGCTTGACAAATTGGACCTTTATCAGGGAGCAACAAATCAGTTAAAGAGCCAATCACAGGGGACAAAAGGTCGGGTCCGATGCCCAACAGCACATGAACAAATTCAGTCACCCTGCCCAGATTTGAGCGTCACTGTGGCAAACTGGGATACTGGGACCTTGATGGAGAGGCTTCCTGTTAGGGAGGCATGATTATGTGACCATCTGCTCTACTGCTCAGAAATGAGGCCAGTTTAGAGCTGAGATGTGGACCTGAATAGTGACCTCGGTAAGTAGCTTGTTAATGTTTTCTCAAAGGATAACGCCGTGAGAGGATAAAACTTACAGAGTAACACAGTAAATACAGACAAACCCTCATATAGACACAGTGTGGCTCACTCGGGCCAAGTTTGATGTCTTGTCCTTCATTCTGCTTGCATCAAAAATAAAAGAGGAGCATCGACGCTGAATATTTATGAACACGGCAGCTTCGGTAAATGGCAACGCTGCTGCATATTTATAGAGGAGGTTGTTTCTGAGAAATGAGGTTCTTTTGAATTAACATGATTCTCTTGATTTGCTGAAAGGACGTTCTGAATGCATTGAAATGTCTTCCACTTGTCAACGGTAAATGTGTCTTTGTCAAGACTGAATGCAAGGTGTTATTAAATAATCAGGCTGGAGTTTGTTCACGGGATTGTGTGTCAGGGGACATCAAAATGAATAAGAGGTCCTAGATACTGGGCCCTTGTGCTATTTGTTCATCTTTTTTTACTGTCAGTGCAGTTCCTGTACTGTTTTATGGCTTTGTCTACATTTTTAAAGAGAGCGTACTGTAACAATCCTCTATAATGGATAACGGTGGTCCGAACTCTTCTTTAAAGTGATGAAAAATGAAAATTCTGTCATCATATATGTATATACTTTTCCAGACTTTTTTAAAAGCAGAACACAAAAGAAGATATTTTGAAGAAAGGCCCACCTGTTTACTTTATTTTTATAGATATACTGTAAAACTGATGAAAGTGCATGGCTGCCAGTACTTTTTGGGTAACAATATTCTTTTTTTTGTGTTCAGCGGAAGAAAGAAAGTCATACAGGTCAAAATTTTCATTTAAGGGTGACTATAAACCTGAAAAAAAATGAAAATGGAGGATAAAACTCGTTTTCTATGGTTGCTTATCACACTGTAAATTATGTATCAAATATGTTGTATCAAATCCTTTTGTAATAGTAAAAAGTTATTTTTTGAGCATTTTCAATATGCCTAAATTATCAGTCTAAAGGTTTTGCAAAGGTAGTTTGTCAGCTGTTCAAGAGCATGTCAAACATGGCAAAAAGTTGCAAAATCAAAGCTTTATTTGTCACTGGCCTGTTTGCAAAATGGCTGTGCCTGAGTGCGTGTTATCCTGTCATGTATAGAGACTACAGGAAAAGATGTAGCAAAATCCCCGGAGAAAGCTCAGGTGCTTTGTTATCTTGGGCATTCAGTTTAACACAGCTGACTGCCTCATTGTCAAATTGGCCAATAAACTTAGCTCAGGGTCACAACGAAACAAAACAACTGCTTTCTCACAAAAGACTGTAAAGGTGCACAAACAAAACGCACCGGGTGAGACGAAGGGATAAACATTTTATCAGACATTTTGGCAAAGAGTAAAATCCTTGAAATCTGATTGTATGGGAAACCCGAATTCACTGTTGTTACTACGCAACACTGGAAAGCAAATATCTCTGAAGGCCACATTTGGATGCAGATCATTATCTTCATTCCCTGCATGTGAATAAGCAATGGCAGTTTTGAGACAACAGCTTATGAAGAGTCACTTAAAAAGAGAGACGTAAAGAAAATAGACAAAAAACAAAGACTCTTTTAAAAGAGGCGTTTGAGACTGTCATTAATTACCCGGAGGCTTTTCAAATATCGATGCTGGGAAAGGCTGAAGCTTAGAAATTTTGCGGGGAGATGGATTGGAGAAAGCTGTAGAGATGATGGACATGTGTGTGTTATTACATCTTTTCCCTTTAATACTGCTCTGAACATGCCACACATCTACCAGCTGTTAAAGGGCAGGGTCACCAATGTAAAAAGTTATTATTTACTTACTCTCATAACCTTCTTTTTCTGAAAATGTTCGATTTTCTGGAACACAATTGGGTTTCAAGTAAAAGTCAACCCTTTAATGAAAATTTTAACGTGTATGATTTCCTTTTAGTGCACAGCACAAAAGAAGATATTTTGAAGAAAGCACGGCACCCATTGACTTCTATTGTGTAGACATACAACCAGTGAAAGTGAATAGGTGCCGTCCCACTTTTTGATATATATCTTTTGTGTTCTGCAAAAGACTGAAAGTTGATAGCGATCTGTTAAGCTCCAAAATAACCAAAGTTAGTTAGAGAAAATTGGACAAAACTAAAACAGATATTCGCACGTCTTAATGTATGTACAAAAGTGAATCTTCTATTTACGCATGTATGTGAATGTTAATAAATATAAATAATGACCAAATCAAAATTTAAGAACCATTCCATCAACAAAACGTTTACATGTTCTAACTCCCACGAAAAAAGCATCCACGCTCTCTCTCCTTTGGCAGCCACCAAAAGGGAACGAAACGATGAGAGGAGGAATAGAAAATCGTCGTTGAGTCATTGGCTGGAAAGCTCGAGGCTGAGGAGGGATTTGAGGAGAGGCTCTCTGAGGAAATGATCTGGGCGAGGGTTATTGGAAACGGCGAGAGCTGGAGTGTGATCTGCGAGCGAGAAACTTAATCGCCTCTCCTCTCATTCCAATCGGCCCTGTTTCTCACGTTCCTTGAAAATGGCTGCCAGGAAGCCCGAAGGCTCCTGCAGCCCACAGGCAAAAACTAGCCGCACCTGACAGCTCGCTTGCATGCTGGAAAAAGCCTTCAAAAGCCACGCTGGCCGCAACACAGGGCTCTGTAAGTGCACTGTTTTACACTTCAGGAAACACACACACTCGAACGCACACACGCACACACGAATGAACGGTACACATATACAGGGCGGTTTTATTCAGTGTCAGAGGCAGAGAGAGAGAACGAGAGCAGAGAGAGAGAAAGAAAGAGAAAGAAAGAGAGAGGAGAGGGGAGAAGTCACTTACTGGTAGTACAGTTAATCCTGATACAGTCTAGATGGGGAAGAACACACAAGATGTAAATTCAGCCTTCAAGGTAATGACTGCACACATCCATTACAATACATCGCCCACAAACTGGGGACGGACACGCAAACCTCGTGGACGGGTGAGAGGCTGTTTCACTGACCAGCAACACTCCTTCGTTTTTAGCTCTCGTGTAGATAATGAATCCCAGGTGGACCGCAGTCTTGTTTCCTGCGTTCATGAATATTCATGCGTTCACTGTCCCATTATATATTTAGAATTAGGGAAATTTGCCATGTATTGAAATGTGATTATACCCGCTTCCATAAGAGTCTCTGGGCTACTGAATATGCAGAGGTAATTGATTCATTTCCTCTCCGTGTGAGCTCTGAAAAATGGCACAGGAAGAAGGAAGGCGAGGTATTCTCGCCAGTAAAACAGCCACCCCTCGCCATTGGCGCTTCTGATGCTCTCGTATGCACATTTTCAAAACCAGCTTTCAATGAGTCCAAAAACAACGCGAATTTTCAAGTTGGAATAGACGATTCTATTTCGTTATAGACATGTCACAGTAGAGCACCAGAGCTTGTCCACGGTAGGCTTGAGCCTCATGGGAGCGGAACCGGATTTAGAATGCTCTCCTAGATAAAATCAGTCCGAAAGCCTCGGCCCTTGACATGAGGTTTGCTTTCTGTTTCTGACTGCGTGTGAGAATAACCACCATGCTCATGAATAAACATTAATGGTGTTTGGTGGTATCTCACAGAAGAAGCTTGTGGATGAAGAGTGTGTGGAGGAGAATAAAATCTCCAAGGCGTGTCCCAAAGGACCGCGTACAGATACTATAGCAAAATCGTCATTGCCTTGGCAATTGCAACTCCTCTTAACATTCAGCTTTCGTTAAAACTCGAAAAATGCATTCCCTAGCGAATTCACCTCAAAGCTCGAGAATAAACCCTACATCTTTAAAAAGTCAAGGTGAACTGTTTAAAAGCGAACAGCGACGCGCAGCACAACAGCCTTTGTTCTGGCTGGTACTGTAACAAAAACACAAGAGCGCGCTAGTATCTTTTGCTACTATATTTTGCAAGCGAACCTTTGGAAATGGGGAATCAATATTTCTCTTGCACAGCCAGGGCTGTCCCATGCTTGAGTGTATGCTATGATGGAGTGCAGGACTGGGAGGAATTCAGAGCATTACACAAATCCAGCTCAATTTTTTCCCCATGAGGCTGCGGCCCGTCGCGTGTCGTCAACCGCAGCAGAAATCGTGGTCGCTAACAGCCAGAGAGCAATGTGCGTCCGCCCTAACAGGGAGTGCAGTGCCCTGCGGGGCAGTTGGGATGATTGGTGATCGTGTGGGTGCGTGTATGTTATTATACACGGGAACGTGTGTACGGTCCAACATGCTGGGACTGTTTGAGATTTTTACACATTATATATGTTCAATAACAAAGTGCATCACATGGTGCTTGATGGGAACCTTCATGTGTGTTTAATGCGGGCGCAAAAAACCAGTTACAAGTTAAACGGTTATACTTAAGGTAAATCAAAGTGTAATTTGTGATGCTGCATGAATAGAGCTGAAGTGATTTATATATGGCTGCATGATGCGAGGAATATGCACTGCCTTCTGGGTAGACAAATGTGCGATGTACTATGAAAAATAATGGGTTGTCTGTAGTCCTGACATGTTTAACGCTCGGGTGGGAAGTTTGCAGAGAAGACTGCGGTATAAGTGAGCATGTATTATGCAGGTGTAGTACAGGGCAGGGCAGGGACTGTGCACTCTCTGGTAGGGCAGGTCTACAATGTGCTCATCTGGGAGTGAGCGCTTGGCAGCAGACTCTGGCCTTTGAAGGTGCTACATCCTTTTCTTCAATGCACAAAGACAACAAAAGAATTTTTGATGTGTGTGAGATCACTGCGTGTGTGGGGAGGGTTTACTTTGCCATATTTTGAGGAGAAAAGTTAACAATCACATTTTGAAGATAAGGCCAATATTAAAAAAAGGTGATATATTAAATGAATCACTTTATTCCAATATAATATCAATATAATATCTTTTAAATTAAAACTGTCCAAGTCCCCCTTATTTATGGCTAGGTAAATGTGTCCAGGGCTGCTATTATCGAGTATTCAGTTAATCGATTACAGAATAAAGGTTGGTGTTTACATATCGTACACGTCTGTGTAAATTTTTTTATTAATTAACGGATACATGCGCACATGTTTATTTATTTAGGAACTATCTGATGCATTTGTTTGCATTTATCAATCATTTAATGATATATATATGTAATAATGTTTATCTTTTATTTTTTCTTAAACATATGGAACTATTTAAAACATTTTAATACACCATAAATGGACATTTATTATGTAAACACAAACCTTTATTCTGCAATTGATTAACTGAGTAATCGATTAAAACAGTCCTATATGTGTCTATAGGTTTTGCCACAATTGTGAGGGCCAAATAATTGAAAATCAAATATAGTGAAACATGACGACAGATTTGAGAAGACATCTGTTGTCAGCTTTGCTATACACATATCATTCAAATTGTGTTTTACTTCATACATAAAATTATCAAGAAATTTCTTAAACAGAACATCTTAAAATGAGATCTAATGTATGCTGTTTATAAAAAAGACCGCACTAATATAGCTAATATATAAGATCTGTAAGTGTCACCAAATAGTTTTATAATTTAAACTAAATAAAATTTGTTACTAATGTAAAAACTGTAAATTCTTCTTCACTTAACAAAGGATTTCATGCCATGTTTTGTCACTTTCCATGTGTAGGGATAACATTAAGCACTTAATGATGTACCTAGATTGACGGTGAGTCTGACCCGCCCTCCATCCAGCTCCAGTCTCAAAGTGTCAGCAGAGTTGCGGGAGGTGGTTGCCATGAGAACACCGTAGGCACGCTGGGAACGGAACCGTAGCGACACATCCTCTGCCTCTGTGTGCATCACCACTGGCAACTGGATCTTCATAAACTTGCTGCCATCATAACTGAGGATAGTGGCGTCTGAGAGAGAGAGAACAAAAGATAGAGAGAATTTAGGAAACAGTAGAATACGAGAGTGCTTGGCAGTTACAGAAGCTCTGTGGCTGATCATAAACCCTAGGGCTGATGGTGAAAGATGAACGACTGGTTACTAAAGATCACAGCCAGACGCTGAGACTCTCTTCCGCATTTCATTACAATACCACTCATCTTCACACCTCTTTCAAACCAGAAGATAAATGCCAACAAAGAATGGAGTTCATTTGTTAATTTTATTGTGGGTAGCACCTGCCAGAAGGTGACATAATGGTTCCTGCTAAGGGGTTTGTGTTAACCACCATCCATTCCTCTAATCTGTTTATTCATATCGCAATTATTTTACTGGGGAATTCAATTTAGTGGCCAGCATCTCAAGACATCTCATCTGAAATAGGAGATGTCTGAGCGCTTCCCAGTGGTTTGGGTAGACATCAAAGTCCAGACAGAGTACGTTCATGCACCTTTTCTGCCTTTAGGGTCTATTTTGATGTAATAGACTAAGGGATAAATGGATGATACATCAAAAAATGAACATCCTGTCATGAAAGTACATTCTCAAGTTGTCCCAAACCTCAAAAAAAGGGTTGTTGGAATTACTTAATTTGATCATGTACACAGGTTCCACATGATTAAGTTGTTTTAACATATCATCTCTAGCAATGTGAATTTGTGTTGAAACTGATGAATCCAAATCACACCATTTTTTCAGGAAAAGCCCTGTTTGGTTGACCTAAATAAAGATATTTGGAAAAATGTTAAACACTAAGATATCTAGTGCCCCATCGATTGTAAAGTTTTTAAAATAAAAATCATTGGGATAATTTGGAATAACAAACTACTGTGGTGGTCACTGGTGCCCCAGAAATCACATTTTTGTTGCATTAAATTCACTTTTAATAAAATTATTTTATAGTGTTTAAACAATATGTTTCCATTTAGGAATCTTGTTACTGTAGCCACTAATAAAAAAACACTTTAAATGTTCTAACCATTTTCCATGAAAACATCTTTTAAAAACATTAAATAGATTTTCAGTGAATAGTATTACAATTATTGATTATTTTTGGGTTTATGTAATTAAAAAGTATTTATTTAACAAATATATATTGGTAATATACATCAATATATTGGTGAATTCAAATAGAAATATTTGAGTGCATCAGATATTTACATTAAAAAACGATTTAAACAGTTCCTTTACATAATTTCTAAACTTTAAAAATGTATAATTTTTGTGTAAATTATTTCCCTGACTACAGTACACATCAACGCTATTTTGGTGTGAAATGGCCAAAAAAAGTGCAGAAGTGCTGTGCACAAAGTTTTTCAAGAGAAATATGTTTAAAAAAATGATACGTGCCCGGATAATATAGCAGTGCAATGGAGGCTGGACACATCAGCCTCTGCGCAAAGACCGGTCTCTCAGCCAGAGGACAACATCTGGCATGGAATCAGTGCAGAGACTTTACTTGCTTGTGAGGAAGCCGTGGTGATGATGAAGCTGCAGGCTTGCACCAATTAGGCTGCCCTCATCTTCCCACACCCAGACACACATACGCTCTTGCTTTAATTTTTGTTCCTGTCTCGTTTCGGCATCCGTTGTTTCTGTTACGCTGCTGCCGAGCCCGAGAGCACAACAGAGAGAGCGAGACAGCGGAAACAAGGCGAAGACAGGAACAAGAGTATGGTTGCATGCATACTAATCAGCATAGGGATGTACATTCAACCCAGAGGAATAGCATATGTGTGTGTGCGTGTGTCAATGTAGCCAATGGATAAGATATTGTATTTATGTTGCAAGAACATGTGTCTGATGGCTTACAAAACAGGAGAAGCATTTAGCAATAAAACGGCATGTAGCATTTTTTTTATTCCAAATACACAAATAATACACATTTGGGATGATCTGAAAGATTGACTGTAAATGATTGACCAAAATAATATATTTTTTTAAATAATTCATGGCCTACTTTGATATTTTGCTATTTTCCTTTATATTTGTCTCACATCTGATCTATGGGCAAAGCAAGTCAATCGGCAACAATGTTTGGTTACCAATATTCTTCAAAATAGCTTCTTTCGTGGTTTGCTTTAGACAGAAAGTAATGCAGGTTTAAAATAACAAAAGGCCCAGTTAAGTTTACATATTATCATTTTGAGTGAACTATTCCTTTAAAGCTAAGGTAACTTTTGTAGGTAATGTACAAGTTCAACTTTGCCAGGCTCAAAGCATCACTTCTGGTTTACTTTACTTAAAAATAAATAACTACAGGTTTCTAAAAAGAGGAGTTAGCATTGATACTCCTGCAGTTGACGATGACCTTCATCTTTAATGTTGCACATCCACAGCAAATTTACATTCAAGTCCGACTCTGTTCCGCTGCAGAACGCCCACTCTGCACATCTTCCTCAATTCCCAGTGGAAAAAATCACATCTCATCCTACTTTTTTTTATCTCAAGTTATGTTGCATTTCATTCTGAAATATGTCATATCATAGAACCTTTACGCCATTTCATGTTAACTATTGGGCTCCACCACAAAGCAAGGTGCCACCTCCCTTGAGCTGGAGATCCCTCCGCGGCCTTCAACCCCAATCCCCAAAGCGGCCTATACCAAACAGGAGACAGCCTCAAAATAATGACAGGTTGACAAACGAGCCCCCCTCTCATCTCCAGCAGAGCAGTCTAACGCCACGGGAGAGGATAATGAAAAGAAAGGTATGGCCAGTGGTTCAGAAAGACCCTCATTGCCTTCTCGAACAGGGCTGTGCAGTCACGCAGCGGGAGAGCGCAGCGGCATGGCATCTGCACTGCTCGACAGCACACACATCACATCCAATCTGGACAAGATGGAAGAGAAGCTCACTGTGCCTCACAGAGGTCTATAGAGGTTTCAAATTAAGAAACGCGCTAGGAAAACAGCACGGAGACAAAACAGAGGGGGACAGGAAATGACAGGATTGATTGGCAGAGCACAGATGACCACAAATTCAGGCCACAGTTAGTTTAAAAAAAAAGAACTGTGGACTTTTTAGAAAATAAATTCTTGTAGAACATCCTATTCACACTCTTTTGTTGTTTGTATACTGTAATTCTTCTGCTTACAATATCCAAGACTGTCTATGCAGAACAGGATGATACTGTGATGCTAAGAGTAGTGACAGAAATCACATTTTTATACTAATTTTTCCTGCTAGCATTCATGTATTCTACAATTTTAACACGTAATATGTAATTTGACAGCAAGAATACACACAATCTGTTCACAAGTGGAGGTATACCATGGTATTTCTGTTTTCTTTAAACATAACATCTTATCCTGTTTAACCTATCACCTTTTTTTAGTAACAATAGGTTAAAACTTTAAATAAAACCTATAAAATGAACAAAATAATCAAAAAATTTTTAGAAATAAACCATGACAAAATAAAGGTACTTTTTTTTAAATAATGTTCACACGAGATGTTGCAGGTCTGTGATTAACATTTAGAAAACCTCCAAATTCGGAAAATAGAAAAATGGTTAAAAAAAATAACACTGGACACGTTGCAGGCTTGTGAATAACATTCGGAAAACCTAAAAATATTTAAAAATGGAAAATTAATTAAAAATAAATGTAACAGGAGATGTTGCACACTCATGACTAATGTTTATAAAAATTGAAAAAAAAAAAATACTATACTATTACAAAATAACTGGGTTAAATTGATAAAATTAACATTTTACTGAATCTTTTATTCACCCTCTTGTCTTTTTAAACCTGTATCAGTTTCTTCTGCAGAACTCAAAAGAAGATATTATTAAAAAGATTTTAAAAGCTACAGTGACAGCAACCATTGGGTAGTGTGTCCATAAAATAGAACTAAATGGGTTCCACTATTCGGTTACCAATTTATTGTATTCACTGTATCGTTCTAAGTACAAACAGTTTAATATACAAACAATCTTGTCACAACAAGATCTAACCCGCCATGTAAGCTGCTCAAACTTGTCTCCGTCCTGGTTTATAACAGGAGAGACGGAACTGGAGGAGCGCAGGTAGAAAGGAGTGTACATGGCTGGTCACTCTCTCCATCTGCTCCTCCATCTGCTTCTACTTTCATTTAGTGCTTATTCCCTTCCAACTCCTTCTCTGAAATGCAAGATCCACCAAACGTATGCAAATAGAGCCGAACACAGTCCTGCCCCTTGAAATCAATCTTTCACGTGTGCTTTTGCTATTCAATAACATATTAATATTGTCAATAATACATCACTGCTGCTAGCGTCAAGGAGAACCAGCAAAAGCAAAATCTGCCTATAAATGACTAGACCTGTTTCTGAATCATGACATCACTTTATCATGTTCAGTTACCGACACTTCTTAGCCCACTGGGCGACGTCCGGAAAGTCAAGAATAACACGATGGAGCTGCAGGCCACCCCTCCCCTGCCGAGCCCAACACTATCCACAGCAGAATACTGCAGCAAGCAGGAGCTATGGTTGCCACAGGGATTAGGGAAATGTGTGTTAAACAATCATGATAAACAGGATGAGTTGGCTCAGAGGTATCATGCATTATTCAGGTTCGCTCGTGGTGAGTTCCCGCATTCGGATGGAACCTTCACGGTAAATGCATGTTACAATTTTTCAGCACGCAACACGACACCTCGTGAAGTCCAGAAGCGTGCAGCGCGAGAGGTAAGGAAACAAATACAGAATCGGGAATCAACATGAACGACCTGCCAATCGCACAATGAGGCAGGCACGGCTTAGGGAAATCAAAGTTAGGCCTATAAAAGCTTGGCTGTTTGATTCGATAAAGCATAATGCATGTTGTCTTGATAAGTTACAAAAAAGTCTACTTGAAGACTTGGAGAAAACTCTGGAAATTAGGGCAGATGTTATTCTGGGCCGTTGTTTGCCAAGCAAGTCAAGCACTAAGAGCAGCTGGATGAGCTTAACTACACATTCTGAGAAAATCTGAATCTGTTCATCATTATTTTAGAGCTCCACATCTCACAGAGTCTCCATATGTCAGTTTGTCTTTTATTCTCGGCTTATAGCATTCTTGTCACATTTTGCCATTCTAATATTGTGCAATATTACAATTTACCTGCTTGTAAAAAGTGCAACTGATATTATCCGGATTTTAGTTTTTATAGGATTCATTATTGGATTCTTGTTTTCACATATCAGTACTAACCCTGTCATTTTAGTATTTAATTCAATATTTGCCCTTATTTAAGGGGATGTTTATAGAAAACCTGAACATTTAAAAGTTTAAGGGTGCTAGCCTTTATCAGAGGGCCCCTTAAAGAGACCTCAAAATGCAAATTCACCCTCTTGTCATTTAAAATCTGTGTGACCAAAATAAGATAGTTTGAAGAATGTTGGTAACTAAAAAGCATCGGTCCCCATTCACGCCTACCAACATTCTTCAAAATTTCTTCCTTAGTGTTCTGCAAAAGAAAGAAAACAAGAAAAACAAGCAGGCGAGCATAAGGAGTTCAAATCAAGCATAAAAACTAGCTTTTTATATATTTTGTCTAAAATAAAACGCATAATGTATTTCATAACTTACATCATTATAGTTATTAGTTTATGCACATGTGAAATGAGAAATTATTTATTACTTTCTATATTTATCTTAGAGCTACTGAGATAAAAATTCATAGTCGCAGTATGTGCATGATATTTATATATAGTACAGTAAGTTTACCCAGCTCTGTTTGAAATAAAAAAAACGAATTCTTACATCAACAAAATCCATTGCTTTCAGCTGGAGTTGTTTTACGATCGATCTGATTTACATCCCGTCTGCTCAACATCCACTTACAACCGTGCATTTTGATATCAATGCTAATCATTTTACTTCTTAATGACATAACAAACTAGTGTTAACATTAGCCTCTTTTTTAATTTTTTTTCTTCTTAAAATAAGACTTACCAAAATACATTTTAGATAATCTGCATTGGCCAGTGTCTATCATGAGTACATCCCTATATTAACCACACATGACTGCCTCTTCTGGTATTTGTAACTCACAATGACAACATCACCCATTCTGATGGCTTAATTGACCAGATCATTTCCATTATTCTCGCCAAAAAGCTCCAGCAACGTAAATATAATTGATTGTCTGTTCCCAAAGCAGTGGATTTGCTGCAAGGCGAGACTGTGTCCAGACAACATCAACAAGCTTAAGAGAGATGCTCTTCCATTAAACAATTAGACAGTATAGCTTAAAGCACTTCACGGACACCAGCCAGTATATACAGTACAGAGGCGCCTCTTAGGGCTGGAGATGCATAACTGGACAATACAGAATGAACAGAATGAAACAATAGCTCATGCGTCCTCCATTTCTAGAACGAGGAGGGAGGCACTGGCTTCTTTGTTCATCCGGAAAAACAACAGAATTAAAATTCTGCTCGGGAGGGAAACAAAAAACTAAAACATAATCCGTGCTTGAGTGCCTCTTTCTAAAGATAACACGGACCGAAAAGAAACACAATTACCACGGTAACAGTCACGTCAGCCAGGCCGCCTTTTTTTGCCGCGCTGTCAAGGCTGAACTGAAAAAGAAGAGATATTTTCCACACGAGGGCCGAGGTGACAAAGCAGTGAATGTCGCTCTCCCTTGCGCTATCTCTCCTCAATGCAACATAATGGAGGAAATTTCTCTGAATGAGTGAAACGTCTTTACAAGTCGTGGCTGATTATTTTATACGGGGGACTTCTATAGAAGCAGTGATGCTTCCTAGCCCTTTTCTTTTGTCCTCAATGAAAGTGAAATTCTTTAGAAAGCAAATATTTAAAATCAAAAGCTGTCCATCACAAGATTTTATGTATATATTAATTGAAGTTGAGTAATTAATGACAGAAGGGGTGGACTATTCCTTTAAGTACTCCATGAAATTATATAGACAAAATGGCATAGCTATAGATAAAACTTACCAGAGCTGACTTGTTATTTAAAGCAAAATGGTTCAAATTTGACGTCATTTAATGGTTTGGAGAATTATATTTTTATTTTTATTTTTAAATCTGGGCATCACTTCACTTTTAACAGCCTAAAAGTGCTTCAATGTCCAAACACCTTTTAGGCCACTGTATGTAAGGTTTCATTTTAAACCAATACAATTGATCGAGTAAGACAAAAGCTGATTTGTAGACTTACCTCTCTCACAGGAGCGTCCCAAATAGCCAGTCCCAGAGCAGTCACACACGTAACGGTTCCAGCCCTCCCTGCAAGTGCCGCTGTTAAGACACGGGTTGCTCAGACACTGCTTTGGCGGCTCCTTGGAACAGGACGGCTTCACCCCCACAGCCCTCTGGGTCTCCGCTAACCGCCGGATGTCTTTGCTCTGGCCATCCATGAACAGATCTCGCACGCAGCCCACATAGCCGTAGTTCAGCAGCGCCGTCCACACCTCCGTGGGGAAGATCAGGCCAGCTCGATCCTCTGGCAGGCCTCCCAGGTACAGTTTGTCATCCAAGTCCAGGATCTCGCTCTCACCGGGAGCATTGTATGGAGTCCGGATCGAGTTGACCGATATGGTGCCTGTAAGGAAACCAAAGGAGCAGGTGTAACTTGGTTAACGTAATGCCAACTTTTTAAAGAAGTTTGATTTAGTTTTGATGAAAAATTACAGATGCAAATGAGACTCCGTAAGGATGGTGAGATTGACTTTTCTTCCTCACTAAATATAACTTATTTCGCCTTCGGAACACACAGACCTTATGAAACTAAATCCAGATCTCTCAATTTCAGTTTCTTCAAGTAAGTTTGTGTTGTTCAGCATCTAAACTTGTTAAATCTTGATTTAGTGTTTGATATATTGTATTTCTTGCCTGGTGTTTTTGGCAGTAGTGGTTTATCATTTGATAAACTTCTGCTAAATTGATATGTATAATCTACACCTAATTCTCTGTATATTCCCCTAAAACGTGATCCAGTTTTAGCAATTTTAAATGTATATTTCGTACATATTATTGCACAGTTTCGGAAATATTATCCAATTTTCTCATATACCATATAATTATTAAGTCTTAAAGAATAAACATAACTGATTAGGAGAGCTGTCTGTGGCCAACAGTAAAGCCAGAGCAAATAGATCACCCCTTTTGGCAGGGAGCAATATAGGTTATAAGCTCCGCCCACGTCATATAAACAAACAGGTCAAACTTAAAATCTAGTGTTGTCAAAAGAATGTAGTTAGTATAAATGCTAATGTTTACATAATGTTTCTCTGTTTTTGTGCATCAACTTCTTATTTATAAACACACAAATGAATATGTTTTGAAAATATTAAGATATGTATTAACATTTAAATAAGTAAAATTATATCTTAATATTTATCCAATTAATATTTTCTTAAATATAAGCATAAATGTGTATATGCTTACAGATATGAGTATATATCCCTAAATAGACACGATACACGGATATAAATTATGTAAACATAAATCTTTTATTATTGTACCGGGTGAAATGAATCATGAATTGTCATTTTGATGGATTGAAAAAATTTATAAACTTTTGATAGATATGTTTCCTCTTATTTCTGTTAAGTTTTAAGTTTTATTTAAGTGATTTATAAGATCTTATAAAAAGCTTCCCTCTGGCTCCAAATATGCCAGCAGCCATATGGATATAGATGCGTTGTTCATCTTTTTTTACAGCCTGTTTTTCTGGTGGCTTTTTATTTGCACACGCATTCATATTTCATGAAATGGTTTTGGGGTATCTTAAAATAACAGCGCTAACCAGTTCACAAAAGACAACGATTCAAAAACCAGTCTCCATAGCAACAGTAGACAATTGTACCATGCACGAGATTCACTAGATAGTCATCATTATCTAAAGGGCAAATAATAAAATAACCCTAAATCCTTTTCATTTCTAATTTACTGCTTATGACTATTTCAGCCATAAAATAGTTTTTTTTCTTCCACAACACCAAGTTTCCGTTAGCCCTCTCTCTTTGGGGTTAAATCTAACACAAGCACTCGTACTGCAACAGTGTATAATACAGAGATGATGACAAAAGACAATGCTTTCAGGTGAGGCGAGACTTTCATTCCCTCTAATAATGTTAAAACACTTTCACGAGTTCCATAATAACCCTCATTGTTTCTCTAGCAACTTCAGCAAACAGGCGTTTAAACGCGGCCAGTGAAACAGAATTTTCCTTCTCATTTTCCACCCTTATGCGCTGCCATTATTCACGCCTTGAAGGCAGTTACAAAAGCAAAAGCCATTACTGGCGAGATAGCAGCGAACAGGCAGGGATTAACACATAGCTTTGGCCACTGTTGAATCCTGTTTATTAGTGTCCGACACACAGTCCAAACTCAATAAAAGGAGGCTTAGAATTAGAGATGCTGCCCTTTCTCTGCCAGGATCTTTCGTCTTTAGCGACAAGAAAGCAGCTTCTATTATAAGAGCAAATTAGTATGACTGTACCTGAGGGGTCAGGCGGCAGGCGATAAAGTGATGGCTGCTTTTATAGGTTTGGCAGGCGATGTGTTAAAGAACCTGTGAAGTGGCTTTAAAGGTGTTTCTTTGGATTTTTTCCAGCCCAAACAGGCATGGGTGTGGCATATTGAAAGGATCGTCCCATAGCTAATGACCTCTTCGACACTAAAGGGACAGTTCAACCCAAAATGAAAATTGGGGTGAAGTATGCCTCAGCTCATGACTTTTTTCTTTTGCAAAACACAAAAGAAGATCTTATGAACAATGTTGGCTTTGCATTGACTTGCATTAGTGTCCATTCAATAGCAGTAAATGTGTATCAACATTCTTCAAAATATCTACTTTTGTGTTCTGCAAATGAATGTAAGTCATAAAGGTTAGAAATGACAGTAAGGGTTAGTATTTCATAGAATTTTCCTTTTTTGGTGGAACCTTATAGCTTATTTTGATGTAACGACTTGAAGAAATCATAATCATGTCTAGTAACATATATTCCTTATGACATCTTAACAAGTACATTTGCTGTATCCTTAAAATAACCAGATTCTCAATAAAAATACATCTATAAATTGATTTTCACAGAAAACAGCATGTCTGTTAACAAGTATGCGTGTTTGTGTATTTATTAAAGTGCCAGGGTTCTACAAAATGATCTATTTGCTTATAGATCTGCGAGTTATTTTCATCATTAATGGCTATTGTGGGAATTGAAATGAATTGCTGCGGTATCGCTCCGCTGTGTGATGTAGAGCTTTGGGTCCAAGCTCAATTCTGCGTCACGCACCTCGAGAGGGAGAAAAAATTCTCCCGGAGATTAACCGCGATTCCATAGACCGATTACGGCCCGGCGGATCTGACTCATTATTCAAAGGCACACCCAAAGACACCAAACAAATGCTAAATGGCCAGACATGGTGGTGCTTTAAATTATAATCACACTGCATGTAACTCCTTCTCTGACACCTGTTTCAACAGAGCTATCCAAATGTATGTGATACATCACAACAGAGATGCCACTTGTAACATGCTAACAGTGTTAGTAAATAAGAATTTCATTTTAATCTAAGCCTGAAATAATTCTGTGTGGATTTGATGAGGCATAGCAACGCTGTTTCTTCTCTCTCGCTATCTCTCTCTCTCTCTCTCTCTCTCACACACACACACACACACACACACACACACACACACACACACACACACACACACACACACACACACACACACACACACACACACACACACACAGACACACACACACTATCTTGTCCTGTTCTGCGGACTTGGCGACTGTAGCCCTAAACAGCAGCCAAACATTTCCCGCGGGTCAACAGTAATGAGCATTCTCCATCATCCCGACTTCTATTCACTGTGCACAGTGATTACACAGCTCTGCCTAATGCCGGCCCTGAATTCACTCTATATACAAATGCAAACACACACTGTGGTGGACGTTCCTCCCTGCATTAGGGTTTCTTCAAGTTTAATATAAATTCATGATCTGTTTCTATTTGATGTTCACGCAGTTCTTATAGTGGGTTCAACAAGCAAGCAGAGAGGCCAAGATTTTAACCCACTATATTTTGACATTTTAAATGTGTGTTTTAAAGGGATAGTCGTCCAAAACACTTGGGTGAAAATATTAAACTATAATAAGATATTTAGAAGAATGTTAGAAACGGAACTATGGCAGTACCTGTAGACTTGCACTGGTTTTGTACCAATAATAGAATTCAATGGGTACAACTGTTCTTCGGTTACTAACATTCCTTTGTGTTTTGCAGAAGAAAAAGAGTCATGCAAGTTTGAAATGACAAGAGGGATGATAGAAATTTTAATTTTGGGTGAACTTTACCTCTTTAATGTTGAGGTTTAAAATCAGTTTGCCGTTTTTGTCATCTTTGACTAACACAGTAGTCTTTTGTCCTACTATGGTAGGTAATTCTGTATGTCTATTTGAAAACTAAAATGTACCTGACACAAAATACTGTATACACATAATGTGTACACACACATGCAATCACAAAAATATATATGTTTACCTAAAAAAACAGCGCACTCTCCAACAGTTCGTCTGCCTATATATTATCAAACTGCATTTGTGTAGGCAGTTAGAAGAATGACACTGTTCAATCCGCATGCATGAGAGAAAAGGGCCCATCTGTCAATAGTGTTTCAAATTTCTATGAAATGCCACTAAGAGAAACCTTCATTCGGTCTTTTAACTTTCAACTGTGCCGGACTCAATGGCATTCAATGGCAATGAACCCCAGAGAATAAGATCAAACTGAGCCTCACGAATAAAATCTATGATTCGATGAAAACACCATTCAGTACCGCGGGAAAAAAGACCCTACTCTGTTAACCAGGCTGTACCCATTCCCAGTTGAATAAAGCATCAGGAGTGAAACAAAAATACCAATCTTTCTTTAGAAATCTGATTTTATAATTGCTCAGTGAGGCGTTTAATCTTCTCCACATAACTCCATCTCCTGATGTATGTCAGATCTAATGTGGGTGACCGGCTATTCTATATCCGGAGTGGGAAGCTGAGAGATTCGCACCGAGGCAATAACCACGGATCGATACGGCATCTTCTCGTTTTTTTCAGAGTTTTACAGAAACAAGAAAATGAACTAAAGGCCACTCTTTGGACTGCAGGCAAACAGCATCGACGTGTGAGGAGAAAGGGAATAGCGGGAGAGTTAGCGATGAAATGTCTTTACTTGGCAGAGCTGTGCTCTAACTCGCTCCCTCCTTTGGGAAACCAAATGTGGTTTCCATGGTAACTCTGCCAGAGAAGACAGAGCGAGAAAAAGAGGAGGACGACAGGAAGACTGCGGGTACTGTTCATATTCAAATGTCTGCCTGACAGTGCGCTCCGGAAGGCACGTTTATGTTCATGCGAGCGTGAGGGGAACGCTGTCGTCTTTGCTGTGTCAATATTTCCGTAGACCTAGAATACCAGCCAAAATCGAACCAATAAAGTCGAATATAACCAAAGTGAAGAGAGGAACAGCTGTGTGACTTGCTATAGAGAGAAAAAACTGGGATGATTGACTAATAGAATATTTCTTTCTTTAATTTTTGGTCATATTTTTTGTGAATATAAGGAAAGCTTGCTGTTTATTAGGATGCCCTTAAAAGTTAAATATAGTTTCTATATATAAATACCATTTCTAAGATAATATTCCAATAACCACAAAAATATTTCAAATGCATAAAACAAAGACACACACTTAAAAAGTAATACCTGATCTTCCGTCTCTCTGAAAGTCCACATGGTACCATTCCCCATCATTGACCTTTTTGTTGACGGCACGGGTTTTGGTGGTGCCCGAGCCCATGTCCAGCAGAAGATACAGGTGGCCATCCAGCATCTCAATGGCGAAGAAATCCACCTTTAAAGTTTTAGGGCTCTTGGGGTCTTTTTGCTGCTGTGGCTTGGGTTTACCGTGACTGAAGAGGAGCAGGCCATTTGGCTCGGTGGTGCGGAAGTCAAAGGAGATGGAACCCGCTTTTTTGGCGGTCCACTTGTCAAGGGTAATGAATGACTCGGGTGTCTCAAAAGTGACGGGGTCCAGGGTGGCGACGTTCTCACACTTGAAGGCCACCACACCACTCACTTTCATCTTGGGGTCGCCTAGTTTGGCCAGCCGAGACAGCTCGAGTCTTACATCGTTGTTCTTATACACAACCTTTTAAAGAAAACAGAGAACTGGTTAACGTACATATTTTAATGAATACATTTGATTTTATTATTGAAGTTATTGATGTGATCAATAGAAACATATAAAACCGATATGTAAATGTAAACAGCTCCACCAAAGAAATACTCTGTGAACAGATGTAGTTCATTATTATACTGTAATTTCTGATTTACATAAACAATAACATGAACGTTTTGAATTAATGTGAGACTGAATTTGTTTACTATGTGTGTTATGCAATATGTAATATTAATGAATTACAATTCATTAATGTTAATTTCTTTTGTACAGCTGTTGAGAAATACACTTTGTTTGTAAAAAAAAGAGTATATTTTAAAAGTTTGAAATTAATTAAATATACAGTTAAAATTTTGTGTGTAAGTAAAGAAATCTGTAAAGTAAAATTTATTAGGTATATATTACAAAAGTATATAGTATGTTAAATAAATAATTATCTTATTAATTACTTAAACTTATATAGTATATGTGAATTCAAGATGAACTAACTGTATTTTCTATTAAATGTTTTCACATTAAAATCTATTTAATGTTTTTAAATGATTTTCATAAGTTAATATAACTTTAATTTTGTGATATTTACCAAGCCATTTTTCAAATAAGGGATGCAATTCATACATTAAAAAAATGTTTAAAAATCATGCTAGGATAATATGAATCATCAGGTTGTTGACACCTGATGACCACCTTTTTCAATTAAACTCGAAATGTTTATTCAGCATAAAAAAAATTATAATAAATTAGAGAGAAAATTACCCGAACCCTTTTATTTTTATCAAAAATAACCTTTTTGACTCATAAAATGTGAATTTTCAAATGGATAAGAACCAATCTCTACTACATTTATCATGCACTAAAGCAAGATATATAATCAGGCAAGTGACCAGCATAATCTTTCGATTCACATTTCTATGCCATCAACCAGGGTAGAGCTTTTCCTTTCCTTTGTAAATATGCAATACTTTTCTTATTTCTCTTCAGCCCTAAAACCCTGTGATTTAAACCTGAGCGTTAGACTGTGAAGTGTTCACACTAACCCTCTTTTAATTCCATTTCATTTGAGCCCTTGCCAGAAAGAACATAATGGTATGCGGATGCAATAAAAACCTATTGATGATGCTTCAGAAATGCCAATCACAGATGCTCCTGAGAGCCTCAACAGGCATTAATGGTCCGCAGGAGTGTACCCCCTCCCTCCAAAACCCCTCTTCTCCCCGCTTCATAAACTCGCGCAGGGAAAAACAGAAGTGATCTATGATAAAGCACTGCACAACATGGCCGCCAGAGAAGACCGCATTACAGATGAAAGGTTAGGGGCAGGGACAGCGGGTGAAGGACGCGGCGATCGGGAGGCCGAAAAGCACTGACCATAAGCCCATGAGAGCAGGGCTCCATTAAAACAAACCTACTAATGATGAATGGGCTTCTGGTGCACCCTGCTCTAAACGCCCGGATAAATCAACCTCGGCATAAATAACTGCTCGCACTGGCGCAAACACACACCTAGAGGCCTTTCACGCACCTCACGTACATCCATAACTCACAAATTACTTGAAAAATATCACACGTAACCTTTGCGAGGCAAAATAATTACAAAGCGAAATGTTGAAAGGTCCCGTGCAGTCGGAGCCGGGCTTTTAATGCCAAAAAGATTTCGGACGAATGAGGAAGAGGATCCATTCCGAATTCTCAAGTACGAATAGCCGTACGCAAGTTCAAAGCGCTACCGCGCTCTCTGGCGCAGGTCAGAGACCTCAGGCCTCCTGCTAATCTTTGGAAATAATAGCGCTCCGGCGCAGACAACAGACACGAAACGCCTACACACGCGACGTGCACGAGTCTGCACTTTCATGTTCTGACACTGATTGATTGCTTGTGGATTGGTTTTGAGATGAAGGCTGGAGGCTGCGAGAACAAACAAGGGGTGAGTTTGCACTGCATGCACCGCGCACATCCACATATTTGACAAAATTGCATCTTTATGTTTTTTGTCGTGTTTGTGCCTTTCGTAAGAATTTGCGAGCGAATCGACAAATTGCATTAAGAAAAGCACTAGCATTACTGTCTACATGATATATTATCGGCCTCCCCTGCCTACACTGTGTAAGATGGGATGTGACTAAAGGGATAAATGCCACTGAGCAGCTCTGGCTAATTGTAGGTGTGCAGGTTAATGAATGGATTACCAAGAGCTACAGCCAACCAAGAGCGGTTCCTTTAAACAAACTGGGTTTAACGCTTGTCCACATTTCATCATTCAGACCCTATAGCACTACAAATTCTTAGCCAACGGTGATTCTAAACCTTGGGATTACATCATTCTTATTGTGTTTCAAACTTTTTCTACTTTAACTTAGGGGTGAAATTAACCCTGGGCACTTTTATTGCTTTTATTTTATTCACATGTTTATGATGTTATTAAAGCCAACTGTACTTGTACAGCATGCATCCTGCTGCCTATTTGTAGAAATGTCACCACGCGGATATCGACACTTATTGTCTGAAATAGTCTAATATTGCCAAGGTCAATAATTCACCTAAAAAATAAAACTCTATCGACCTTCATTAGCTGCGTAATAAAAACCTGTATCACTGTTTTTCTTCTGTTGAACATTAAAGAAGATATTTTGAAGAAAGTTGGATTACCGAACAGCAGGGACATCCATCCACTTTTTTGTATGGAAACAAATCTATCTAAGTTAATGTGTGCCAGCTACCAACATTTTCAAATGTCTTCTTCTGTTTTCTGCAGAAGATATAAATCACACAGGTTTGAAATGACTTTTTTTGGGGAACTATCACTTCTTCGACTTTCTTTTTCTCAAGTAATCCCACATTTTCGCTGCTTGGCACAGGTAAAATGCAATAAACTGAAGCGCACATCTTTTTAAATAGCTGTATTTATATATGCAACCAAATTGGCTCACGTTGCAATCCAGTTGAAGATCGTGGTGCGCTGTTCACATGGGGTGACATGAAACACGATTTTGCATCACAAACAGAAGCAACTTTTTGGTACTATTTGAACTTTCCCAGCTGGTCTACCAGAGGACTCCTCATTCCACAGGGACCCATGTCTAACGTAGAGGAAGTAAGATGGTGGATGAGCCAACATGTTCTCCACAGTTTTACTCTCAGGAGCACTATGAAAGCATATGAGGATGTGGGCAGCTATCTATCACTGTAAGGAATGTGACTCATTAGACCTTCCGTTTTCTCATCAAATGTTCTTATTTACTTATTTGGCCTATTTGTCACACTCTTGTTTATTTGTTCTTTCTTGTACTCTTGAATATTTTTGACCCAATTTCAAATTACCAGTGTTCAGATGTTAGAAAACTTTAGTGTGTTAATTATAAAATGCATTTCCGCCACGTTGCTGTTGAGTCTATGGCAACTGATGAATAATTCCCTCTGTTGTTGATGGGTGCATTAAGAGCTTTTACAGGACAGAGAGAACAGGGCCGTGATAAAGTATTAAGGGGCTATTTTGTATGAGAGATACAATCCCAAAACTGCGGCACAACTAAGATATCACCCTTATGTCTAAAAGTACGGTTAATACAAATGATACAACGAGTACACAAAGTACACAAATGCTGCATAGACTTGTGTGTGCAATAAATTCTGCAAGGTTAGACAGCTTCATTGGATTTTACGTACATTTCACCTAGCTAAGATAATTGAGAGGATATTTTTATAAATATGGCCTCAGTGATGTGATATAACTGCACGGTAGATGTGTCTCTATAAAAACAAGTAAAATAAAGTAATACGTATCGATGCATTGTGATATTGTTTTTGGTGTGTGTACAGATTCCCTGGGGAATCTGACATCTAATTGATGTCTGCATTAACATCGGGGAGACATTTCTTTAAAACTCTGGTGTTTTCTGTCAGATGTCTGTAATCATGTTTATGATTTAGACTTTTATCTGATGCTTTTACAAAACAAATGTATGTCGGAACTTTACAGACGTGCTATCTAGATTTGTGCACAACTTGACCTTTGCTTATCTCATGATCAGAGGAAGCCTCTTGTGTGCTTTAAAAGGGGAAAAACTTTTACACAAAAGAATCGTCAAGGTCATTTTTTTATAAAACCTTGTTGAAGGTCTCAGACTTTAGAAGATATGTTTGCTCAGTAGCATGCGAATATTGTGAATCCAGTTGTACAACATCAACCCCAGTATTAATTTATCCTTTTGTTTAGTCTTTTTTGCATCATACTGGACTATTTAGAGTTGTCACGAATAAGATCCCTGCTGCATGCACCCTTCCATCCTAGACATGTGATCTTTACCTCTTTCAGGCAGCCCATAAAGTTGTTGCTAACTGGGGATCCGGGCAAATCGGCAGTGCTGGGACTCCCCCCAACATAGAAAAAGTCATCCGAGCCCAGCATGGTGTAGTCCTCTTGAGTATATCCAGTGGTGGTCAGAATTCCATCCACGGATATTGTCACCTAGACAACAAAGCACAGGGAAAGGACACGCTATACTCACATATAACTTAAATACTGTTAAAGGGCTTTGGTCCCCCTCGTAAGGAATCGGATGCTTGTTTTTGTTTTATTGCCTTTAATGCTACTTATTAATGTATTTAGTTATCTTTTTGTTAACTGATTAAATGTGAACCCATTTTCATGTCTGTTTCAAGATTTCTTAGTTATGTCTTGTTTTTCTTTTAGTCTTTGTGTTTTTAGGTTCTTGTATGCTTAAAGGTAGCAGAGGAAGTCTGCGGGACATGAGCCCAGGCTCAATGATACAGTAGTGGTGCCACAGAGCACAGAAAGTATATCAGCAGACACAAAAATGGTGTTAGTAGTATGTGTGTTCTGAGAGTTAGTATTGTTAGAATCCAGTGCATGTGAGTAGTTTCAGCAGTTGTGAATGGTTTTTAATATGAGGTAAAACAAAGGACACAGCGTGCTAAGAGGTTAAAAATGAAAGCACAGGCAATCAGAGACACAATTGGCACACATCAGCTCGAATGGACACATGCTTCATTATCCCTTCCCTCTCCGCATGCAGAACAATGGTTAGTAAGAACAATTCTTCTTCGAGATTAGATTGCACAGCAATGAATTAAGTGAGAAGGGGAGGGAGAAGGACACATCACAGCTCATGAGACCAATCACAGCAGAGGTGACGGCATGCATAAGCGTGTTCACATGAAACCAAAAGAAAAGACAGGATGGCCGGCCACCCGTGCCAGCCTCGAACGTACAGTGCCCATGGAGAGCGGTGTTAGTACACGGGGGTGGCCGGAATGCGCGGCATGCTGAATCAAGGGTCTCAGGAGCTGGCTGGACTACAACGAGGGCCTCGAGCCAGCCGAGACCAGTGAGCAGAACCTTATGCAAAAGAACCCAACAAAATAAAAGATGCAACCAAAGAAGACTTTAGAAGGAAATCAACGAAAATGGACGGGACACTAAGAGCTGAGGAAACTGAACGAAATGAGAAGAAAAAGAAAAGGGGAATTTGGGCAGGGCAGGGGAAGTAAGCGTAAAGAGTACCAACCGCATTTTCCCCCTTTTTTTGTTAAGTATTGATGTCTACGGTTCAAAAAAAGGAAAATAGACACACGGCAAACCCAAACTAAGAAACAATTAGAATGATATCTACCGAACAATGTAGTTTGTTTACCATAGCGTGTCCAATGCCTGAGTGCTTTGTGGAAAAGGGGGGAGAAAGGAAATTAAAAAACTGTGAACAGAACACCGTTCCTCAATCAAAAAAGATGGTCTCTTGCCAAGGTTAGTACATCAGCGTAGCACGTTAGTAAGAGGTAACAGGTTAGTAAATGACACATTCCATGGATGAAAGGTTAGTTTCTTTTTCAAAAGCAGGTTAGTAAACATTTAAAAAGGGCAACAGAAGAGAAGGAAAACAGAAGCAGACAAAACATCTGCACCGTGGAGTTCCAAGTATCGGTTCCTCTGGGACACATCTAGTCTACACTCTTCCAAAACACTGTCTGGTCCTATTCTTGGCTCTGTGCTGTCTTCACTGATGACAGAACAGATGACTGAGGTTTTTATGTTTACTGCCTGTCCTATCCCACTTCATACCACACATGAATCTCTTCCCTACCTTGACACTTCAAACACGTTCTGAGTTGACGGATGACGTTCTGATGTAATGCAATGAGAAGTGGCGCTATCAAACGGTGAGGGTAAAATATGGATATACATGTTAAGCTGAATTCAAATATTAGTCAGATATAGTGGTTAAGGGTATGTTCACCCATATTTTTACTGTGAAAATGCTGAATTTAAGCTTTCTGTTAGTAGCTTTTTAAATCTTTGCCACATGAACACCCTTTAAAGGCCCCCTGTGATTGAAAATTGTATCCCTAAAAACAAGTTTTTGAGCATCAAAATTACATATTGAATGTTTTGTTTCTTGAAACAGCTTGAATGGAAGCCTCAGCTCATTAAGTATATGCAGATAAACGAATATGCAAATCAGCCTCGCCTGCATTCAATCACATTCTGCAGTTTTAGACAATGTTGAAACTGAAAGATAAACTGAGAGCAACAATCATTTTAGTCTGAATTTATTCGGCGTCCTTGCAAATCTATGGTCCAAACTGTATCAAATGTGTTAATGTGATTGGTTGCAGGTTTATGATGCCATAAGCCTGAGCAGTCAACCCGAATTCCTTAGTTTTATAAACAAAAATGGCTTCAAATGGTAAATTTGCACAGGGTTTATCTAAAAGCATATAAAAAAACACGTAACGTATACACAACATTAAAAACTGGATTTCAACCGCACAGGGGTCTTTAAAAATGTCCTATAACTTTCTCTCTATTAGTGCTTCACAAAGCAACTTTCTTTAGGTTAAAACTTTAATAATGCAACATGTTTATTAGGCAAATGCATTGAAGCGTTTATGGTTAAATGAAGGTACTAAAGCCTAGTTCGTGCCACTAATCTACACGCCACCTATTTATCCAATCTCGACCTCTGCCTCTTCAGCAAGGTTACCTGACGAAGGTTCCTGGTAACCTTCACATCATGCCAGGCATTGTCATTAAATTTCCCATTGACGGGCTCCACCAGGGCCTCGAAGGCCCCAGAGCCCAGGTTGATGACCAGCGAGACGGCGCCGTTCTTCAGCGCCAGGTTGACGTAGTCCGCCGACTTCCCCGTGTGGAGCATCAGGCCGTTGCGCTGCAGGGTCTTGAAGGAGAGCGTGATCTCGTCGCTGCTGCTCTGGATGGGGTTCGGAGACAGGTCGTAACAGAAATACTCCGAACCTTTAAAGGTGGCCACGTACTCCTCCCTCTCTGTAAAAAGAGGAGAAAGAAACAAGGGGCGATAAGCTTGGAGCAGACTGGCGGTTTAAGATACAAGAGGCAACATTAAAAGCATTAAAACCAAACATACTGTAAGGCAATACTGTGCGGTGTATGATTGTGACTGTGTTATTAAAAAGATAGACACACTTAAGGAGTAATATAAAGCAGATCACTTACTTCCAGCCCATCGGGTTCCAAGAAACAAGACTTACTTTGAAATTTATCTACAGTGTGATGCCAAATACTGGGAGTCGAAGTAAGGGAGGTCAAGTGTCGAAGGAACTTACCACGGTGAATCTGAGAGTGATTGGTTGCTGTCAGTACACACACACACACACACACACACCTATGAGATTGAGGTCAGAGCCATCTTGCTCATAGATGAGAACCAAGGTCCTTGATAATGATGACCATAAATAAAGCAGCCACACATATCCCGACATAATTACCAAATCAGTCAGTGAGATCCATTACTGTAAGCGTGCTGGCACAGAACCAGACGCTCACGCACACACACGCTCGAACGGCACTCCTGTCACCCAGTTAAATGTATATTTTGGGAACACGCTTAAAATATTAAAAGACAAGGCTGCCATTAATAAAGTGTGAAGTCCTATCTCCATCGCTACGTTCTCGACGGTAAATACAATTACGCTACAGTTACAGTGAGCTCAGTCTGCTTCACATCCGGAATATTAATGACTTTAACAGGCAATTTAAACCGAGACTAAACCACATTACTATAAATCCAAGAATCTGCAACACTATTAACCCAACACACAAGACCAGCTCATTTGCTCGGGAATTATCTCGAATATTCTCAAGATAAACCCTTGAGATTACAACAAGGCTCATTTGCTTCATCTCTGTTCATACTTCATCCTCCATATCATTTCCTGTGTCCACGGCGAGTTAAATAAGCTTTTGCCTTTGCTGATAAAGACTATGTGTGTGTGTTTGTGCTCAGAGAGCCAAAGGGTGGTGCTGTATCTGGCTCTCCTCCATCTCCTCTCCATACCACAGAGTCAGCGATATTGTGAGTCAGTGCAGGAAGGCACCCACAGAGTCACCAGCAGACAGGCTTTAGCACAAACACACACACACAATTGGCCACACAAACACACACACTTTCACACAGGTATATATAGTGAACGCCCAGAATAACTTCTATTATGAAGGTTACAGTAGCTACAAAATGGCTGTCAAATCCCCATTCAGATTCCAGTAACCGAGAGCATTATGAGTCTTTCATCATTGTAATTTCCATGGGATTTCTCACCGGATTTGTTGCACCTAAATATTCTTCAGGATATCAAATTTTCAGTTTCACTAGCATTTACTGAATACAGGGTATAAATCAGTGGTGTTTTCCACTAATGAAAATATGAAAAGGAAATAAGCAGGATTCTCATATTTGTGATTTCTGTTTCAAGAATGAATATTCTGTCATGATTTACTCATCCGCTTGTCATTCCAAACCTCTATATCGTGTGCAGAACAAAGAAGGAAATCCTTTGAAGGATATTGGTAACTGAACAATTGTGGTACCCACTGACTAATTGTAATAGGCAATTTGGTTTTGTATCCACACAATAGAAAAAAAGGTACTACTGTTGATCAGTTTACAACATTTTTCAAATTATCTTATTTTGTGTTCTGCAGGTGAAAGAATGAATCACGCAGGTTTGAAATACCATGGGGAGATTAATGTCAGAGTTTTCATTTTTGAGTAACCTATAACTTTAAATATGACACAAGTGTTGTTTTTGTGTTGTTTGTGCCAAATGCATAAATATAATCTACTTTACTAAATTGAATCAATTTTCTAGCTTCATAAACAGCCAGTTATTTTGCTTATTTTACATATTCACCCATCATTTTAAACAGGCATTTACTCGTCTTAACTAATCTTTGTTTATGTACGTTTTAGACTTCTTTATTTAAATGACTTCAGCTATGCGTGAAAACAATTATAAATATTGCATGGCTATTGTTGGGTATAAAAGAATAACATTCCTACACAAAACGTTATAATAACATTAAAGTAAATTTTTTATGGGTCTTAGTACTTTATGACATGAAATCCAGCTTTAATGTGAAGATAACCCAGCACTTTTTACTAATATCCCATTCTCTGTCAACAGACACAGACGTGTCTTAAAGAAGGTGTGAAGGAGATTAAGATGCGGCTGGTATCTTTTTCTCATCCCCTACCTGCCAATCTCCTACATGCATTCCTGGTGGAACTCCTTTTTTCCACATCGATTTGTGCTTAAGGAATTACTGGCACCTTAAATTGAAGTCTGTGACGTGAACCGATGCTCGCAACTACTTCAATAATCAAATATATTTCAAAGCTAAAGACTGCGGATGTAACAAATTATCTATATTGTGGTACTGCAATATTGCAAAATTGGCTCAGTATTATCATGGTCACATGACTACACTAATCGATGGGTGATAAAGAATGTAAGAAAAACTAAGAGAAGTAACGTTTGTGAATGTCCTTTAATGTAATAATGTTATTTTATAAAAGGTATTTTTGACCAGCCTCCTGCTACACATCATACCTCTCAGCAACAGTCATGATTCGAGGATAAAGGAAAGAGGACAGGATGTGAAATGGATAGGTTGCAATTTTCAATAATTGGCTAATAAACAATTTTAATAAACATGTTTTCAAGTCATAATTTTATATACGGCAATAAACACAGTTTTTTATAACATTGTTACATCCCCATTAAATACTTTTTCAATGGGAAAAAAGCAGGGTGGGATGTTGGTGCATTAATCATAGGGCTTTGGGTATGAGATCATATATAAAATGTAGAATTAATATCTGACATTTCAAAAATGTGTCGGTGAAATGTCAATGTAAAACAACATGAATTATTAAAACATATTGAAGCACTTTTTCAACATGTATTAGAGGCTCCAGAGAAAGCTGTGGCATTGGCAAAAAATTGCCTCCAAATGCAGGAAATCCTGGCCATTACAAACACCCTTACCACATCTTTAGACTTCAAGAATTCAGCAATTAAGAGTATTAGCCGTACCACTTTCTCATTTCTCTTCTGTTAGAAGTAAATAAGCTCTGTAATGTAACACAGCTCAGCCCCTTTTACCCTATTAAGAAAGTAAATAGGATCAATTTTGATTTCACCTTGATTTGACAGTAGCTATTACCTATTCAGTGTTCCTGTAGCTTATCGGAAGATCTACAGGATCAGCGTAAGCGATGCCAAGGTCATGGGTTTGATTCCCATGGAAAGCACATACTGATAAATTGTATTGCTTGAATACACTAAGTGGCTTTGAACAAAAGCATCAGCCGTGAATGATGCGCGATATACTGATTGAGCAATTACCTCTTCATCAGCTTAAATTTAGACAGGACTGTTGGGGCAGCACGTTCTGTGTGCTCATAACTGCTAAAGGCGACAGCCTGTCAAGACTCAAAACAGTCACTCAGGCATTTAAAACTCCCATGTTACAGAAAGACAAGCTGTAATACCTTTTCCTGTTGGAATTTATGTTTGTCCTCTCACTGTTGAGAGAGGTGCTTTATGAAAGCTGCCATTTAATACCCCCCGGTAAGGGTGGGTTATTAAAAAGCATAATTAAAAATGAAAAAAACCAACATACTCACAATAGTGTCACCTTCAATTGTCTGAAACGTGCTGCGTGCGATAAAAGCTGTAGAACAGAATCTGTCTAATTAGCAGTAGTGCAGGAAAAGCAATGCATTAATACATCTCTATTCAAAACCTTTTCGTCATTTAAAACCTGTGTGACGTTCATTCTTTCGTAGAAAACAAGTGGGCAACTGAAAAGTAGCGCCACCCAATTTACTCTTTTGTATGTGCAAAAACAATGCAAGTGATTGGGTGCTGGTGACCAACATTCTTTAAAATATCTTCTTTAGTTTTTTGTGTAAGAAAGAACATGATGTGGTTTTAAAACAAATAACTGCACATTTATTATTATTGGCAAACTATTGCTTATTATGTAAGAAAAAGTGAATACTACTTTTGCACTGGTAAGCTTTTGCATATAGGACATCCATTGTAAAAGTGACTCAAAAACAAAATTGCATGTTAATGATTACAGGGATTCCATTTTTTTTCTATTTTAAATGTACGACTTGATCTTTAATCCCAAACGATTTAAGCCAAACAATTGTAATAACCTCTATAGCGGTATATTATGGCAAATCTTATATACTAGGGGTTTTACCGTCATGACCCCACTGAAGCTGTAGGAAACAGAAGAGGCAAGACAAACGACAATGGGGCTGAAAGGCAGACTGAGGCTCTGGGTGCAGATAAATCAACTTCAAGCGAGCCTACTAGATAAAGATTACTTATAAACCCATTCAGGTAATAGCCAAGCCACTTGTATTTTATCTGCCTGAGAAGGGTTGGTTGGGGGACAGCCTATTTCAAACACATGCTATCAGTGTTAAATTTAATAATGGTGCTCAACCGAACCACAGTATTCAATTGGGTGTCTCTATCCCCTGTCCCCTTTGAAGACCTGAACACATTCAGTGTAGATGTATCTGTTTCTCTCTAGTCTAGACCAAAATACCATAGCATTTCACAATATCCCGGTGCTATGATAGCATGGTGATAGCTTCAAAATTCTCCAGACGCCATTTTTTAAACTGGTAGTATTCCACACTAAAACTAGTGTTTTACTCCATTTAAATAGGCTTCACACTAATAAAAAAAGTTAACATAACGTTTTTTCCGATTTAAATTTTTTTAACAGAACTATTGTTAAAGAAATGTATTTAATTTGAACTACTGAACATAATTGAATTGAGTAATTTCAACAACAGTGTAGTTCCGTAAGTGATGCAATTTAAAGCATCTACCTTTATGTGATAATTATTTCCTAAATGTATTTTTGTATTTTTGTCGACTCTTCAAGACACTTCAGTAATCAGCACATAAAACAAATCGCTTAAATGAATCACTCAGTGATGATTTAGTTTAAAAAATGTTATGAGCAAGCCCTGAGTTTAATTTTTTAAACATAACTAAATAAATAAAATTGGATCTTTTAATTAGTTCTTACATTAAAAATGAACAGTTAACATAGTAAACTTTATTGAAGTTTCTTTTCTTATCATAGTGAATATTAGGTTACAGTTCTTGTAACTTTTTATCTGCTCACTATGTTAATACTACAGAAAAATTGTGTAATTAAGTATGTATGGTAATACTATAATAATTCACAGTATCTTACAGTTAACTTTGGAATATACAATGTCTTTTTGGAGAGCCCTGTTTTGTTCTGTAGATTTGAATTGCGAACACAGTTGCTTTTAGACATATAAGTTTGCTCTGGTGTGGAATTTAATTAACCAAATACACAATATTTTGACAATCTGCTATTGGCCAAACTTATGCTACCGCTCCAAATCAACAAACACTATTGGTTAAAACAATGACACAAAGTCAGGGCACCTAGCTGTTTATTAAAGAAAATGCTTACAAAGATCACATGAAGCACTTTTGAGACGCTTCTGTTTTGGCCTACTTACGTTGATGTGATCTTCCATACAAAAAGGCCTTCAAGGCTATTTTTAACTAAAAATATAAAACCTTGCTATTACTTTGTAGCACAACACTTAGAAAACACTCTGGGAAACAGCAGAAGCAATGAAGTAAACCCATATTACACACGTGTGCATTCACACCTTTTCCTTTCTCTCCTCCATAACACATCTAGCCTTTCTATCATTTATCACCATCTCTCTCTCCATATCTCACACCTTCCTTCCAAGCGCCTGCGGCCTTAAAATTCTAGTGAAAATATTGTCCTCCGCTCTAATTCGTTGCTGGCGCCACGTATCCCTGAACAATTTGCACCTTGCGTGTATGTGCGCGTGTTCGTGCTCTGTATGTTAATTGCGTGTAGATACTCACCTCGCCCCCATAGGTTTAAATTTAATCCTACCCTGACAGCCGCTAAAACTCGACTATGGCATGTAGTTACATCAATGCTATTAAGGGAAGACGGGGAAGGAGGGGATCAGGAAAAGAGAGGAGTGGAGCAGACGTGAGACAAGAGGAGACACCGACAGTAGAGTAAGTGGCTCCCAGCGAGCACCGCACTCACTCGGGCGGTTGTTTTGCCACTGGAGTTGATAGCCCAGTGAGTTAATGAGAGTGGCTCCGAAGCCACAGCAGAGTCTCAATCTAACAACAGCAAGAAAAACAACAGGAGTGACAACAACCGAACATAATAACATCGCAATTACCCAAGCTAAATATAAACCAGGGGCCACGGAGCACGGACAGCAAAGATACCATGAAATCGACTCCGAGGTCTACTTACGCCGGCAGTAAACTCTTTCAGCTACTAAGACGTGCCTCGAGTACATTCGCGGCATTAACTGACATAACATAAATACATATTGTCAGATAGTGAGGGAGCATAACTCCAGTTAATTTGCTTGCAGCATTTTTTCCACAACGTTCTGACAGGGCCCTACATTACGTGTGACAAGTTTATTCAGTCTGCTTAGCTGCGCCGACCTTGATAAGGCCAGTTATCAAAATTTCTCCATCTTCAAGACCCGTCAAGCCATTCTCAGCCGGCGCTGCAGAGTTTCACACTTGGCTGGCCGCAGATGCGTTTTGTTGAATATTGATTTATTGTTTGATTGATTATTCGCCGCATCATAAATCTGCGGGTGAATGGGATGAGACGGCTGAAGATACAAAAAGCACAAAAGACTGTCGGCTCATTATTTCTGATATCGAGGCGGTTACTTTGTGGATGCTGTTATGTCTGAAATTAGAATTTCTGCAAATGGCAGCCCTGTCTGTTTTGGATGAAGAATGATTTTTGAGTTTTTGTTTTGGATCGTAGAAGGGCGGAAATGATACAAATAAAACGGTGATTTTGCTTAATGAATTAATAATCAGAGCTTGCGAAAAGTTGGGAGGTGGATTAATGACAACCTGAAAGAAGACCTTTATTATATGTCTTAACAGACATATTTTGATATACTGCTCTGACATATAACCTTCAGGACTTGACAAATCCTACACAAAGGTAAAACTCAAAGACACAGGAACACTTAAAGGATAGTTAACCCAAAATATGAAAATTCTTTGTATGACTCTCCAAATCTGTATACATCTTAACAAAGAGAAGCAAATGCTTGTTAACAGTTCTTGGAAACCACTGACCACCATAGTAGAAAAAAATAGGAGTCAAAATTACCCCACACATTTTCGCTGTTCTTCAAATTCTGTTCTTCTGATTTTGCACTCAACCTATCTAAAAATCTATAGTATTTTTTCTACTATGGTAGTTAATGCAGTAACTATGACAGCATTCTTTCAATTTACAGAATTTTATCGCTATCACTTTAAACACTAAGTATTTATCTTCAAACACAAAAAAAATACATAAACTGAGACTAAATTAAGAAAATAACTATCAAATGCAATCTTACACAAAGCACGCAAGGAAATTATTTCCACCCATTTGTTAGAATTATCTGTTAACACAACACAAATGATTCATGTTGTCCCAACCTCAATGAACTACATTTCATGACTGAATATAAAACAATAAAGTTGGTACCACATTTTTGGTCAAGATTGGGAATAAATTTTAAATTAGGTCAATTGATCAAGCAGCAAAATTGCTGTTTTTCAATGCAGCGCTTGCAATTATTATTCTTAGCCTTAAATGTCACATATTCAGCTGTGACCAACACTCTCAGCTAAACGCTCCAAACACACATATCTCAAAAGATAGCTGGGAATCTGTGGAACATGCAGCCCAAAGTAACAACCGACTTCAAAACAGCTCCATCCACCTCCACAGCACCTCATTACAGCCTTTCTTATGCTAATGCAGGAAGACAAACCAGCGTCACCCAGACACACAGCCTGTCGTCCTGCAGGCATCTCTTCCTCTCCTAACGAATACATCTCAACTTTTGAACTTCCTCTCAGGTGTGGAAACTTAGCGCTTTAAAACAGTCGATATCTAGAACAGTGTCTCCAAAGGGGGAAAAATGCATTCGTCGACAGAAGCGCAAAAATGTCTTTTCTTTTAACTCTCGGAAGTGATGAAATATGTGAAATCCATAGGCTCTGTTAACTAAAAGAGGATGTATTGACAGGAACAAATTACTATGGAATGTTTACGGTATAAATTAACAAAGAGATGGAAGTGAATATGTAAAAGAATTTTATTGTGAATTCTAATTGATATCAATACAGCTGCACTTTTCTTTTTTGATTGAAAAATACCTAAAAACAGAAAAATAACACAAAAGAAATATGCATGTCTATTATTATTGTAACCTGCTGAATTTTCCTGTTTCCAGTTGTGAAAACATTCTTCAATACAGTGATTATAATGTAAGTTGTCTATAATATAATCATTATAATCACTATAATAATTATTTGAAATTATAATTTATCTTATTATATTATATCATATCATATATCTTATCGTATCATATAAGATTATCTCAGATTAGATTAGATTAGATTATCTCAGATTAGATTAGATAAAATTAGATTTTTCTAAATATAAAGAATATAAAGCATAAAAAGATTTTTAGACATTTGAAAAGATCATAGATGTACATACCCATGAAGCTAACCACATGTTACTGTTTGTCTAGAGTGTTTTGTGTTCTTTTACATAAGAATTAAAGAATAAAAATAATATTATAAGAATCTTGTGGCAGATCAATTGAAAATAAATTCTGCCTTTGGTTTCATCAATTAATGAATAATGAATTAATGAATAAATTCCTTAAAGAAATGATTTTCATCCCAACCATTCATTGTGATCTATGGACCGCTCCCATATTGTCGCTTTGTAATTTAGGCAGTTTTTCCTCCAACAAAAAAAACTTTAGAAGTACACCCTGAGGAACAAGCACACCTGGTTGAAAAAGCGTTCTGGTACAGCACATTAAACCGAGACGCATGCATGCATGCTGAAGAATGACGTAAAACCTCCAGATCTCATCTCGGTTTCTCAGAGGAGTTTCGGTTCGCACAGCATCTGGAAACCAGCCAAGGAGATGAGAGAAAACAGATTCTTTTGCTAATGTTATTTATTTCACAGCTTTTTTTCCTCATTTGGAAAAAGCCATGCAGACGCTTTTATTTTGGAAAGTCCTCCTTCATGCTCTGGGACCTGTCTGACCTGTCAAAGCCAGCTACCTCGCTGGAGCATCAAATCAGCAGCCAACCCTCTCACTCAGTGCCTGCCATATGTCCCAGTGTTGTGCCAATTCCTCCCCTCCCTGCATACAAGACCTCAGAGCACCCCATTAGCAAAGAGAGAGAAAGAGCGAGAAAGAGAGAGAAAGAGCGAGACAGACGGAGCGGGTGAGTGAGGGATGGATATAAACATACATCAAGAGAAATAGAGGTGGAAAGAAAGAGAGATCAGCAGGAACGAAGCATCAGAGAAAACAGAAGTGGAAGAGAAATAGGCCAAACTGAGATACAGAGATCAATCAGGAGAGAGAGACTGCAAGTGTCTGATGTTGAGGGGAAAGTTCATACAAATAAAGAACACCTTTATTATTTTATCTTCCTGTATGATCATAATTTTCTAATGGAGGAATTACAAGTGTTTTCTTATTGTTTGTGTTCCAGCTTATATAAATGCAAAGAAACATCATGTAGTATACAGATGCCAACTTTAGATTCCCACAGACAGAATTACGCAGTGTGAGAGATCGACAGAGAGAGTGAGAGATGTTCTTTGTAAACCCAGTCAGAGCTTTGTGCTGGATGAGTGTAATTTGATGTTATCGGCCGACCGTGAATGTGGATACACGGGTCTGTGCTGATATTGAATAACAGCAGGGAGGAGAGCTCTGAATCTCAGCTCTCAAAGCGCTACCCTCGCCACCGAAGCCTTCCAGCATGGACACAATATGGCGTGCGGTCCATACGTGCCAAAACTACCTCGCAACCGATCGATGCTTGCACACACACATACACACACACGCCAGTTCATTATAGATCTTCCCATCGCAGCAGAGACAGTATATAGGATCCAGCATGCAGGGATGGGTATCATCCTCACTGAATATCAATGCTATTATCTCAAACCTGTGCCTCCACAAGGCTGAAAATCCCTCAAGTGAGCCCCGACGCTATAAGAAAGCGCCTTCTCAGCTCAGTATTTTTAGAAGCTTGATAAATATGATAACATGGCGCAGCAAGGGTAAGCTTTTCGTTCTATAACCACGTATCTCCGGATATAGACTGTAGGGTATTGATCCTCTCTGTTTACACTTTCACACACACTGATTTGTGTAACCGCTAATGGAGTGACCACATCATTTGTACCGTATCTCAAAGGTGTGACCCTCAAAGAGCTGCCACCATCTGTTATCTCATTTCATTCAAGGGGTTGATGTGATTCCATATGTGCAGGCACATTCCAAGCACAAATTAACATTGTACTAACACAGTGTTATAAATATTATGTGGCTTGGTGAATTTGACAAAAATAAACATTGATATTACATTTGCAGTTATTCATTTGGCGGACGCTTTTATCCAAAGGGACTTACAAGTATTATGCAGTGGCGGACTATCACTGCAGAGCAAACAGGGGTTAGATGTCTCGCTCAAGAACACTTCAATCATTGTCTTCTTGCACTGGGTTTCGAACCCACAACCTGCTTACAAGTCCAACTCTGTCACCTCCAGACCACAACTGACCCTGAGCTCTATTTTGGTTTGTTGCATCAAAATAAAAACACCAGCTATGTTTTCAACCACTCCATATCTAAAAGGTTTCTATATTTACATTTTTGACACTCGTAATTTGTCAGGGAAATATAAAATGTGTTTTTCTGTTACACATATCTAACATCCTTAAAACCGAAAAACCCATTTACTTATGCAGCAGAATGAAATGGAATTAGTTTTGACAGAATGTCTTAAATTAAGTTCTTCTAAGCCCATCAGCAAAAACTCTTTCCAGAAAAATCTACCAAAACACATTAGACGTTTATTAACAACAACAACAAACGTCTTGCCGATGGGAAAACAAAAATAATCATATTTTCTTTTCTTAATAAATCATGCAATTGTTTCAAATACAGATATTTTCATTTAATCATGTTTAAATATTTAACAAGAAACCAAAATGCTGGTTAAAAAAAGATTATTGCAATTTGTTGTTCTTTAGTTTAGTGTGAGCCAGCCTTTGAGAAAAATCTTCTCCTCTCTCTCATCCACCTCAAATCGTGTTTGCGATTGTCGCCCCGGTAGCCATTTTAAAACCCATGATGTAAGTCTTGATGGTTAGAGCCGCGGCGCTACACACTGCTTCACCCAAACACACACCGAAATGTGATTAACACATCACTGTGTGCTTTACACACACTCTCCCTCTCATTCTCCTGGGTAACTACGGACTGTGGAGGGAGGGTGGAGGGTGTTGGCAAGCACTAATGGTAATTGTTGGTGCAGAGGAAAACAAGAGCAGGTTGAGACTGTTGGGGAAGCAAGACGTAACCGCTCATTTTCTGCACGGAAGCTCCCCTCCGTGCCTACCAGATCAAAGGAGGAAATTTAATGGACCACCCATAGAGCGGGATGACAGGCAAGACAGGCCACAGGACAGCTCGGCTCGAAACAACCGAACCTGCTCCGAAGTGAACGTGGCAGAACGTTCTCCTACCCGAAGGCATCAAAGTGTTTCTGGACCTTATGGTGGAGAAGAAACGCGCAGCAGAGAACTTGCTTTCATTTCTGAGCACCAGCTGGGACAAACAGGACGATTACAGTTGGATCTGCATCTCCTCCCCCTGACTCCGACGGTAATCAAATTCACAACAACAAGATGGAAAGAACAAAACAGAAAAGGTTATGAAACTGATAAATAGGGGAGCACGTAGCTTAGCAGGAAAACGGAGCGCAGGGGTGCATGTGGAGAAAGCTACACCTATCTAAAGGTGGAAGATCAGCCTCGCTTGGCCCCGGGTTCCTTCATTTCCATAAACACCGACGTAAACAACCGTCATCACACACAGGCCACCTCAGCTAGGGCTTTATGAATGACTCCTGATCCATAAACACAGACACACCCGAGACGAGCTATGGGAACAGCTCTGTAGCTCTGTGATAAGCCCTTCTTCCATCTACCTTCAGTTCATCTACATAATTCTGCCTCCCAAATATATCCAATTGTTCATTTCATGCTTGAAGTGTTTACATATACATAAGTTAGAGAAAGGCCGGGAGTCTCTGGTTTAAATCGTTCTCCGCGTCCGTCTTTTATTTTCTCGCAGCCACTTAATTTCTTTTATTTCTGAGGTCAATGAAGGATGTAATGGGGAAACAAACCATAAATATAATAAAACCTAAATGTGATTAGTTAAATGAAAAAAAATGTAATTGTTATATTAAGCGTATGTTGGAATTAATAGCAGGATTACGATTTATTATATAACAAGCAATTTTATCAGCGAGAGCCGGTCGAAGATTTACCAGAAGTCTCTGGGGCAGAACAGTGCACCACACCATCAAGCGTACAAAATGCACAGTGTGCCCTCTTTACCTCCGCTATAGAGAATTGAAGCCAAAAGGTCCCAGAAGGACTACTGACATGCTGCACAGATGACGCAATTCAGAGCAAATCATGTTGACGCACCAACATTTTCTATCTACTTTTAACGACATAAAATTTTACTTAAATGAGAATTCTTGAATAAAGAAGTAATTAAGATGACAGAAAATATCTCTAAAAATTTATTTTATGTGCATTTGGATTTTATAGTTTCCCATTTGATTCCCATTTGATTCCGACTTATGTTGAAGCCAGCCACCAAAAGTGATCCTTCACCCAAAAGGAATATTATTTGACCTGTGGTTGTTCCAAACCTCTATAATTTTCGTTGTTTGGTTGTAAAAGAGAAAGATACAACAACAATTCTTGTCCCAACTTACCAAAACAAATGAAGTGAAATATTTTTGCTTTTAAAATTTTTTATGTGTTCAGCAAAACAAAATTTTGCTATAAGTCTTCCTACTGTGGTAGTTAATAGGATCCGTGAACTATTTGGCATTATTACAAGCATTATTTCAAATATCTTTCTTTGTCTTCATCAGAACAAGGAAATATACACAGATTTGGACAAATTCAAAGAGAGTGAAAAAGTTTTGGGTGAGCTTTCTCTTTAACTCCTAAGCTGCAATTCAATATTTTAAACAGAGATAGAGATAAAGAAACAAAACTAAGATATTTATATTTTTATAAGTTACTTTTTAAAAAACAAAACTATTCCGCTTATATAGAAACATTTTTTGTAGCTCAACAGAAGACATTCGCAAGTCAATAGATTGATGCTCGTGTCTTCATTTGCATATTTAGGCTTGAGGCAAACACATAGCTCACATTCATAAAAGAAGAATAAAGTAATCGGTACAGAAAAACCTTCCCAAAGCAACATCATAAAGTCTAAAGCATCTCTGGGGATTTCACTGCAGTATGTCACCTGCATCACACCAGTTTGTGGCTCCAGTGACACACGTTTCAGAAGTGACTACAGACAGTACTAACACATGCTTCACTGCTCAACATACACACAGCAGCTCTGCCCCCGTCACTTATCTCATCTCGCATGGCTACTCCGCTAACAAAATCACTCTTCTGTTTCACAGTTCCCAAGCTCCTTGATTCTCGCTTCTTCTCCGTCTCAAAATAATAAATAAAACAACCAAACGCACTTGCAGATAAAGAATCAAAAGGCATCGGCCGCTTTGACTGGATGGCCGTGCGATCTGCCTCTAACAGAGAAAAAGTAGAAATCTGACAAACATCTCGGTTGGATTTGACTGGCCTTCACGGCAAACGCTTTTGGATTTTGGGGAAAGGAAGAAACAGAAGTGCTCTCTCGCAGCGTGCTTTAAAAAGCATCCAATAAGAACCAAAATGTAATTCCTAGGCCGGTCCCCGTTGGTTTGTGGCGAGTTTGAGGTCTAACAAATATTGCTGTATTTGTAATGGGAAAGCTATTATCGAGGTTCAGCTTCTAAGGCGAGTTTTTGGTGCCGTGATGGGGGTTGAGGGTAAGGTTTGGGCTGCTTTAATGACATTCAACGTGAGGAACGCTCGGTTTGAAAATCTCAACAGATGTCAATCCCTTGACTGCAATAATCAGAGACGTGCGGACCGTGCATCGGCGGTGTTCTAGCATGACAGTCTGTCAGTCAAATATCACTTTGCTAATATGTGATTGGAGAGACAAGAGATAAGTGATTGATCACAGTGCATTATCAAAGATCAACATTGTCCTTCTGAGAACAAAGCGAGAGATTGCCTAGATACAAGAGATGCAATTTATATCCCACCGGAGGCAAAGACAGATGTGCATCTCTTAGAAAATGCTGTTGTAGTGTATTGTGCTTCTTCGTGAGTTTATTTAATCTAGAAAGTACAGGACTAGAAGGTTTATGGATCATCAAAATAAAAACAACAAGGGATGAGAATCTACATTGCAAACACCATGCCCACTTCACTTCAATTCCTGAATGAATGTTTTTGATAAGTTGGTTCATTTCAGTCAAGTACACATCTGAAGTATTGCAATCATTTTATCATATCCCACTCAAAACAGACCAAAAATAGGTACATCAAGTGATAGTTTGCCCACAAATAAAACTATTTATGTTGTTAAAAGCTTGAATGGCGGGTTTTTTCTGTAAAACCCAAATAAGTTTGTTTTAAAAAATGGTTTCGCTTCCATACCATTGAAGTCAATTGGATTAAATGTTGGTTCTTTAAAATATCAATGTTTCCATCTTCTCTTCTTTTAAAGGAATGAATTAAAAAAATAAATTAAAGTAATAATCATCCGAAAATGTAAATATTATTATTTACTCACCCTCTCTTATGACGTTCTTTGGCAGAACATAAACAGAGATATTTTCAAGATTGAACAATGGCAGTACCCATCGATTTGCATTGGTTTTATGACTTCAAATGAGTTTCAACATTGTTCAGTTACCAACATTCTTCAAAATACCAGAATTTTAAAGAAGATATTTTAAAATATGAACAACTGCGGTACCCATCGACTTTTATTGGTTTTGTGTCTATACAAGAGAATGAGTACCAACATTGTTCAGTGACCAACATTATTTAAAAAATATCAGCTTTTTGTTCTGCAAAAGAAAATCATCCATGTTTATAATGCCAACAGGTTGAGAATTTTCATTTTTAGGTTATCTATTACTTTAAGCAAACAGATACATTCTAATCCCACCTATTATAGTTTAAAAAACCAAAAACCAAAATAAAATCCTACAGTACTCAGAGCAAAGATGCCAAAAGTAGATAAGTACTAACAAGAATGCAACCATGACAGAGAGCAGGATGGGAGAGTGACTGACACACTTGCTCTATTATCAGACTCTCCAGATCCAGACCCAGGCCAAGCCAAAGTATGTGAGTCACACAGCCCAAATTGGCAGTTTCTTTGAGAAGGATTGGGGTTATGACAGTGAACCAGTTTCATAGAGAAATGGAAAAGAGATTATATTTCACCCCAGCCTTCGAAGTTCTCAGCAATGAATTGAAGACAATTCACATACACACACCTCACAACACGTGTCTGACAGATGGACACACTCATTCTGAGCCTATCTGTCATTGTGATTTCAGACACCCACACATTTATTGTGGATTAGACACCCACACGTGTTCTCTCTATCTGTCACACATAAAGACACACAAGAATACGTAGAGTGTGTGCATTTCAGCAGGTGGGTGTGGAGAAAAACACAATTACTTTCCGTCAACTGAACTAACGTAACAATAACTCTCCTAATAAGGAAGCGTGACGGTAGATCAGCCAACACATGTGTGGATTGAACCCATACTGTAAGAACAAACTTCACAGGTCCACACACCCCTGCGGACGTGACCCAATGCATGCCGGGAATTTACAACCGTGTCATTAGATCAGACTGCTGGACATAAAGCATCACTGAATCAATCTCAGGGAGCTGTCGGCAGTCTGGTAAACACTGCGGACGCATGCGGACGCTCCCTATTATGCCGGGGATTAATGGTGTTGACAGAGCATTAACTCACATTGAAAGGTAAACAGGAACACTATGGAGGAATGCAGGAGCTGACACTGAGCCAGGCTTCCTGGTGGATAAATTCTCTCCGGGGCTCAGTCGGGCATGGAGGAGAAAGGAGAGACAGGGGAAAGGACGAAAGACATAGGAAAATATAATACATCTAATTAGGCTCGGGAACCTTGTAGAGTCAGTTGGGTTTTTTTCTACAGAACACAAAAGAAGATATTCTCAAGAATGTTGTTAATCAAACAACATTGTGGCTATAGACTTCCTATGGAATGGACACAAAAGCACTGAGATATTTCTCAAAATGTCTACTTTTTGTTGCAGAAAAGAAGTCAAACAGATATAGATTGACGAAAGGTTTAATCCATGATAAGTGAATCTATTTTTAAATGTTAAAGCAAAACTATATATAATTTGATAAATATAAAAATTCATGTTATACCAAAAACGAAACTTAATAATTTGTAATGGTTTTCCTCTTCGCAAATGTTAAAAACTATAATTACAAACTAGATTTTTTTCCTTAGGAATCTACAGATTGTATAAGCAATTGTCTCACTGTATGAAAATGTAAAAGATAAAAAGGCAAAAGTAAACAGTAAGCCAATATATATATCCCTCTCCCTTGTATGGATGTCTCAGCTCACTCTTCCGGGCATCTCACTGGGCACGCCCAAGGTCATTGAGATCACTCTGTATTCGAGAAAAGATCGGTTCCAGCTTTCTAAATCCAATTGACCAGCTGTCAGAACTGCTAGGAGAAGTAGCTGCCCCAGCGGTCATTCAAACCCCCGTACCAGTCGCTGCTCGCATACACATCGCCCTAAACAGCCCACCGCAGGGCCAGTCTGGACATCCAGAGTGACTGGCAGGTCAGGGTGGAGACTACTCCAGGGACATGGAGTCAGTGTGCTGCAGCATCTCAGAGGTTGATGCTTCCGTTGTCTTTCGTTCTGCTTTATATCAGCTGAATCTGCTGAATTGTAGATGTAGTAGATATTTTCACCCTACTTTTTATATAATGTGGAAAGTGTTGTCTCCAAGAGTATGCTCATTTAAACCTCATGAGAAGTTAACTTTCACTTAGGTATTGACTTTGTCTCAGATGGATGTCCTAAGTTTCCTAAGAGGATTAATAACAGACATAAATCTGTATAAAGTTTTTCAAATGGATGTGGATAGCACGGTTTTAGAAGCATTGGTTTCTTTGTTTTATTCAGATAAAATCTTATGAAATCTGATCACAGTTTGCGGCACTGGGACCATTCCTTGAGGAGAAAATCAAAAATGTCTTGATTTGTTTTCTGCCTAATCTTTTCTTTTTGCAAATGTTATGGCTTCCTCACTCATTGTCCATAATGATTGTATTAGACTTGCCAAGCCCAATCATTTGTTCTTGTACAAAAAAAGATTTTATTTGTATGATTTAAACTAGACTTGCTTATATGTAATTGCTAAATAATTTAATTTAACATGCCATTCCACTCTCTGGGTTGCCATGTATTCATTCAGAGCATAAATACATTTGACAAATGTATCAATTTCCATTACAGTGCACAAAACAGGCAGAAAACAGACATTTTGGAAGACACATTATGGAACATGTGCATTATGATCTTATCATGATCACAACCTTATGTTTGTTTTGTCCTATATTAGATTTGTGTTGTTTTAAATGTGTGATCATTTTGATGCCCCTTCTTCATTCTTTGAGCACCAAACCAGATGATATAGCCTTTCTTAGTGTTTTTATGTGGGAACACCAATGATTTAAAAGAGTCCATTTTACCAACTGCTCTGAAAACTCATTTAACTAATTCCACTGTAAATAAGGGGCTCATGGATCTGAATGGACTGCTTTTGGGTTACTAGCCACACATTTTAATGAGGTAAGAAGCTAGGCAACTGGAAGACTGCGATGTTCCAAAACCAGCCAAAAAATTCCTAATTACCTGGCAACGTGTTCGTCTCATTCAAAAGCAGGGTAGCCTTAGAGAAGATGCACAAAACAAGCACAACAGGATTGCTTAACAAGAGGTAAACAGCCTTGCTGTGCATTACGGGCAAATGACATGTGAATGCATATTGCTCTTGGTTACTTAGCCCCTAGATACATCTTCACAGCACTCACCTCCAAACACTAACAAGTGCGTCAACACGCAGCAAAGCCAACCAGGCCACAAGTGCTTCAAAAAAGATCAGCATGAGCGATAATGACACTGTGTTGCCAAAAGTGGAAAAATAAAACAATGACTTCAGTCACCAGCGGGCCACATAAACTCATTAGAAAGTGTTGCCTTGGGCTTATCATGTTGAAGGGAAAGTGTTTGAATCTAATGAGAGGTTTAATATCAGCAAACAGTGAACATTACAGGAGCAGATAACAGGCTTTGCTTTAAATCAAAAACCATAACACCATATATCTCTGCTTTTTCCAAACTGTGCCAGTTGATTACGTGTTTTGCGGAGGTTCAGGGTGAAGGAAGGTGTCCCCGTTTTTGGGAGGAATCTGTTTTGTTTCCACGTGAGTCGTTAGTTTGAAATAGACGTGTGCATTGTGCGAATATAGATATCGCTTCATCGCCGCGCTGAAGTGTGAAAGCAAATATATTTATCCAAAGCGCACACGCTCGCACACATATCACGCTGAGGGGCCTACGCAGCGCATGGTGGTATCCAGATAAAGGGTTTAGCGTTTCCAGAGAGCTCCAAGCAGGCATGAAGCGGAATTCCTGTTTTTTGTCTGGCATGCACGGGTCACATTCAAATTCTTCAAGACTTTGAAACGTGTAAGCTCAATCTTCACCTCAGGGACCCACAGTTGGTCTTTTAAAGACTGTACGCATCATACGTAACACTGACACATCGTGGTTTGATGGCTTAAACAGAATTTAACCATCTTGAATAAAATGAGCATTTAATTTAATGGCATCAAATGTACAGTCCAGTTCAGTTTTCTTTAGGTCAGCACACAGCGAAATTTTTTTTTTCTTCAGATTTTGGCTATTAGTTATGTTTCCAGAGCTTTTGCCATTATTGAAACGGGACAGGTATTGGAAAATATTTGGCATAAAAAGAAGGCATGTTTGGCAAATGGCTGTCGAGACTATAGGTGCCAACACACTGCAAATAGTTTAATTTATTACTTGGTTATATTAATTATAATGAAAATACTATTAATTCAACAAACTATTATGATAAATATTATTATTATATAATGTGTATCTTTGTTATAAAAATATTTCAAGATAATTTATTATCTTTTAAGTCTTCTTTTAAAACTAACTTTAATTAAGAAATAAGTGATAAAACCATACATTGAGTTTCTCAACCCCTTAGTAGATTAAGTTAATTTAATTAAATTTATTACATATATTTAAATATACATCATAACCACATAATGTTTTTAACAAGACATTATTTTAAAGTTCAAATATTTTTTCAATAACACGAGATGGAATTTTTGATGACTGTCCTTAAAAAAAAGGACGGTAATATTGATAAAAAATAATTTTTTTTGCGGCGTAGGCATCCCATTAGATAATAATCTTGATATTCTATTATAGATCTGATCAGTGCTGCTTCATTCTCTTCACATTAGCCATACTGAATTTATGAAGTGCACAATGCTGGACTCTCGTCTGTTTACCAGTTGTGTTGACCGTAACAGATGGGTGTGAAGAAGAGGTTAGGAATGAAATGTGTCCGAGGTGCACTCGGGGATGACTCGAATGACTAATTCATTTCTCGGTTGCTCGGCAACCTCCCCTCTCTCTTGAACCCGAAGGAATGTTCCCAACTGGGAAATTTGCCTGCATGCTAATTGACTTATTTGATTTGCCTTCGCCCAGGTTGTCAGCAGGTGCGACATTCTTCGGCCGTGACGAGCCATTGACATGTCTGGATCGATCTCAGCGGTTCGGTTTCTTGAGATGGGTGGTCTATTAATACTACAATCAATAATGGAACACGCATTATCCCGATACAAAAGCGGACAAAATCTTTTCGCCTTCCTTTGACATTGATGGCAGTCTATAAGCATCGCTAGCGAAACTAAGCTGTAGGTAGACTCCAAGTTAGAACTATTCGATGTTTATCCCCTGGATGTGGGCGAAGCTTTCCAAAGTTTGTTTCCCCTGCAAATTTGAACCATTAGAAGTTCTGAACATTTGCCGTCACCACCTATAAACTGACCTTTATAGACGTGCTATGTTTCCCCAAGATCTAATCTCGGCCTTCATATATAGTCTTGACACATTCTAAGCCACATGAAATGATCAGATTTGTGTCTTTCATATCTATCCCATCGACTACATCTGTCCATCAGCTGCTGGAATCCTCATCTGACTTCTATTTCCCTCATCTTTAACTCCTACTGCCTGTCTCTGCCATTTCAGTTCATTTGTAGCAGCTTTAACCAACCTCCTCTGCTCTCTCCTCTTTTCCTCCCATCTTCCTTTCACCCTCCCAGGTGGGAGACCATCTACGCTCGGCTGCTAGAAAACTAATTTGGGTCATCTTCGAAAGTACCAGTGTTTCTATAGCAACCCAAGCTAAGGGGCTCCATCAGACATTCAGTCTAAGTGTTCATTTGTGATGATGAAGGAAAAGGCAGCCGCTCTGTCAAACCTAGTGAGCTGCCTTTGCTATAGCATGTATCTAGGGTACTTAATATGGTTTGGTGTTGAAACATTGTTTGGTTGGGCAACATTAATAAGTATAAAAAGAATAAGACTAAAAAGAATAAAGGAAATAAATAAAATCAGTTTTCAAATTTTTGTTTTCACCATGCATTATGACATTTTCATTTCCAAAGGAGACCATGCAGTTACGAGCTTGCCTATGACGCCCTAAAATGTTGCCTACGTAAGCTGCTCACTAGGTTTAGAAACGCAGTCGTCATCTTCCTCTCCGTGTGAGCACACAAGTGCACGTTCTGTCTTCCACCTTTCATTTCAAGGGTGACATTGCCTAAGCCTTTCTGAGAAAGAATGAAAGACATTCCAAGTTGCTTGACAACCACTGCAGTTTTTTATGTGTGTGCGTGTGCCGGTAGTCACAGGCGTGTGTCGGTGTGCATGCCTCAGCGCATATCTGCGTGGACAGCTCCACTGAATCAAAATGGAGGATGGAAAAAACGAAGGCAGCACACTGCTTTATCACTGCTGGCGCTCGTCCTGGCCAGACTCAGCAATACATCATTTACTGATAGTCAGGAGACGGACATGAAGAGAGAGGAGATAGATAAATGGATAGGCAAAATGCAAACAAGAAAGAAGAGAAGTGTGAAACAGGGAGAGATAGAGAAGCTAAAATATGAGAAGGAGAAGGAAAGGCGGCAAGCGAGTGAAACCGAGAGCAAAGACGTGGCAAAGGGAGGACATTCAGATCTGCGGTGCACAAAATCTTGAGGGATGCTTCGTCTCGACCATCATGACTAATTGATGCGCCTCCTGAATACACAATTCGGTTTGATGCACTTGCACATCTTTCCGAGCTTATTTTTAGAGGTAACCGAGACGGCCCGCCTTTGGCACACATTCGGAACGCGCACACCAATAGGCCAAAGCTATGAGAACTACAAGACGGAAACTTGTCACCTTGCTCATCTTTTTAAAAGTCACACAGACTTCTTGAAGGCAAAAGATATCATCAATTTGGAACCGAGATGATGCTAATGAATAAAAAATGAACAACTTTTAGGCGTATCGCTAATGAGGCTACACACCAGAATGACCTGATGCACTCCGCGGTCAAAATAAATATTTTTCTGACTGGTGAAGTAAAAAGAAGAAATAAAGTATGTTAAAAAATTTAAATAGGCTGCCAAAATATTGGATTTGTTAATGACTGTGAATACAGTGATGTTAAAGTGACATCAATATAAATTACAATTAATGAACCAACTACTATACTGTACACTGACAAGCAAAAGACAAACTCTCTCACAGCTTATTTAGTTCTTTGTTCTCATTATGGAGTGAATAAATTAATAACTGCTTGGAAAAACCTGAAGCATGATTTACTTCCGAAGTGATTTAAGGAAATAATTTTTTATTATAGTACAATTCAACAACCTAATATGATTTGTAGTATTATCTTTCACAATTCATATTTATACGTTTTTTTAACCAAAGAGTGTGTTTTAAAACAAAGCTGTTTAGTAGTATTTGTTACCTGTTCATTATAATCTAATAGACTAAAATGTGTTTCACTTAAAAGTATAAAAAGTTTAACTTCAAGCACCTTTTGGAGCATGCCAGATAGGTTGAAAAAGGGTTTGAAAAACTGAGATGGCCGTAGTGCTTACAAAACAGGAATTTATCGTGGTGACAGAAACCTCCAGTACAGATACAATATAAAGAAACAAGACAAGTGAAAAGGAACATTTTAACAAAAAGTAAAACATAATAAATATGAAAGACAACACACATGGGCAGAAATGCAATAAGTAAGAAGAGCTCTGGATGGGATGAGATATGTACAGATGTATTATACACATGCACGTTGTCAGATGCTATATGCAAATAGTATAAAGGAAAGTATTGCACATGTTTCTTGCACAATATGGGAACATTTAACTATTCATGAGGTACAAAGCCAATGGAAAGAAACTTTTCCTGTGTCTGGCTTTAGATAAGGCTATTTTCTAGCTGTTTTTCAGTCCGTGCTCTGTAATGCAGACCAGACGGTCGCATTTCAAACAGAGTGTTTGCTGGGTGTGAGGGGTCACAGTGATTTTGTAGGCCGTTTTACTCACTCTGGATGAAAACAGTTATTGAAGATTGGAAAGACAAGTGCAGTGATTCGTTGAGCAGTCCGAACTGCCCAGTGTAGTCTACGTATGTCAGATGGTGATGTAAGTGCACGGGATGGATGACAGCTGAGTAGAGCTTTAGGAGCAGGTTGAACATCCTCAGTTTATGAAGGAAGTAATGTCTCTTCTGGGCTTTTTTTTTTTTTACAATGGAAACAATGTGATTGTCCCACTTCAGATCCTGAGAGATGGTGGTGCTCAAGAACCTGAATGACTCTACTGCAGCCACAGTGTTATTCATGATGTTGAGAGGGGGAGTGCAGGGGGGTTTCTCCTAAAGTCCATTATCATCATCCATTAACAGACAGAACTAGGAACGGATTGCAGTTTCAATTTCAATAACTTATGATAGGTTTTTTGCAAGAAATTAGCACTAAAATTAGTACTTTTTTGTAATTCAAACAGAATTCCGCTTCGCTGCCTTTGAAGCTGAATCTGTTTCTCCATGCACAAATGCTGCAAGCTTTACTTTTTACAAAAAAAATATCCTTGTCAACATTTTCTTGTCAAAAGCAGTGCCAAATGTAAATATGGCCTTAAACTACATTAAGAATTTCTTAAGTGTTGGTACTGACAACTTGACTTCTGTTTTGGTTAAACACAACCAGTCTGCATGTGTTATTTTTTTCTCCATCATTTTTGGTGAAAATAGCTGAAAAATCCAGAATGCGGCTCAGAACCAAGCATATGCGTCATATGAGCAATTTTCGGAAGCCCAGCATGCAAGAAATAATCACCTTAGTGAGACGCATCCGTTCGACAGAGGTAAACCAGTGTACCTTTCTTACGAACAGGATACCAAAAATCCTGCAAGTAAACAAACTCTGAATTCACTGATAAAAAATACAAGCAATCCACTGGCATCAGCCCCCACCGCAGTCACAGCGGGCACCAAACACATAACCGCACACACAGAGAGCGAGCTGTCAGCAACTGTGTGACAGTAATGCATTGAAATCTCATCAGCCACCATGTTGAGGACACAGTATAACAGATAACAGGATTAGGATCAAAAGCAACTGCTGTCTGTCAGAGAGCAGAATCGATTGAGTATGGAATATGAAGGGGGATGGTTTGGGGGGTGAAAGGAATGTGAAGGGTGATATAAAGACGCTGTCAGAGGAATCCGGCGTCATATCTAAAATCAAAATTAAATAAACACCTCAATCACAGCAAAACCGCCACCATATGCACATGTGCACATCCTCTTCCACAGAGCATTTATTTAGGGTTTCATTACCGCCCACGTTGCATTTTTCATATCTCGAGCCTTTGGTAATCTTCCTTCTGTCATCTTATGCCATCCTATAAAGCATAACATTAAAGACACAACAAACATGTGCACATGCTGAAGGGAGAAACTTCTGTAACCGTAACCTGTTATGACTGCTTGGCATTCATGTTAAACATCAAAGATGCAAGATGATTAGGTACTTTGTTACAGTACATCCTGACTGTACACCAACATCTATATGCTTCAAATGCATATTTAATAAGCAAAGCAAATGCTATTTTTGTTGTGTGCTCAGGCCTCCGCTCACATCCAAGCTGAACTATGAAACCCAATTAGGCTGAAAAATGCGATAGGGCAAATGCCAAAATTCATGCTTGTGAAAACATATACATGTCATGACAGCACAGTTGCATGTTTTTCCAAACAGCATACTCTATGTGTTAAATGGATATTGTATTACAGGTGTAACACGATTCCTAAATGTCAGGTGTAAAGCTTATATATATGCATGCTATATGTGTCATATTGAAGGTGACACTTCTTAAATATTCTTTTTAAACTGCCAATGTGTGTGTTTCCTGTAATCTGGGTTACGCATATGTTGTCTATAAATGTGTTAATGAGAAATGCTTAGAGGTTGCTGAAAATATGGATGTACAGGGATTCCGGGGAAAGGGCGAACGTATGTGTTACACCAAAATGATGACTTATAAAGGACGATCATTTGACGACGATACAAAAAGACAGTTACCTTTTTAAAATACGACAAAGCAATATTTCATTGTATTTAAAGAGTTTATTCTGAAATAAAAATGATGTCATCTTTACTCCCCCTTACACTGAACAATTGGGGATCCTTTTTCAAAATATATTTTTTGTTCTGCAGAGGAAATAACTCATAAAGGTTTCACATGTAAAGAGGGTGAAAAAATGATAACAGAATTATCAATATGAGTTGAACTATCTCTTTAACATCCGATTACTATCTTGCTGGTGCTTAGTGTTTAAGACACAGGTTGTTGTGCTAAGACACAATCTGGACAACTGAGGCTGCTGCAAGAGCCGTATGCCATCTGCATGTCTCTGTACTATAATCCACTGCATAATCTGTCTGTGTATGTAGAACAATCATCTCTTTGTTGCATCTTTGACTCTTTCTTTCTCTGTCTTTATCAGCCGGTGTGGCCACTTTGCTGTAAATATCTCTGTCTTTCTCTCATTTTAGCTTTCTGCCACACTCTCTCACCAATATTCCTCATTGACATCCCCTCCCCTCCGCCCTTATAATATAATTTATTTATACCCTTTCAATTTCCCAGAGAAGAGGCCGTAATATTTTCTCTTCCCATCAGTAAAAGCAATCTTACGCTTCTATCAGTCAGGGTGATTTGTCATTATTTAAACCCTCATTTTTCCTTTCTATTTTCTCTCTGAATCCCTCCCTGCCTCCCACCTCGACCGTGGCACCTCCCCAAATGTATTTCAATAGCTCATTAGTCGCAGTCACAAGCCGAGGTTAAAATAATAACCAAACAAATGAATAAATTGGAAGGGAATGGGTTGTTTCTCTCCGCTATATTTCGCTGTCTAATTTATCTTAATTAAAGAGCACCATCTCATCAGGGGAGGAGAAAAGGTTAGACTGCTGAGAAGAAAAAAATGTTGGGCACATTTCTACCCAAGACTGACTTGATTGAGGTTTGTAATTAAATCACTTTAAAATCAATTTTTACTGCTTCCATTTCCAAGTGCACGTACGTCATCTCCCTAACATTCTGGACTTGACTAACTTTAGGTTTGTGCGCACACAGAGACGTGTTTATTTTATTAGGACAAAATAACAGAATAGTATCTATGGGTCTCTTTTAATAAACACATCGGTTTACATGTCAAGAAAGACAAAAAGGGATACATTGGCAAAGCAATAATTTATCATGATTTCAAGAGCTCAACAGCAGATATATGTTTGATTTGCATAATACCGTTGCAGTTGCAGAAAACAGAAACTTGAAAAGAAAGAATATACAGAAGCAGGCAATTTTGCTAGGCTGCTGACTCATTCAAGTGATATTAAATATTTCAGCTTAACAACTGTACATACACATCTTTCCTGCACAATTCATCCTCAGCACAACAGAGTTGACTGATATGGTTTTGCATTGGTGTGGAACTGCAGATTTGGGCATTTTGTGAGATTTTTCTCGATGTACTCTAATGTTTAAAAGTGAATGCATTCAATTATTAATTTCTTAGTGGAAATATTATGATTCAATTGTTATGATCAAAATATTGTAATAGATAAGACGTAGTAATTTTCTTTTAATTTTGCATTAATAATTTGACAGTGAGAACAATGTTTTAAAATTTAAGAAAATAAAATTTTATTTTAAAAGTCACCTAACACACACAGGTGCTCATTATATCCTATAAAAGTGTGTAACGAACTAAAACTTTCATTTTTAAAGTGGTACATATGAAATATTGTTATTCTGTTCTTTAATAAATGTTCAAGTTTTATTTTTTTTACTATTGATACAAGAAATAATCAAGAATCGACCCAGAAACTGTTAAATAGTTTGTATATCCATATTCTAAGCCATTTCCAATATATGATATAAATTATAATATATTGTTATTTGTTTTAAAATATACTTTCACATATAGTCTACAGTATATATCCTACGTAATATTAATTCAATTAGTAAGAGCTTGTAAGAGTACTATAGATCTTGTTACCACCCACAACAGCTCCCTTTAAATATGGGTGTGACCAACACGATTCTACTTCACTAAACACGCCCCCAAAGCACACACACACTTTGACAACACAAACACAATAATAACCTTATCTATAATCTAAGTAAGACAGGATGCTGTTACATTCACTGTTGTCACTTCGAGAACCACAATACACTCATTTCACATCCTGAACATTTTACCCCCCCCCATCCAATTACCCCTAAGAGCATCTCTCCTCCCCAGTCCTGTCTTCTTCCTGTTCACCCTGCTCACCAACAACCTTTACCACTTCCTGCTCATGGCCGCCTGCCCATTCGATAGACACCTTGATGAATGAAGTTCAACCAGGAGCATGAAACTCTATATTCTGCAGTGGTGAATTTCTCTCTCACTTTCTCTCTGTGACCTTGCAACCTGATTACGGTGTAATCCTCTCCCTCGACACATCCTGGGCTATTTCAGCGGGTTGCCAGGCGACAGGGCCAGCCCAGGACCCCGTTGGAGATGAAGGAGGGCAGGGTGACCGCGAGCATCGCGTTCGCGACTCGGCCAGAATCAATTTCATCACCCACAACGTTCTACATTTCCAACTGTGGATTGTTCTCACTCATTCACTGCGAGTATCTGCCGAGCATCTCCACGTCTGCCATTCCACTCCCATTCACTGACTCACAGCCGTCTGCGGTAACACAATACGCTATGAGATCACTCTCATCCTCACTCTGCACATGATCGATGGGTGTTGAGGTCACTCTCATGGACGCTCATAGAAACACATGGGTTACACTCACACAGTAAGTGTTTGGGTTTGTACATACAGGTGTGAGTCTGGTATGAATATATCAAGTCAGTTTTCTTGTCTTGAAATGGTTTTATACACAGTACTGTAGTCTTGGGAAAGTTAGCATTTTCATCCCAAATAATTTTTTTAAGTCAGTTTTTATGCATTAAGAGTAGCGTGTCATTAGAAAATATGAGTTTACATTTTTAGACATTCATTTTATTATTATTTGTAAACGTCCAGTGAGATTTTGTATTTTTGTATGCAGGTGGCAATGCTCCACACATAGATCTGGTGTCTTCTAATTTATCTATCAATAGATTACAAAAAGAGCTTAAAATTTAAATTGTCTAAATTCAGAAAACCTAGCAGCTTAATTCATATAACATTAAATTGTGCACATATGAATATAAATATATATTCTAATGAATATATATTCTATTAGAATTCACCAAGAATAATAGGTGTATTTTAAAATATGTATTTATTGAATAAATCTTTTACATTTACATTTACATTTAGGCATTTAGCAGACGCTTTTATCCAAAGCGATTTACATAGTCGAGGAGACAATGAAGCGGTAAATAGCCGATACAACAATAGATCAACAAGTGCTTTTAATTAAATAAAAGAGAAATTGATGAAATTAATACATTATAAAATTATAAATATTAAATAATAAAAAAGTTGAGAAATGAATATATCTGTATATATTTGGGATATTTACTTGGCCACATTTTTAGAGTGCTGCGTCAATATCTTCAACATGCTTCAAGACACCTACCTGCAAAGTTACAGTGAAAAATCCCACTGGAGTATTACAAATAATGAGTAAATGTATGTTCAGAAATGTACACTCATATCACACACTACTGTAAATGATGAACATGATGTAAATACCGACTCAAACCATTGAACCAATAAAAGTACTGATGTGCCTTAGACTTTTGCACAGTTCTGTATATCTTCAACCATAACAACAAAGACAACTATTATCATTTGTTATTGAAAAATGTATCACAATCTGGTTTTATAATATTTACAATGAGGCAATGGTGTTGTTACTATATTTGTAACCAAACAATGTCTTTTAAACCAGACTGACAAGCTTAGCCTGTGTGTTTCCTCTGCACCCGATCACCCTTTGCTCCTTCACTTGAACCGTACGCAGATGGATGGCCCGTTACTGTCAATGGATGCAAATGCATGCAAATATATTCCCTATCCTGATATTAACCTTCAGTCCAATTCAGTTTTACAGCCAAGTTCACAAAAAAACCATGCTGCGGTTTAGATGCATATTGAAGTTAATCTCTCTTCTTTTCAAAGTAAAAGGCTTATAAATATACAAGAGCGAAAATATACAGTCCCCTGACTTCCATTCAGTTTACTGTTGTAGTGTGATACATTGCCAGTTCGCCTGGAATTGTTCCACGGTGGCGCACAAGGCATTGCAGTAATGATAACATTCGCAAAGCCAACAGATGTCCAAACAATACCAGCGGATCTGAACCAAACTCTGTTTCAGCTGCAGTGCTTCTTAGTACAGTAATTATTGAGAAGAAAGATTACAGTACTGTTAATTCATGGTTGTAAAGATCAAGTACTCAAGCAACGAAAGCTTCACGTGCTTAAAAAGCCTTCAATGTTAGAATCAATACTGTGGAAGTTACTAGCCAATTATTCGGAAATGTGCGATTGGGAATAAAAGTATTCAATGGTTTCATGTATTTCCCGATACCGAGTAAACTTTTTGGGAACCGTATTAAAAGTGAAGCTTGACATGCGAGTTAATCACATTTCCAAATGCATAAAACCACTAAGGGTTTTATTCATATCTTAAAATCAAATAAACTTCTGTGGCATAGAAATGATTCCCACTTTATTCACTTACAAACTTTTGTGTAGTGTGTGAATAACAAAACCATGAGGAGAACTTTAACATTTCTATTGTATACTATTATAATTTATTTTCTTTAAACTTTTAGTTTTGTTTATGTTTCCCATTTTATGATACAATATTTTATTTTATTTTAAAATACGGAACGCTATTAAAATGTTAATCTTGGTAAAACGAATCTTTCAATAGATCACAATAATTAAGAGGAACCATTTGGTATTGTCTCCATCTTCGAACACATTAATTAAGTAAAAGTGAGATTCATTTAGATTTCACATTTATTTTCATCAACCGGTTCACATTCTGTGATGTGTAAAAATAAGTGAATTAAAATGTCTCTAACTAAAGGAATTATTGTAAACAAAAAGGTAGTCTTAAATTTTTTAATATCTTAAATATTGTGTAAAATGAAATTCACAAATGAAGCACACTAACGTTCTGTTATCATTTATTAATCCCCTTTTCTTTTGAAGGGTACAAAAGAGGTTTTAAAGAATGTTAATACTGAAAATTAGCTGTACTCAGTGACTCTATTGTGTGAACATCCAAACCAATGCAAGTCAGTGGGTTCTACTGTTATTTGTTTGAGTAAATTGTTCAACATATCTGGTTTTGTGTTCTGTAGAAAAAATAAGTCATAAAGACTTGGAATGACAAGGGGTTGAGTACATTTTGACAGAAGTGTCATATTGAAGAGAGAGAGCTTTATATTTTGTCTGATTGTTTATCAAAACTATTGTAAAGCCATAAAAATTATGCATAGTTCAGTCCAAAGTTGGTCTACAAAAATTTACTCTGCACTGGAAAATGCCAAACGGCAATTGTAAAAACTGACATCACACCCCACTGCATTTATGGTCTTTAACCAAGTCCCTTTTAATGTTACAGAGAACCTTTCAAAATGAAGCATGACTTCACTTTCACTCACGGCCGTGAAATTTAGATCGCACATCGGGTTTTAATCGCGCAGGCTTTAGTGGGAGCGCCAACCGTTCCATCACGACAAGGTCCAGATATAAACATGACTGTGAGGCGGCCATGCCCACTGCATCTTCAAAAGTACCAACAATTAATCATCACTCGGCCTGCTGGAGCCTTATAATGCACTGCCTCTTCTTGAATTACCAGAATGAGTAATCCTTTGAAATGTATGTGCAAAACAATACTTCCTCTGAGAGTGGCTAGAGATTCATACCTCCTTCTGAGAGAGGTGGGTGCGATGATATAAGTGCCGTCTCCTGCCATTCTCTTCGACGTAAGCCCACCCTGGTCATCCTGTGATGTGTGGGCATTCGCCAGCAGAGCCAGGATTATTGGCCGTAGCCACACGTGTTGTATAACATGACGAAGAGTTGTTTTAAATAGACATGTTGGCTCGCACGGCACGTATTGCTTATCCTCAAAACAACAGCGGAATGGCATTACAACTGTAAATTCTTGCTTTAATAGGCTTCTTTTAACCCAAACATCCACGGTTTCTGCAAAGAGCCATAAATGGGATACGGGGAGGCTTAATTTTAACGGTGAGCCATAAAGGTGGGAAATTAAAGCTAATTACCGGGTCTGTGAACTGGCGGGCGTAGAAATGTGTCCGCTTGGTCTGTCTGGTCCTCCCCTCGTGTGTGAGGGTTGCCTCAAATTTATCGAGGTCAATCACCATTTACGCGACACTGCCCCGCTTCCCACCAGGTTCAATTAGCCGAACCGGGAACACGGCCTGGATCGTTTGGCTAAATGTTACGACTTGCCTCACGCAAGGAACATACAGGAACATAAAATATTACAAAAGCTCTTATCGCCGGAAGAAACATTAAGGCGCACGGCATATATCTTTCGTACAGAACTGCTTATGCTTAATTACACATTCTCGCGGGTCACGAGTCCGGTCTTATCAAAAAAGGTTCTGCTCGATGCTCAGTAACCGCGCAGCGTGAAACAGTCTCTCTGCGGTGAGATAACGCTGCTGGCATATCTACCAGCTTTCAGTCTAATTTCCTGTCAATCTGGCACATCATCTGTCTTCGCCCGCATCGCTCTCTTTGCACGTTCTTTCACCCTGAGCGTTCTCGCTGTGCTTCCCGCTGGACCAGGCAAACAACACCCGACCTCCCTCCCGCTTCTGACCTCCTCTCAAAGTGCCTATGGTCCTTGGGGGTGTGCGGCCACAGCCAGGAGGGACATTAATAACAGGCACTGCTCTTCGTTACGCCTCCCTGTCGCCCCGGCAACAAATTAATTCCACTTATTTATCTCTCTCGCCAAGGTCGGTGCGGATAGAACAACTGTTTATGGAGCAAAAAGGACAAGGAATTATGGGTGATGTGCCGCGGCTGACAGCGCCGTTTGTTTTCTCTGGCGCACTGCGAGCGAGATAAAGCTTATAATGATCAATTTGATAACAAAAACTCTGCAGTCTCGGTTTTTCCAAACTATTCCCCGTTGTTTTTGATGAACGCTATTCGGATGAGGGCACTAAGTGTGGGAAATGAGAGTATGTAGGGAAGTCTATGATAAGCAGACAGCCATTTTGAGAGGATATATCACATCCTTGAATAGCATGCATCAAAAATCTGTCTTGAGTTTTTGCCTGGGATGAAACCTTAACTCGACTATAGCAGATCACAGACATCTTCCTACTGCTGACACATTCAGCCTATAAAAACTCATTTGAAACATGATATACATCAAGTATATATCGCTCATGATTCGCCTCTAAACTTAAGAGGACAGCAAGGTCTTCAAACAAGAAATTCTTGGTGAGTCAGGATCTTTCTCAGAACTTTAAAGTAGATTTGCATCTTTAAAAACATCTCTGAGTTGCTACATAACAACACCAGCTATTTATTGAACCGACCTTATGATACAAGTGTAGATCTGCTATTATACTACAATAAGGCATGGTTTAAAGAGCTTGAGACAAACAATGAAACTCTTTTCTCTTTTCACAGAGAAGCTTCCAGCAATCATTTTCCACATTTATTTTTTTTCGCTGTAGCTTCGTTTGAGCAATTTGAGTCGTCTATTATTAATGTGGCTGACGGGTCTCTCTGTAGGGCCGTGATGCCTGTACCCTGCTACTCACACAGCTTGTGGCTCTACGCTATTATGACAAACCTAGCGAAGCAACATCCAAAAGCTCTAAATTACATCTTTGGTTGTTCAATCTTTCCCCGCTAGTGACGAGAATTTTCTGTCTTAGACGAAAACAAAAACACAAATGCTACTCAGTTTATGAAAACGTATATTAACATATTCTGATTTTGAGGATTAAAGTTTAATTTAAATTACTAACTTACTGATTCCAATCATTAACCAGTTAATATTAAATATCTTATCTGTAGAATTCTCAGTATCATCATTTTCACATTACTGTATTAAACAATAGGTCTTCTGGATCTAAAATTTAAAAAAAAAATCTTAGAGAAAATAATAGATTTTTTTGAAGGTCAATCTGATGCAATAATTGTATTTTATAATAGAGATTTTTAAGTCACTTTACTAATCTCATACTAAACCCAACACCTCTAACTAGATGAAATAAGAGGATGAAGAAAAGAGGACAGGATATGACATGGTTAAGTTGCAATGTTATGCAATTGTATTTAATATCATGGCTGTATCATCCCTAACATCTAGAGGAAAAATCTTTTTTATTGTTTTTATATCTCTAGGACAGCGGAGGCAGACAAGAGCATGCGGATGTGGGATAAGGACATGACCCGAGTAGGATTCAAACCTGCACCCTGTGAGCCAACAAGTCATATATATGTGTCTGGAATGTTAACCATTGGGCCACAACATGAAAGATGATTTTATAAAGAAAACAATAAATAACTGAAAGCTTTTCACAGACTGGGACAAGATATACCCAAGTTTTTCATAAAAAGTTTCTGAAGAAATCTCCCGACATTTGAACAAGGAAAATTATTAATCACAGATCAGCAGACACTTAAAAATGCAGGGTTCAGTCAAATGAATTTTACATATTAATAAACAATTACAAAAATAATGATAGTATATTTATACTTAAAGTATATGAAATTATTGTTTCTGTGTTTGTATCAATATAGACATCCATCATTTTGACAACTCAGAATACACTGTAAAAATTATTTTATGTGGCTTAGTAAATATCACAAAAATAAACTTACATTAACTTTAAATTTAACATTAAATATATGCTTTTAGCGAAAAAAATATTAAAATAACTCATAAATAATACAACAGAATAACATTTTTTTAATTAAAAATTTTAAAGTTAATGTAATGAAATACATATATATTTACAGAATATATATTTGTAAAATATATCAAAGAAATTTTAAAGAGAATTCTGATATAAATATTTGAGTTATGCAAAAATCAATAAGCATTAATAATTATAATCTTTACTTGTTCTTCATTATCATCACTCAAATGTGTCAAACATAAAAGCTTTGTGGGTAATTGCAGGTATTTTTTGCAGTTCGCAAAAACTTCAGGAAAAGAGTTCGTAAAAAACAATGGACAGTTTTTTAACCCCCTTTCTTATCTTCTGCGGATCTTAGTTTTTAAGGTATCATGTAAACTGGTTAAATAATAAACAAAACAGGCCAATACTTCTACGTGTACGCCCAGTGTTTTGGCTGCAGGCTGCATCTGGGTGTAGTGTTTTTCCCCTAGGCGGAGTGGTTGCCCAGGTCCCTAATGGTCTAGAACACAGGCATCTCTGCACTGCATCCAGCGGCTCCTCCAGCCGCAGTGGCAGTGAAGAATGACTGCAATATCCCAGTAGCCATAGCAGAGTCTGTCACAGTAACGACGCCACCCCAAACACACCCCCTCTCTCTCCATCTCTCTCTCCCTTCGCCTTTCTACCTCTCTTTCCCCTCTTCGCCTTTTCCGCCCTCTCCGTTTTCAATTTAGTTAAAGCCCTGACAAACTAAACGCATTCAGGAAGACAAATTAGCCCCCTTCTCCAATGAAATATCAGGCACGGGTCACGCAGAACTGTACAAGCACTTATTCACATAGCGAGTGGAGCCGGATTAAACCGCCACCCGAAGACGTGAGCACTCCCTCAAACGCCAGTCGCCAATGCATTTACAATTCCACAGCATCAGCAGAGCGGCTTCCCGGACTTAAAGGATGCATTTTTTGCCCCATACATCTATTCTTATTGAAGTTTGCTGATGTCTGTAATTGTATTAATGAGTCAAAAGTGGCGGATTATGACAGGGAAAGCGTCTGAGGTTTAAACGCTTTGACAAGCAATGCAATTTTGATGTTTAAAGTCGCTTCTGAGCGAAAATGGTTTCCTTCGGGAGCACAAGGCTAATCTGCAATATGCAAGAAAGAAAAAAACATATCATTTATGGCAAAAGGAAAACAATGTGAGCAGTGGCACTGCTGCCCTTATTCCATAACTGTTCCGGCACAGGCTAGAGAGCAAAATTGCTCTTTTGACTCAACTTCCATTTCCTCATCTCAGTTAGCAGAGTGCTTTTGTACGACGTGTTATGCTTTTTCGGCACATGCCGTGGACGTCGGCCAGCCCTCTTCTCGCTCTAGCTTCTTTCTCCCATTTCGTGGTTTGAATGCACACATGCACATCTCGAGACATAAGGAACAAAGCGGAAATCAAAATCGGGCCTGTTTTGCCAGCTTTGGCACGGGCCCGATTTGTATAATTGCTTTTGACAAAAATGCTTTGCCTATCAAATATCATTCTTCATCAAATTGCCTTGGATTCAATAAGCTGTCATATTTCCATATTTCCAATTTGACAGGTTGTTCTTGTGGTGGAGATCTAAATGTATTCCAGAGCTCGCTCTCCACTCGAGCGCCTCTCCCACTTATCGTGAGGAGAGAGAGAGGGAACTCATTTTCACCAAGCGTAAAGAGCTCCAATTCATTAACATAACGTCATACCAGACATGAATATGGATTATTGGAAATCTTCTAAAAGAAAACAGGCTCGCTTATCAAATCTTTGCCCTCGGTTTTAAAAAGTGTTAATCGGAGATATGAATTCAAAGGAGAGAAGACTCAATTAAAAAGCAATTGGAACTTAAAAAGGACAGATGGTCTCAGAGACATGACCAGACCTTTAGAAATCACCTTTTTATCAATTAGTAACGCATTCTAAAATAGAATTAATAATGATCTAAGCAACACGGCTCCTCGGTTCACGCGCAAGATGAGATGCTGCTTGTATGCATCATCCATTTGCATGAATATATCTGTGGGACTCTAAAATCTAAAGACAATGGTGAAAAGATCCAAAAGCACTTGGACTTTGTATAGTAGTGTCTCCCATATGTCCTCCAGAATTGCTAGGCAACCCACCTCTGCTTGATGTCAGTACCCGAATCTCCTCTTCAGTCCCATAGAGAACATGGACTTTTGTTTAAAATCTTTTCTTGTAACCACGACAACTCATCTTCCATAAAACCTTTTGTTTAAGATCATTAGAGCATTGTACAGTTCCCTTTCACCCACACACGCGCACACTCAAAAATGTTCTTTGTCTCCACCCACCATCTTCTTCACCCTGGATGCTCCTACCCAAAATAAATAGGCATCTCAGAAGCGAAAATAAGCTAATGGAGGGTTTTCAAAACGATCTTAAGAGCTGGCAAGGACGCGGACTAAATCAATACATCTAAAATTGCAAGAAAAAGGCAAACAGCATAAACTTCATTTACAAGAGAGAAATAAGCATGTAGTTGAATGTGCAGACAGAGGAGTGTATTATATTGCCTTTTGGTATAAAAAAACAGCGGGGTGCACGGTTGTAAAGAGTACATCTATCTCTTGCCAGCAAGTGTAAAGTTCAAGGTGAACTTCTGTGAAAAAATACAAAGGCATAGAGAAGAGATAAAGGTGTACTGTACCCTGGTATTTTATCATCATATTATGCCCAAAGGCCTTCGGAGGGTAAAATATACAGCAGTGGGCCAGCATTCGTTGTAAGTTTCCAAGAAGAGCTGCAACTTTCTTGAAAACAATCCAAAAGCATACGGAAAGCATGGTTAAATTTCCTACATTCGATGATTTCTAATTCACCGATATAACAAATATATTAAATAAAATTGAATTAAATAAAAAAGGTGATGTAAAAATACAATAAAAAACAGTGAGGTAAAAATACACTTAAGAGGGAATTGATGGAATAATTCAATTTATCCTGCACATTGTTTTAACATACCTTTACTTTAAATTTCAAGAACAAATATTAAAAGGAAACTAAATTAAATGATGTGGAAACTATGTACATGATACAATTCAATAATTCCAACAAACCCATTTTTGAAGTGCATACAGTTTTTTAAAACATCATTTCATAACAGAATCTATTTTATGACTTGTTTTAGTCGGATTTCACAATATTTAAAGTGATAGGTTACTCAAAAATTAAAGCACTCTCATCATTTAGTCGCTCTCTTGTCAATTCAAACCTGTATGAGTTTCTTCTGCTGAACACACAAAAAAAAAGATTTTTTAAAGAATGTTGGTTACTGGCACTCCTTCAATTGGTTTGGTGTCCATACAATAGAAATACTGCCAGTGTTTGGCATCTTCAAATCTTTTGTATTCTGCCAAAGAAAAAATGACTGCTATCAAATAATAAATTGAATATTTAGATTCAACAATTCAGGATTAACAATAAACAAAGCACTGACAATATGACTTAATATTTTAATTATTGCATAATATTATTACTTTACCATATCTATAATATATCTTCAAATAGCACTGATTTTTTTCACACACAGCATGAACAGTTCGACTTAGAATGTGGAGACGCCAGAATGAAGGAAGATGCCAAAAAATCTACGATTGGTTACAGTCTTTCCTACCAGTCGTACAATCCCGAGGCACAAATTTTAACCACTGGAACAACAATGCAAGACAGCGTGACAAAATGCGCCTTCCTAGCCTCCTCCGCCGAGAGATTTCCATATCTCGTACCTCAACCATGCAGTCATTGCATAAAACACACTACCAGTCAAACTCACTCTTTGAGAAGCTCCTTGAAAGTTTGTTGCTTAGGGAAAATTGCCAACAACACCGGCCCTGGAAGTCATTTAACACACTGCAGTGTTTCCATTTCCAGTCTTGACTCAGGTTTCTGTTTTTGTGTTTCCTTTTCTTTTACATTTGCATCCTTCTTCGCAATGATTTATGGCCTAATGATCTCCGGCCCAGTTTCTCCAGAACAGAATGAGCACAAATTATCCCCGTCCAGGACGTCACATTCCGAGCCAGGACTGATTTACTGCCCCCCTCTCCGAGCTAGACGAATTATCAGCCCCAGAGCCACTGTGGCGGTGAGCCCATCTTGTGTTTGCTATTAAAGATGTGATGGGCCATACGTTTAGATTGAGACAGCCAATCAGAGATGGTGACTGTTGAGTCAACTCAAATGAATTGGGCTGGAAGTCACTTTGGTGACTATCACACTCTAAAATAAAAGTCCCCACCATCATTTTGATAACATGCTGTTTCTCGGTTAATAAAAGACATACGTCAATGTTTGACACCTGTGCTTTTAAAACCTAAAGAACTGCATCTATTCATTGATGGAAGTTATTGAAAATGCATTTTAGCAGGAAGCCTTAGGATTGGACGGATCACAAATACATCCCGTAACAGCCATGGAAGGTATAAATGTCAAGAGGTTTCCGCTTTAAAATGGGGTTAACTACAGCCAGTCCATATCCAGGAATCAATTACATCCTAATATATATTTAGCAGTCCGTGCTTATTGAAATTCACCGTGCCTAATGGTGTGTCAGAAATATAAATGGCGACATTTTTTAGAGCTGACATATAGAGTGGCAAGCGTTATATCATTACAGGATAATTAACAAAACAATTATGCAAACAGAAGGAATATCAGCAAGGGCAAGACACAGAAACGCGCTTGTAGAATACATAAGGGGTCTATTATTAAAGTACACACGGTGTCAATCATTACAGCCCATCATTACATCACAGACATAATAGCCTTGTTCACAAAATTACACACTCATTATAAATGTCATGCAAATACCCGTATTACCCAATGTGTGCCTGTTCATTGGATATCTGTACAACCCACTATATCGGCTTGAATAAACACGTGCATTGATGTAAGGAGACACCGAAGACCTCATAAATGTCAATCGGAGAGAATCACGATCTCACAGTATCTACTATTAAACAATAACTCGAGCTCTTTGGGACAGCAGGCTGGAGATTAATGTGCACCCGCGCACCCCCGGGGATAGGGGCCGATGCTGGCCGCCACAGATTTGGCAGGTCAAGAGGAATGGGGAAATGGCAGAGCTCATTCTCCCGCAGGGGTGCCCCCCTCCTCCAGCGGGAGAAATTTCTAATGCATCAAAGCGGGCTAAACAGAGAGATTTAAATATGAAGTTCCCCTTCCGAGGCCTTTCCGCATTGATGTGTCGCGTTAATTAAGGTATTACAATTACCTCGAGAGGACGGCTCGAATTTGCACTTTTGTGCGAGGCGAAGTGGCCTGTTTATCATTTCATTAAACTAGCTGTCAATCTCGCTCTCCAAAACTGTCTGTTTAAGTGCTGTCATCGTAAACCTTGAAGGGTAACTAACCGCGGGGATCCGAGTGTTTTTGTTTACTTCTTTTCTATTCAGCCTGGATCTTAAGTTCACATACGGCACTTAAAGAAACGACGACGAATGCATAAGCTTCATGACTCATGAGATATGAGTCACACAATCCACATCTTTCTTCACAATCCACTGAGTGTGAAAAGGAAAATGCTTAGCTGCCTTTCTCATGCATATTTACTGCTTTCAATACACAAACTGTCATCACACATCATTTCAGAGGTTGGTTTAAAAAAAAAGTAGCGGGTTCATTTTTTGAAACCCGTACGCTTGTATGTTTAATCGCTTTTAAAGGTCAAGACGGCTCCAGCACTTTATTGTATGTGCTCTATCTGAAATTAGAATATAGATAAGCTTCCTGTTTATTCCTGGCACCGACCTGCTGAAACAACAATAAATCAAGCTATCGCATCTGCCGCTAAGGTATAAAAGAATAAATAAAGTAAAAATAATCTCTTGACAATTTGGCTGCTAGCAAACGATGCTCGATGAAGATAAGTAGCACAACAGGGAGTGAGATACTGCCAGCTCTACTCGAGGGAGATTTATGCTGATCTTAAATAACCAAGGTCGGACGTACTCTTGCTGAAAATGAAACGGCCGTGCAAGCTCAGCTTAGGGCTTGGTGCTCCCCCTCCCATTCGCCTCCGCCTCAGGGACCGTGGCCTCACTCGTCTACCCAGGATATAGTTTTCCATCACTTCAGTCACTCTTATATTTTGACTGTAGGCTATCGATTCATTGTCTGATCTCCATCTCGCTCACCTGGGAAGCTTCCGTGTCCGTTGTGTATTGATCGGGGCTGCCAATGATTTCTCTTTTTGTTTTTGAGCCTTTTAAAACGGTTGTCACGTTATTCTGGGTTGATCACACAACGGCAGGTGTCTTATTTGGGTTTCTGATGCATCTTGTGAGCAAGATTGGGACACAAACTAAAAAGACAAAATGATAGAAGCTAGAGTTTTACGTAGCTCAAAATATTTTTATATAATTCATTATAGAAAATATATTTAATTTGATACTACACTTATTGTAAATCAGAAATTATAAAGTTCATTATTTAATTAGCCTTTTTTCTTTTCAAATCTGAAAGACTCTTCCATTTTTGGAGAACACAAAGATATTTTGTAGAATGTTGGTTTTGTGTACAGACAATAGTCATTGCACACCATCTGTTTTTGGTTACCAACATTCCAACATTTTTCTAAATATCAGGTTCTGTGTTGGACAGAATTTTCATATTTCGGTTTACTCTCACTTTAAATCTTTTTTCTGAAAAATAATCAATTGAGTTTATGCTTGAATTTGTTTTATGTTTATCCAATTTAATTACATTCCGTCCAATTTTGCATTGAAATATGTATCTTGTTTTAAGAGATCTTAGATATGTATCCTACATTTTTTTTTAAAACAAGTGTAAGCCCTTGATTTGCTCAATCAATAATAGAAACTACAGACCTCTTCAGAAAACGGAAACATCTCTGATCCCAAAAATTTGCAGGGTCAGTTTTAACACGGCATTTAAACATTTAAATAGAATATTTGCAACTAAGTAAAAATGTCAAGCAAATATGTTCAATGTTTAAATAATTATGTTATATGAAAAAAAATTAGCATGTTTTTTGTTCCTGTGTTCACACCTTGAAAAGTCGTGTATATATTCAACATGAATAAGCAACATTCATTTCAAGAGATATATTTCTTTTTTTGAGTAGCTTTCAGCATGGACAACCCCAACAGTGCCACAAGAGTTTCCAACCAATTAAATGTGTATGGGCCGATATCCTAAATCTCCTCTAAAAGGTTACATGAGCTATCAACTCTCCCCAGCACGCATATAAACATGTGGTGTGTTGGCCGAGGATAGGACCCACCTACCAATGTTGGTAATGACATTCTGGCTTGCACACCACAACAATGAGTCCCAGAACTATCACACCTTGAGGGTTTTTCAAAATAACTTGACCTGATGGAAAAATACTGCTGGCGAGCATTGCTCCAGCAAATTAGGCTCAGCGTGTTCTTCTCCTTCAACAAGACAAAAGTGTTGTCTCAACGCTAAAGGAGGGTGTGTCAAGACCCATCTATCTTCTCCCTTAGCATTTGTCCTATAATCAAATACAATATTTAATATCACACTGTTTTGATGTGGATGTTTATATTTCTATGTACCTATACAAAAGGACTTCACATAAATGTGTCATTAAATATAATTTTAGATATAATGATGTTGATGTCATGGACTCCAATAGCATAATTGCTTATTTGATAACCTTATCATAACCCTTAAACCAAAGCAAAAAAAAACTAAGATTGTGATAAACTTAAGTGCATTAGGATTTGTATTCTACACCGCAAATCAAAACATCATGATGTCCACACATCATTTTATCATACATATGGATGTCATGTTCCCTGAATGCCACACACATCATACAAACTGGCAAATTGGGGCCATCATGTCAGAGTTTAGTATAAATCCATTTAGAGGAGGACGGTAATATATTTTGAAACGGTCTGACATAATGGCATTTGAGATTAAAGTGTCTCTCAGTGGCTAGACTAACCTATCATAAAATTCCTTCCCCTCCTCAACCGAACAACCGCCCGCTCCCCTTCCCAAAACCGTATGAATGACATCTGCTGATGACTTTGTAATGTAATTTGACGAGAAAATCATCTTATTATCAAAGACTGACTCGATGTGAGCGGCGACAGTGAAATCACTCCCTCTGAACATTCGGCACCTTTAACCCAGACGTGGTTTTAAAATGTCTGCTAGTTGGATGAGGTTGACAATACCTCTGAACCTCATAAAATGAGGCGTCCTCCATTACAGACTGCTCCAATTGAATAAACCTTGGGCACTAACCGCTGTCATAAATTGCTTGGTTTTGTCGAAAACACTGGTGTTGCCTCAACATGAAGCATTTGTATTTCCACAAAAGTCTTGTGTTGAAGAGGGTGTAAAAAATACAGATGAAGAGCACTACAGATTCGGTCGAGAATGACTCGTCCTCTATTGTTAAAAGAGTTAAATGGCTTCGGCAACAAGCGGACAGTTGAGAGGAATGCTAACAAAACTCTTCTGAAAGAAAAATGGGGCTTTTACACAACTTGACATTGAGGTCCGTATTTTCCTCTTAAGTGAAATATTATCCAAACTATTCCAGCGTTTGAATGAAACATAAACCCTATTTAAGATAAGGTCTAGCTTAGGACTGAACTCTTGTAGATATGAACATTGCCAATTTTGAGACAGGATACATAAATAACACAAAGCTCCTTCAAAAAGATTTCTTGTTCTTTCTATCTGACTCTTTTTTTTAACTTGAGCAATGCTCAAGTTCTAGCTGGCATTATGCCTGAAACGTTGCCTAGTTTTCTTCTCAATCTTTGATGTGTTTTGTAGGTGAGTGTAGGGGGAATTTGGGCAATTTGAATTTAACAATTTTTTTTTATCTTTAAAATTTATCAAATATACTATTTACATTTTGTGCAAATGTACGTGAAAAAACTGTAAATATATGGAATTTAACATAAATGTGTGATGTGTGTTATTATTGTTTATTTGTTAGATAAACGCTTGTTCTTATAATTACAGAAACTTAGAAGAATGTGTAATTTTTTGAGAAATTAACTGTTGGATTTTTATTCAACTGTTTCCACCGGACAAATCAAACCGATGTTTCAAAATATTTTATTAAGTAAATATAAGTCACATGAAAATTTTTGTCAATTTGTGAAGTTTGAAGGACAATATATCTTGTGACCTTGCGCAACATTTAGATTCAAATTCTACATGCAAAGGAATAATATTTTACTACAATTGTCAACGTGATCTTATTTCAATAAAATTGTGATTTAGCAAGTATGTCTGGGTAAACGCAATACATCATGCCCTGTTTTCCATAGCCAAAATTATAGCCATCGCATTGCATTTAATAGATCAACGCGACAATGGCATGTCAGCACAGATACGGTTGTAGTAATTTAAAGGCCGTTCCACTTTTGTAATTACATTAACGAGGCATCCGATGTGCAACGGCAGGCGTAATGGGATTTTAAATACGTATTGATCAGCACGTCACAGCGAGGCTTTCTTCCCACTATCACCTTCAGGATCATCTGTGACAACAACACAAGTGATTGATATTATCTCAGGTGTTTTACTTGGCAAAGAAGAAAAGAATACATATACAGCTGACTCAACATTTTTTTCTGATTATAGCATTAATTATACATGCCACGTGAAAATAAAGCTGACTGAATAATTTTACTTTGGGATTGAAGGTCGGATGCATAAAGGTGACAGATTGCTTGTTAATAGAAAATGTTTAATCCCTGTTTGCGAGAACCTTTTTTTAGAAGACTTATGTTGTTTCATATTTCAAATGACAAACTGTTGAGAAATTGATGACAAAAGTTAAATTTAACGGTGCACTATCATCTTAAATGGATCTTTACAATACACTCAGATTTTCTGTAAACGCTATTTAAAATAAAATGTATTGGAATTAAGGAGTGCCTTATTCTAAATGAATAAACCGCGACTCGACAACTTGAGTTTACTTCATACAGGCGGCATAGGAGGTTACAATCCAGAGGATTTACTATAAATACCGAGGCTTCAGGCATTCTTTGTGCTGTTGTGTCAATTAGACTTAAAGAATTTTAATTTGGAGACAATGCAGTATAACCTGTGAACCAGGCCTTGCAGTGCCTGTAGCAACTCTGCAGATTCAAAAGCTCTTCGTGTGAAATGACATCAATTAGACCCACCGGCCTACCGCGCCACCCGTAATACCGCACATCATTTATCCCCCCCAAAGCAACTTAGCATAAGAACGTCAGTAATGCAGCTGCGAAGAGCAGACAAGCCCAATCTCACAGACGCACACTTCATCTGTGCTGTTCGGCACATTTTTTAATAAGATATTTGCGCTTGTCTTCGATCCAGCTAATGTCAAATAAAAATAGGCTTACTCATTCCCAGAGGGAGGTGCCAGAACAAACATAAAAATTCTATTTGAGGTGGCTGGTTTTCTCAAAAGACATAAAGGTCTCTGAACATACAGCATGACCCATTCTCATATTAGTCTTTGAGAGGATTTGTCAAAGAAAGAATTAGGGAACGATCTAAGATCGTACAGCTTTCTTACATGGTATTGCTTGATTTTATGCAATAGCAGTCTATCTGAGTATTTTTATGAACTTAAAGTGATCGTTCACCCAAAATTAAAAAGTCAGTCATTTACTCATCCTCATCCCATTTAAAACCTAAATGACTCTTATTTCCGTTCAACACAAAAGCTAAAAGAACGTGAAAGAAAAACGGCCCCATGGACTTGTAATAGTTATATCTGCATACAGGACATACAGTCATAAAGTGACAAGGGGCTGGGTGAATGGTATTTATTGTTAAAATATTTATATTTTGGATTGAAATATCAAGGTAAAGGGATGATGGAATGTGAATATTCGCAATGTTAATTCTAAATTTTGCACTGCCTAAAGGTGTATTATTAATTAAGAGGAAATGTATGTAAAATCACAGGGAGATTTAAAGGTACTGCATTCCCTTACTATTTTCCTTATAAATTATTTATTACAAATAATGTAATAAAAAATAAAAATAACAGCCGGAATGTTTATGTAATACAACAAATTTTCATGAATGTTGTGAAATTCAGTAACACTCCAACTATTAAAAAGTATGTTGCCTGCTTTATCCGCTATGAGCATGCACATACAGATAAACAAAAAATGTAAAATGTGGTACACCTACATATCCATATGCCTTTGTATTTAATTCATAATTTAAATGTAAGTAACAGATTAAGCCAGGCAAATCTGAATTAAAGATCCAGATATCAGGACTAATATATGACATGAAACAAACGTTTTCCTAAATCTCTTTTTATATTAGGTTCTACCTTGTAACTAATTATGCTGCAATTATTGGTGAAATTGTGTCGTAATTTGTTTCAATTTAATTGCAGGACTTCGCTGAAGCACATTAGGAAACACAATCAATCAGATGTTCCATGAACAATAAACAAAAATCAACTCTCTACAAGAACCGTCATCCCTCAACAACATGCGTGTGGAATTCCTGCGCATGCATCCACAGAAATAGAACACAATGCGAAATTCATTTGATAATGCCTGCGTGACCCCGCAAGCAAGGTCACCTGCCACACGCACCATTTCATTCAATTTTACAGGCAGATGAAAACCAATTTTCTATGAGAAAATGGAATGAGAAAAATATAAATGCTTCGGAAAAATTTATTCAAATGTGCTAAGAGAAACTTGCAGCCCCTTGCTTCTTCTGTGGGCATTAGCCCATTCAGTAAAGTGAGATGGGTATGCATCAGCGATATAAAAAACATGACCCTTTCACCATCAACAGAGCCCCCAATAGACAGAAAGCACACCTACCTGCTTTGGCCATCACAGATCCCTCGAGTTTACACGTTTGTACGAATGATATTTCAAATCAAAATGAGCAACCGTGTTTGTGTGTGAAACAATTGGTGGTGTATGAAGCTCAAGGGAAACCAGCATGCAGTGGTCTGTGAGCCGGGTGCGGGACGTGAGCAGTTAAAGTGGTACGAGAGCCAGGTGCCGTTCACTTACCTTGGCTGGATCTCACTGGACTTCTCAAAATGGTCATTTTATATCAAAATGCAGATTGAATGTACTATATGAATTTAAAAGTGTGCGTATTGTATAATATAGAATGTTGAAACAAAGGTAAAATTACAAATCCAAACATTAAATGTGTTTTAAAACGCTCTTACCTGCTCTTAAGCGCTCATGCTGTATATGTGATGACCTCACAACTTTATATGTATTTATTCTGGATATTGGATGTATGCACTCTTAAAATAAAAGTGCCTCATGATGAACTTTTCTCTCTTAATGGTTCCATAAAGAACCTCTTCACAAATGTTCTTTGTAGCGGTAAAAGAAATGGTTCTTTTGTTCTTCGTGGAACCATTTTCTACGGCATCACTTTGAGCAACTTCTTTTGAAAAGTGTTTTTGAATTCATGTAGTCATTTGTTTACGTAAATATTGCAATAAATGTTTCCCTTTATATCAACACATTGTTTATTTTACATTTGTTATTTAAAAAAGTTATGTAAAAACAAAGTTATATTATATAAGAACTAAACTATGACATAACAAAAATATGCCATTAGATTTGTGTGAATGAATACTGTAAATATTTTCTCAGGCTTGAAAAGTATGTTGGCAACAACAATGTGATGCTAAAGACCTTCTGGCAACTTTGCTGTAACTAAAAAAATAAGAAATTTAATGAGCTATTTAAAAACTTTCCCTCTTAAAATGTTTGTTCATCTGACACATCACACGATACAAGCTCGTTTTCATGACATCGCACCTACCTTCCAGCTCCTCGCCATATTTTGTATGGAGATCACATTGACATACAAAAACCAGTGTGACTTTAGTACCCACAAACACACAGATAAACAGATGCATGTGTAAAGCCACAGATACAGAGAAATACATGAACAGCTTTAGGAGCCGGTTAGATGATTACAGAGTATGAAAGAAACATCATATACCTTTTCTTTTCCCTATGATATTGACATAATGGTTCCATGAAGAGAAAATCCAGAGAGATACAGGAAAATACAAAGGAGAGGAAAGAGGCAACAGTCAGAATCATGGCCGCGTGTTAGATTCACAGACAGAAAATGAAAGGTTACGTTTAGAAGAGACTCCATGCATGAGGGCAGGCAGAAGAGATGGAAGCTTCCCGTGGCGAAACATGCCAGAACATGATGATGACAGAGATGAGGGAGAATGCATGAATATCGAACAGATGGCCAACACTCTCCGGATTCAGGCCGCGAGAATACAGACTAGCGCATTCACAAAGAGAGCGAACAAACCCCCGAGAGTCCCTGCCACTCACATTATCCACTGGGTTGAAAGTATTTTTCCTCTATGTGAAAATGAATTTGGCAAGCAACAATGGCACGGCAGACGTTTTAAGATGACGGAACGTAAATTGAAAAAGAAACGGCACGATGGGTCGAAGGGAAGTTGAGGAAACACAAAGACAGGGAGAGAAAAACAGAGAGAGAAACAAGGAGGGGAATAATGGAAAAGACCAAACCATCCATCGACTCAGCGCCGAGCCGGAGAGAATGCAGCCCGGGAAAAACCCTACCAGCGGTGGAGGATGTGAGGTGGATTGAGCACAAGACAGTGAGAGAGAGGCAGAAAGGTAGGTGGAGGAGGGCGTGGGTGATGGAGGCATAAAGGTGAGTAAGAAATAAAACCCATACCTTGGTCGCCCATCATCAGGTGCGCAAGACCTTAAGGGAAGACAAGAGCACAGTCAGCACAGAGAACGGGATCATGGGAAGGTTTTTTCTGTCACATTGACACGCGGGCATAGTCTGAACAGAGAATGCCCGCAGTGCGTGGGAGGGGTGGGTTCAAGAGGTGAGGGAGAGAGTGGGTGTGAGGGAACATTCAAAAAGCATTTCGTCAACCCTAGGGTTGAAATGCTTTATTGGTCACATTTGAAAGAGACATGTCTATACGTATAAATATATCAAATCACTTCAAACATGTGGTCCGTCCGGTCAACCTTCCCCAAGAAGATGACGGCGCTTTTAATGAACTGCATCATTGTCATGAGGACACATACACATATATGTTTTGTTTGGTGAGTTGTTATTACAAATAATATGCAAAGAATGTCACAAAAATGTGCCGATACAATAACAAAATCTATATGACCTATATCAATATTACCAATTTAACCATGTTTCATAACATGGCTCCTGTGAGCCAAGGCAATTTATATACACATTAAAATGAGAACAGAATACAGGTAAAGTGAAACTTTGTTTTTTTAGTATTTATTTTATTTAAGCCTTTTAAAATGGCATGTTTAAGCATTAGAAAACAAATACAATCACATATTATGAGAAGGTATCCCACTGTACCTGTATTTATCCTACCTTCTATTAAATGAATGCAGAATTGACTGAATAGACTGTAGTCTGCATATTTACACCAGTAGGAAATGTTATTTGTCCATGATACTTACCCACCAGACTGTGATTTTTAATCGCATACGTTACATAAACATCTGTGTCTATGTGTGTGTGTGTAAAAGCGAGAGAGGAAAAGTGTGTTTCATTTCATAGGAGCTTCCTGAGTCACCTGTCAAGTAAATGTAAAATGTCTAAAGTAAGTATAATTAAAAGACTAGTTCCTTAAGTGAGCCCTGTATTTGTAAATGTCTTTAATTAAAAGAATGTTGCATACCTGTTACCTGTGTCGCACACCAGTCTCAAACTAGCAAAGCGCCAGTTCCATATACCTCTTGTGATCCGAATCAAAATCAAAAAAGGCCACAAGGAAATTCGTAACATTTCCAAAACAACAGATCAAAATATGAATACAGAAAGAAGTACATGAGCAGGGAGAGGGGTTGGATGAAAAGAAAACAGAGGTCGAGAGAAAACGTCTACCCACCTCCGACATAGGCCTCTTCTGGAAGGGCGGCCGAGGCGTGGAGAAAGAGAAGGAGACATTGATTAAGAGGCATGCAGGCTGGAAGGTGGCCCAGCCTTGAGGATTACCGTGGTTACCATGCGTCTTATCATCCTGTGCCCAGGCCAAACATTCATTACCATGGAAAATGCAGAGACCAGAGGGTTTATTTGACTTTAAGTGTCCTCTGTTCTCCTCAAGATCTTATCTCATTGAGTCTATAGTGTTCTGAGAGAATATTATTCCATGGTGAGATGATGACACTTTATTAAGTCGTTTAAAAGCTGATAAAACACATGGTGAAATTGAGCCCTTATAGAACAACGATGAGCATGCGTGAACGTGCAGACGTTTAATTCATTGAAAGACGGTGAGAAATGGGAGGCGTCCTTAATTTGGATGTTTTGAGTCAAAATTATGACCCCTCTTTAAGGCAAATTAAAATGCTAAACAAGAAAGTTTTTAGCCTTGTACTCTATTTAATAAATCAAACAATTTATAATTTGCATATTAATATATCTTTTTGAAAAGGTGCTAGATGTAAACATGCGCCTTTTCTTGAAAATAAAATGCAGATGATGCAACATGAACCTAAGAGAAAACAACATCATACATTTCGGTCAGTAATAATGAAATATACAATACCTGAATACACACACGCATACGCATGTAATGCAATAACCCCCTTTTAGACATTTATAACCTTGTAAATAATTTAGTTACAATTTATCAATTCTGTAACAAAAAGGGTACTTTACCTTGAGTACTACTGAACATTCATGCTTTCATTCAACACACCTCTTTATTTCTGGTGACAGTTTCAGTTCCTGGATCAACTCACCCAAGGCTCTTTAAAATTGTGCTTCAGTATCTTATAGTTAAAGCATCCAGTCCTACCTCCACTTTTTGCATCTTGAGGAGAATAATGACCCAGGACTTACCGCAGCTGGTTCCTCCAAGCGACCAAACACAAAGTGCATGCACCACTACTGCCACAAAAAACCAAAATGCGGATGAATATGGGAAGAAACTAAAAATAAAAGCGTGCCATGCCAGAAAAAAATATAACAAAGAAATATTTGCTGTTAGTGTTGCGGTGAAACATGACAGGCGACTTTTCATCCTCTCTTGTGAGCTTAAAAATCACTGACAAATCCGAAATTCAAAAGTGCGATACGCATCCCACTGATTGACCGCAAACCCTGTCCGGGGAAATAATGCCCATCCTAAAACGTTTAGCACCCCTAAACCATCGCAAAACACTAACTAGCCATCTAAACTGTCAGGCTCTACAGCAGATCTATTGATTTTGTGTTTCCACCTATCTTGCGCAGTGCAGACAAATTTGTCACAATCCTTCTTTAAAAAACCATCCCGGGACATGTCCGTAATGTAGATATATCTTTGTGTTCACGCCGTACAGATCTAACAGGAACACACACGCAGCCTGCTCTTCTCAGAGCTTGGCTGGCCGGACAGCGGTTGTATTTACATTTCACTGACTGGCAGATCAGGATCATGTAGCCGCTCCTTAGCACTGCAGAGCTCACGCGGAGCCAACGACATGCAGGCTTTCATCGAGCTGACGGCTTCCTTTAAGTGCTGGCCTTGCACACTGTCTCAATCTGGCAGAGAATAAGAGATGGAAATTGAAGATGACCTACACAAGCGCGCTCTCTTGCACACATTTCAGCGCAGGCCTGCGCAGGCATAGGCCAAACGCGATGTGACGCCTGCTCTCACGCAGCTCTTTGCGAACAGGACGGAAGCTCCAGATGCTCACTTAAAACAGTTTTTGGTAAGTCAGAGTATGTTACTCTCAAACCAACATACACACATCCAAAAGGGATCATAGCCCTTAGTCCCAAGCGAAGTCCCGTAAGATGTAGCTGTCAACAACGATTGCAAGAAAGATGTAGCAGAAAAACATTACATTTACATTTGACTAAAAACAAGATAAACAGAACAAATTTGTGTGATGTACTTCATTCAAGAGGAAACTGCAGTGAATCTTCACCAGGAAAATCATCCAAACACTGCTAAATAAAGCCACGTCACGGATGTATTGTTGCCGCGCCAACGATGGGGATTTTAATCCTCTTCACCAAATCTAGTTTAACAGTTTCCCCACAAGGAGTGACGTGCAGCACGTTCCATATTTCGTTCATCTACAGTACAGAGAGATTAGTGAGCTAAGTCCATCTGGAGAGAGCTTCATCTGCTACTGATAGGGGAATTCTCAATATACAGCATCTTTGACACTGTGACTCCCCCTCCATTCAAGATTATGAAGCGATGTTACGAGATCAAAGAGGTTAGAGTCGATTGCAAACACAGAGCGAACTCACGGTTAGTACAACAGTCAAGAGATTTTATAGCAAAGTGCTTTGCTCAAAGAATCCATTTCTGCCTTTTGACCTACATCTGCGATGTTTGTTTAATTTATCTGCCGGTATTTGCCGGCTGATGTGTGACATCCGTTACAATACACCTTCAGGGCGCGATGTTACATCCAAATCCCAGAGGGTGTTAACCTATGACCTCAGACTATAAATATACATGACTGTTCTGTAAATGTCATTGTTGTTTGGATTGATGAGAGGATAAACGCAACATAGCTGTAGAATGAGGGGATGAAGACGTATAGGTGGATTATTTATTGTTATTTTTTGTCTTTAAAAAAATCGAAATAATAATAAAATAATAAGGCCAAAAAAATCCATGCGATTTAATCATATGCGTTTAATGTTTCCTTTACATATCGTCGTCTTCTTAATAGGCTTTGGTAAAATGAAAAACTCACAAATGTATTTTTTTCCTATGAATGAGATTAAATTCATTTTTGTGAAAACTTGTTTACTACTTTTAAGTTGTTTAAATTTGTGAGTCTGCAAAAATATATAGAAGTCTAAAAAATGTCAAAAAGATTACGCTACCTAAGCTTAGATATTCCATATCTGAAATCAACAGTCAATAACAATTTAGATCATAGTTGAACCTAAAATACTTGATTTGGTATTTACTTTACTATATAAAGTCATTCTACGCAATGTAAAGAATATTCTGTGAGAAAATCAAATTGATATATTTATTATCGACTGAGTAAGACAATGTCGTAGATTAAAATCATAGTAAATGGTATCAATTTTATTTTCATTGTTTCCTTTCATCTTACACTAAGTTGATATTCTTAAAATATCAAAATATATTTGAGCTCCATCAATTCTCTTGTGCTATGAAAGAGCAACATGCGAGCATTAAAATCTTCTTCCTCTGGGCATTAATAAATGAGTCACTACATATTCCATTTCTCTAATTAAAACCCTGTTTTTTATTTGCAAGATGCTAATGGCTATGGAAAACAAAAACAGTACGCTTCCCACAATCATTAGAATCCAACAGTCATCCTAAAACGATTCTAAAACATGACTAAATCAGTACAACTGAATAAATAACGGTGCATCTGAAATCCTTCAATGTTCTACAGCTAGGGACCGAATCTTACAATGTTAGCTCCACCTCAAAAGATAAGAGGTGAAACAATCTAATCGCTGTTGTACACAAGCCCTACAACACAATCCAATTCTCCGACCGACATCTCCCAGCATACACAAACCACACGGTCGTCAATTGCAGATACCTTACAGCCATCTTTAACCAGGGAGACGAAGCACATTATACAGTTAATAGAGCATAAAGATAAGGTATCAATGCCTGCAAGCTGATACAGAGTAGACCCTTATGGCTTTCCAATTCAGACTTTAAGAGCATTAACCATAATAACACAAAATAAGACCGTTTCTCTAACCCCAGCAGGGCAAAAATATCTCATTACCTGTAGCACTGTTATTCTTTGCAGTGTGGACGGCCTCTCCCGCTGAGAGCCCAACACCTGCTTGGCTAAAGAAGGTTATTACCACAACTGCCTGTCGAGAGAATGACGGAGTGGACGCATGGACAGGAAAGACATATTTAATCCACACGCCAGCCTTTCCTCTGTGAAAACCTGTAAACACACCCACACAACCCACGGCACTGCAGAGATTTATATGTGTGTTATATGTCTAGAGAACAGTTTACCTTATTTTGTTCAAGTCTGCTAGATTACTAATTAAAAATATTATAACTATAATTATTATTACTTAACAATGTGGGTTCGAGCCTTTAGTAGCATTGTTCCACAAATTGTATTGGATAAACAATATTAACAGTAATGTTAATAATGTTGATATTATATTAAATGAAAAACAGCAGCCATTAATAATAGCATAACACAAACTCTATCCTTCTCTATGCTCTGCTATATTTTTATCAATAAGAAGAAATACAGAATATAAACATATATATATATTAATAATAATAAATAAATAGCTGATAATGCTTGTTATTATTACTATTATTATTATTATTACTACTATTACCGTACAATATTTTATACTATCCAGAGCTCTTCTGTCATATTGCCCTTCTATTATTGTGTGATATCTTGCATATCTATTTCATTTTTTGACTTTTGTTACCTGTGTTACCTACTTGTCACTTTTCTTTGAAGCTTCCAGTACACATTGTAATCTTCTATCACCAAGACAAATTCCTTAGTAATAGACCTGGCAATAAAGCTCATTCTGATTAGCTATTTTGAGTACAAATGTATTAAAAATATGAACTATTATTATTAATATTTAATTATCATATTATTAAAACTCACAACAACGGGTTCAAATAACCTTAACCTCAAATAACGTTCAAATAACAATTTTTGGATTGAAACCCAGAATAGATTAATTTACAACTGTTAAATTGGGTTGTCCTGTTTTGACCCATTGCTGGATTGAAAATGGCCCTCTATTTTCTCTATGCATTAGCCCTTATGTGTACATAACATTTGCACACTCCACACACATTAAAAAGAAAATGAAAACGAGATTTTTCATGATCATTTACCTCATGATTAGCTAATCTATTATTTATACATCTTTTTAACTAACTCCCAAACCCTGCTTAAGTACCCCCAGGGATACACACAACCCTGATTGGGGATCATTGATCTCAAAAATGTGCTAGCAATGTTTAAGAGAGCTATTTAATGTGCAGCAATCACATTTTTCCTATGAAATACGAGTCGGGGACATTTTATTGGCAAAGGCAGTCGGTGGTCAGTTGATAGATCACCTCAGTCAAGAAGCTGACAACACAGAAAATGACTGCGTGGATGCAGCCATGGCCTTCTTTCTCCTCGGCATGAGCTGCACGAAGCAGATTTACATTAATAACCAAAGGACAGAACTAGGATAAAAGGAGTTTAAAATGATGCTATCGCATTTGTAAACATTCACTGGCTGTATTGCATTTGAGATATTAAACCTTCATATAATGGATTCCAAGTTGCTGCCACTTGGATATTTGTAACTACTAAGAAGAAAAATATTGAAGGATCTCTGAGTGCTGTGAGCGATACTATCACTCCGCATACCTTTTAAAGCACATTTTCTTTATGAAAAGAGACTTGGATACTGTCTTCTGTCAAACATGACATGTGCCACTTATTCCAGATTCACATGGAAAATGTTGGATTTATTCACTGATCCAATCTTAAGCAAAAGAGCTACACACTTTCTAAAAAGTCAATGGCAACCTAGTATATCGATAAATAAAAAATGCTCCTGTGACCACTATATCCTCATACGTCGACCTGAAGTGCATGACAGAGTCAACTCAAAGCTGTGTGGGCAGGTCTACTCTGAATCACCCAGTGAAGATACACATTTCTTCCAGCACAGGGGCTGAAGAGCTGCACATCTCGCTTTTAAATAAGCTCCAGAGCATCTGCGGGCTTTGCCCTTTTGTCGTAATCTGATCAAATGCACCTGTGATTCACCAAACAATCCATTTCGCAGAGAGCCCGGCGAACGGCGTACCGACATCTATTCTATTTTAAACATTTGTCAGTGAAACGTACAGACTGTGCGTTAGGAGGGCAAAATTTACTCAGTGGGTATGTAGTTTCCTTGGCAACATGGTGCCTCTTCAGCTCACGGCCTAACCCAGACAATATCCATCAACATCAAGATCAGCCCGCAGACGATTGTAAAACAAATGAAGAAAACGATGGAGAAAACAGAAAACAGTGAAATCTGACACCAAGGGAGTAAGTCAAACTGAGAAACCAACCAGAACATACATATTCATAAGGGACAGACCTTACGTAGAAATCTGAATCAATGTGTTTTGTATGCAAGTTTTCAGATATACATGACCCCACTATTTAGTTTTTATTTTGTAATAAGAATACTCCTGCACTTGCAGTGAGGTTTAGCTGTATGAATGCTTTGTAATAATTTTGATATATTGTCTGCATCATTATTTTTCCTATAATATTGAAATTGTAACTTTGGCAAAATTGGTGCATTGACTCTATGAAACATCTGGCTAATTACATAATTAGAAAACTCAACCCCTTAAATTCAGAGAGAGAGAATAATATTCAAATCATAACACTTCAATCATGGGCTTGTGTGCATGCATTCAACTGATCATTTTCATACTTAATTGTAATGCCAGAGCAGTGTCAAGAGTACATTAAGTTAATTTAGAATAAAGAGAGAGGTTGGGCTTCACATGGGGCGGCGATCAGCCACTGTTGATGTCATCAATATCACAGTCTTCAGTGGATACTCTGGAATTGACTATGATGGCACTAAAACCTATTTAACTCATCTTACCCTCCAGAAAAATGGCTTCTCTAAGCAAAATCAGTTGTAATCTAATTGTGTAATGTACTGGGCCCCATTGGAGGCCGGGAACAGACATGATGTAGCATGCACTGCCTCTGTGCAATGTTAAAAAGTAAAAAAGTGAGGGCTGTGTTTGAAAAGACATTTCAACATCTTAACAACGTACACGACGAATCCAGGCCTCTTACCTTCACTGCAGTCTTTTCCCTGGAATCCCGTTTCGGAGCAGTCGCAAAAGGGTTCGTCGTTGACGATGCTGCAGACTCCTCCGTTCAGGCATATGTGGTCCGCTTCACAAACATCGCTGTTGATTCCATCGCTTCCAACAAGCACCGGCTCGGAGCCGTTCACCCGTAGATTGGTTATCCACCCCTTGTACGGGACCTGATCTTTGATGGCCGAAGACGTGAGGCGTAGCGCCACGGATCGCAGTTCGGGAGGTATCCCTCCTAGAAACAAATGGCTGAAGACGGTCATGTCCCTTCTTTTAGATTTAACTTCCACCCACTTGATCTCGTCGTCCACCACCAGCGTAGTGTTTTTGAAATTCCTGCGCAATGTGACGGCGTGCCAGCGGCTGTCGTTCACCGCGGTGTCGGAGAGTACGGTTGCCGGCTCGGCGCAGAAGATGGAGAACCGCAAACTCAGTCTGCCATTGTGGATGAGCAGTTCCAAGAAGTCACAGAATCCCTCGTCATCGAAGTAAACTAAAAGTCCATGAGCGCTTTTTGTCTTCATGTTGAAACTCATTTCACTCTCGCAGCAGGCGTTCCACATGGGAAACCTCGCCCACTGGCCTTCAGCGCCTGTGAACTCCATGCTAGCCCCCATATCGACAAGGCAACAAACCAGTAAGCCTATCCAAATTAAATGTGCGCTGTTTCGCATTGTGAAGCTCGTCATGGTCAACAAAGAATTTGGAACTAATCGAAAAACTAAAACGATTCAGCTATCTTAGATGTCTTATCCTAAAGTGTGACAGAGCTCCCTACGGCATACAGGACTGCTATATTTTTGGGCTAATTTATTCATTGTTCACTGAGAAAGTGAGAGGGCCTGTGTTACACCCTCGTTTGTGCTCAATTCGGAATCAAAAAGGGGACTGACAGACAAATTCTAAGGCTAAAAAATAAGGCTACTGCATAACTAAAAGTCCTTTAGTGATATCCAGTTGTGCTACAGTGCTGCCAAGACATCTAGGTGTCTATAAATTGCATCCATATGTAGTGCTAGAACGCATAGAGTTAATTAGGGGTATATAGGGTCATTAATATCAGTTTCATTGAAATCTAGTTAATGTCATTGGGTAGACCTAGGGTCAGCACCAAAACAAATGCAGATAAAGTACAACTTTGCTGTGTTAACGTGCAGGCCCGAGCGGGGCCCTCAGTGCTCACAAACCTTCAATTCACATCCGTTTTGACATTGTGATCCATAATCTGAAACGGAATGGAAAAAACAGGTCTTAATGTATTAAATTGGGGTAAAAAATGGCATGTTGCACAAAGACAGACAGAACAGTCAGCACAAATACACAAACCACAAATTCGGTAATGTTGAAAGCAAAACCTCTAATTTCATGATGATATTGATCATCATGATCCTTAATTACGACAGCACTGTTTTACTGCCACTGTTTGTCACTATAGTTCGAAACAACAACAATGAATTGAATGCGTTTATTCACTGACATGCAATTCTTCTCTATTCAAGCCTTCTACTGATTCGAAGGCATTTACTATGATCGTTTCTCATTTTCAATGACTTGTTTGTTTCCTATCCATTCTCTCAACCTTATTGGGTTGGCTCAACAACAAGCGGGTCTCAAGCACATATGTTCGAGCAGTTTTTCACACCAGGGACATGACGAAAAGTCGAAACGCGCATCGGCATCATCGAAGCTGTGAAAAGGGGAAATCTCGTCTGAGTTCAAGTCCTGCATCCCAAAATGAGCCCAGGGCGGGGGCTTATCTCTCGCCTCTTAAGCATTAATGACACTGCAATTGTCTGGCCTCTGGGCTGTCTGTCAACTGATCGCAATCAATCATTTCATGCTCGAATTCCTATGTGTTTACTGTCGGCTTTGCACCGGGGCTCCTTAGCAAGACGACGACCGACTCCCTTCACAGATGGACCTGGCACAACCTATCAAACGAGATTAATGTGCACAGGGCAGTCTTATTTACCGTATTTGAACAAAGATTACGGTAATGCCCTGCCATCAGTAGCTACAGTAGGAGTCTGGAACAACGCACTGTATCATCTTGATAGCCTCACACCAGCTTTACGAGATCTCAAAGGAAGACCATATAGGGCTTTGAATTCTGAAGAAATGCAATTTGGCCTTTCGGTATCCATTGATTGTTGCTGGATGACTCAGATGCGCAATAGTCGACCACCATCTCCTCAAGCTGGGTGAGAAAGACCCTTCATCCCCTTCTTTCTTTAAGAAACACAGTCATCAAACATCTCCTTATATTGAGCAAACATCTCTCAGCACAGAGCTCAGTTCAACATACATACACCAGCAGCATCACCTCACCTGACTGCATTGAGCTTCCAAATTTAAAACGTACCTCCAGAAATGGACCATCCTCTGGTCAGCCTCACCAAGGAACCCTGTCGATTATCTCCACATCAAATCGAGGCAACAAAACAAAATCACCGCATCGGAGGCGAACTGCGGATCTCCCAATGGGTTTACACGGAGCCGACGGTTGATTCGAATTCACAACGCAACGCGCCGCGCCTTACGAAGCAACGCGGTGGCTGTTTTCCTGTTTTTCCACAGCTGGCTGTTTTTCATTGAACATGTCGCTCCGTGTTCGGTGTGCACGACAAGGTGCGATGTGTTTCTCGCGCGAGCGTTGCCAGGGACTGTCAGCACATCGCGTCACGCGTTAGCGTCTGATGGAGAGGGGCGGGGCGAGCGCGCTGCAGCACCTTGGACAGCGCTCACCGTTCATAGCGACTGCACATACAGATGAGCAGACGACATCATCCGCTTTCAATGCGTTTTTATGTCATGATTGTGAGCTTTGTCTGGGTTGTGTCACCAAAGTGTTCGTTTTGATGCTGTCCTGTGTGTTATTATTCTACATTTTTTTTTATGCATTGCTTTTATTTTGAGGTTTATTTATATCTTGGTGCAAATGAGCATTATTTTATAAATATAAGACAAATCTAGACGTTTACATCCCATATGTTTGTATTATTAATTATGATTTTTATTTAATAATGTGCATTATTAAATACAATGATTAATTAATAATGAGGGTGTATAATGGTATTGGATTGTATACAGTAGTTTGGGCACCATCTTGTGGGTATGGGGTTGCTCGGAGTGGCAAACTCCACAGGATGCTCCGAGAGTAATCTGTTCCATGTCCTTTCTTCTGCTCGGTTAGCTATTATCTTTTGACAAGAAAAGTGGCTGAGACTCCCTTGGGAACCTCCGGCTTTGTATTCAACAGTGGCATGGTTCAATGGCTCGTCCCTCCACGTCAAAACACGGCTTTGGTAACAGGCCCAAACGCGGCACGTGCGAAGCCGGAGGTGTTTCGGTTCGAGAGGTGACCGGCTCCACGGGGAATTACAGAGATGCATGAGGTGACACGCGAGGTGTTTGGGAAAAGCAATGGGAGAGCTTTTGCTCCGGCTCTTTCTCACATATCTTTATGAATCACATACTTTTATGAATGTTTTTTATGATGGAAAGCAATGCACTTGATTCTTTGGCAAAGCGCTGTTGTTGTGTTCTCTGTTATCTGGTGAGAGATGGTTGTTAAGGGTGGTGTTGGCTATCCCGGTGTTGTTATGCTGTGCAATTCAGATGTTTTCTTTTCGTACATTGCATTGTTTTGTGTAAACCTGTATCTTGATCCATTTTATGAGTTCCTTGGAGTTCTAATTTCAGTGAAGTAATTATTTTCTCATTTAGACTTTCAAATTCAAAGTCATTACTCAATTCAGGATTATGTCAAGACAGCACTTCCATTGGAATTCCGCTCGCACGCATCATATCCCATTCAGTTACGCATTTCTTTCTCATACTGCATGCTTACTATAAACCGCTTTGCTGTACTAACGACACAATTGTATGGTGTATTCGATCTTAGCAAGCATCATCCTTCCACTTAGAAAGCCCCATCCTCCTCTTAACCCTCTAAAGGAACACATGAGAGAGATTTTGCGAAATTCTGATGACTGTAAACACAAACAGTGAGATTCTCTTTAAATTCACAAAAAGGACATAATAGATGAATTCTGTTCATTTGTCTTTCAACACATGATTAAAACCCAAAACCATGATATTAATCATTTATCAGATTCTAGATTTTAACATTGTTGTATAACGCCTTGATCACATAGCCTGGTTTAAAGTGCAGCATCCATGGAATTTTCCATACAGCTCAATTTAAAGACATATTATCTTTAGTAGGCATGCACATCAGTCAAAATGACAACTGACAATAACAGAATATTGCAGTATTTTATACCTAACCCTCTGTTATAGGATAAGCTTAAGAGTAAATCTGGCATATGTGTGTAAGCAGGTTATACAAATAAAATACTGTTTAAAACTTAAAACAATTTTGGTTGCGATTGCAGATAAATATATTAACATGACATTCCTAAAGTGGTATGATCACACCCCAAAAAAATGATTGTGGTACGGGTTTGGAGAACAAGTTAACATGTAGATTTAAAGTTTTTCATATTTAAATGGATTACAATATTACTATATTGAAGTATTAGTAGATATTAGTGAGATATCAAACACATTCTCTACTTGCTGGTAGTTTACAAGAAGTTGCTTAAAAGTTGTAAAGTATCTAGAACGGACTAAATAAAGAGCTACTTGCTAGCCTTCTTTGCCCTCTGTGTCCCTGCCCACTTCTTCTGTATCAAACATAGTAGATCTGACTTTTGTTTATCCATATTGTTTATCCATTTGTTTATCCGAATCTACCTTAATATCTCCTTGAGATTTTCTTTATCTTATGATAATGTGCTGAACATGAAGGTGCTGAAAAGGTTCTTCACAGTGATTTCATGGAAGAACCATGTATTGGTTTCAACAAGAATCATTTCATTTAAAGGTTCTGTAAAAAATATAATTTTCTCACCTTTTAAAAAGGAGAAGAACATTTTTGACTTAGAAAGGTTATTTGGATATTAAAGGTTCTAAACAAAACCATTTACCAAAAAAGATTATTGTGTGAAGCGCCATTTTAAGAAGTGAAGTTATGTTTACAATAAGAACACTGCAACACATTCCTTTCTTAGTTTGTCTCTTGAAACTTGAAACTCAATGCATAATTTTCATAGTGATGTACAGTAAAGGTGCATTGAGGAGGCACCTATTATGTAATACAGTATCATATGACATCATTTATTATAAGTAATTTCAAACTCAAGCAACCTGTAGGGATTTCCCTGGAGACTTTTACTAGACGTATAGCAATAGCCCAAGTCCAACCATAAGAAACCCTAGTCAGCAATCGCTCTTGAATTGAGCCTTTGGAAACCAACAATAAAACAAATTGAAAAATAAATAGCTTGGACAGTCCTGTAATAGGAAAATCCAAAAACTCTGAGCTATAGTTGCTGCCTCTCGAAGCAAAGCTCAAGCAGTCAGAGGGATACAGTACGACCCAGTAACGACGTTAGCATACATGTGGCATATGTAATGCAATGCATTAGAGCCCGATTGTAATTCAGACCTTTGTCTTCCTCAAGATAAGAAGAATTGAAAGCTCTCCAGCTATTTTCGAACCCATTCCCTGTATATATTAAGTAGTATATGGAGGATGTGGAGGGAGAACATTTACATTTGTGTGGAAATGTCTTGAGCGGAGCTAAGGGAACAGGCAGGATCTTATCTGGTGTTGGCTTTGTTTACTTGCAGAAAAGAGTGGCAGGTTGACGAATGTGGTAATCAGATTGGGCAGCGATCCCTCAGCGACAGCAGCGGGGAGATGTTTCTTGTTTCTGCAAGACTGGCATCCTGTCTACTATGCCAACTCCCTCACTCCCTAACTATGCAGCCTGTACTGATACCGCAGGGACCGTGACCAAGAGCACGAGTTATTCTTTAGCTGACTTCTACTTTCCTTTGATTGCAACAGATTGAAGGCATCTAATCATGTTTAATTGAAGTTCGCTTTATAAGGATGAAAGAGCAGGGAGGCTTGGTGAGGTAAGCATTTGAAAGCCGCTGGGCAAAAACCTAGACTCTACGTGGGTGCAGTTTGGTAAAACAAATTGGAACACGCAATGTTGATGTCGAGGGCGAAATTTGTATAAAAATGATAGACAACACTTGAGAAGTTTCCTGCAATACCTCATTTTGTACCTCATTACCCCATTTGTAAATTGCTTTGGATAACAATAACAAGTAACAAATTTCTCAAAAGCCTCAGCCGGTCTCTCGGTTATGAAACGCCTGTGAGGGAAATTTGAGTGAGGCTACATCATCTTTGTTTAAAGCAAGGCATAAAAGCCTGACAATTTATACTACTTATAAAATGAGTATAGAGAGTATGTGAGGAACTCTACATAATTTAAAGACTTAATTTTTTATTTCATACAGATATGAAATACTGTATTTTTACAAGGATATTTGTGTTGTTCTGCTTATACAGTCCAATTGCAATAATAATTTTATGTGCAAATAAAATGAAGCTACACTTTAAGTATATATTGTCTTGTATATGTATACATTGACAGATTTGTGTGTTTTGCTAAGCACATTTGCAATGTACAAGTACTATGTATAAAAAGTATATTACATATATTACATATTGTTATCGTTGCTGCATTTATGACAATCCTAAAGACCTCTTTACAAGATGTAGACAAAGCTGATACACTTGTTTCAATAAAATATTACACAAACATTTGAACTATTTTAATCATTTAAAAAAATATATATAATTTTTTTAATTATTATAAAAATTATTAAAAAAAAATATATATAACTTAATAAGATAAAAAAAATCTAATTATATAAAAAAATAAAACTGGAAGTGCTACTAAACCATTATGTCATCATCTACGAGTCCTTCTGTCTTTTAAACCATAATTTTTTCAAACAATGGGTGCCAAACTTTCTTCCAAATATCTTTTTTGTGCTCCACAGAAGACAGAAGGTCAAACCGGTGTGAAATTACAAAAAGGTACGTACAAGATGACAGAATTTTTCTTATGATTTTCAGCCACAAGTGGCATTCCAGAGCAGTCTGTTTGATCAGTTGTGTTCATACAGATCGCTGAGACTCATGCTAAGGGACAGTTGAGTGAATTGATTTAACTCTGTGAGTCAGATGCAGTCACTGTTGAAAGTCGGATCAGTGCTTGAACGTCCCTTCAGGGCCGCGTTTGTATGTGATGACTAGGTTTGAGGATGCACGCTGAACGGACCGGTCACTGCGGGAGAGCGCACTCGTAAAAATGACTGGTCGTGGAGTGTTTAACACACTAAGCGCGTCTGGTCAGCTCTGTGTTGTGTGCAGGACCGGTGTGCATTCCCGGGCAGGATAAAAAAGGCAGGATTTTGTCAGTGGTGAAGGCCATGGAGGAGCGCGGCTGTCAGTGATTAATGTCTGGCAGGGTTTACTGTTCTCTGGGTTATGGATTTCCTGTCTCTCTCCCTCTGTGGTGGCTGCCTCTCATTAAACACCGCAATCAAAGGGGCCCGGCAAGACCCGCAGCTCAAGGAGGGGAAGAGAGTTCACAAACACATCGAATGCAGGTGCCGGACGGACAAAGCGAGTGTAATGACCGGAGGACGGGAGAAGAATGGGTTAACAAGTGTTATAAATCAAATCGCCTACCAAACACTGATGATCTATGTCCAGAGAGGAACCGAAGATTATGTCAGAAGATGGATATATTTTAGCTGAACAAAACAGAGAAGGAGTGGCTCTGTACTTTGTCTTGGCGTGTCCGTATGGTGTTTTGATTGAGAGAGCATGCCCAAATCTAATGAAGTCATCAGAGGCAGAGTGGAAAACCAGCTATAGGGTAAGGAAATGAGTCAAAGCGCATTTGAGTGACAGATAGTGTCTCATGACAGCCAAAGGCCCACACCTCACAGTCTTGTCAGCATTAGACAACAAATGAAGGATGCGTCCACTGTACACATGCAGCTGAAAGTGATAGAAACAAGATCCATTTCCGAGCTGCTGAGATTTCAAGGTCAAAGATGGTGGATGTTGGTTGCTGGTGTCATGATCCTTAGAGCTTAAATTGTGAGTGACAGAGTCATTCAAGCTTCAGGGGAACAAAAATAGTAGTCAGAAGCAAAATGTATATAATTAACAAGGATAAAATAATATTAATATTAATTCATTTTCACTTGATCATAGTATTAGTTTTCTAATAAATATTTTAATATTATAAATAAACTAATTGAAAAACAATTAATATATGCGTAATTATTATTATGAATTATTAAATAAATTATTATTATTTATTTGTATCATAATCATCATCGTTAGTTTTATTATTATATTATAATTATTATTGTAATTATTATTGTTATTATTATTATTATTATTATTAATAATAATAATAAGTATTAGTAGTAGTATTAAGAAATTAAAATAACACAAATAAACAATTAATGTATGCATTCTTTTTACTAATAACTATTGATGCAGTTGTTAAGATATTAATAGTATTATTATTATTATTATTATTATTATTATTATTTAGTATTAGTATAAGTAATGGTATTCTGAGTATTAGTATTGTTAAAATAATTTATTTTAATGACAAAATATTTACATATGCATTATTTTTAAATTATTTATGTATTTATGTTTGTATCACCGGTGTTGGATGACCCTTGAACAACATAGAGACTGAGAGAAGTGACGTGACATATGACCAAGTATGGTATGTCATACTTGGAATATGTGCACTGCATTTAACCAATCCCAGTGTACACACACAGTAAGTGAACACACACACACTGTGAACACACACCTGGAGCAGTGGGCAGTAATGCTGCGGCGCCCGGGGAGCAGTTTGGGGGAACAGTGTCATGGTATTCCCGCTGGTACTGAGTATCGGACAAGCGACCTTGGGATCACGAGTCCAACACTCGATCCACCGTGCCACGACTGCCCCCCAGTTTATGGTAAATACAGCCTTTAACCATCCCAAACTCTAAAATAAGAGGGAAATAATATTAGAATAGCATGTATAGGAACCCCTAACCCTAGTTGTAGGCTTAACCTTTGAATTAACTGTAAACTTATCCCTGAAATCTGATTGGTTGATTGAAATGTTGACCCAAGAACATCTCTCACTTTGCAAAATTGTACTGAAGTATCTTAATGCTTTAATAAACCAGCGTATTTTTGATAAGATACCAATACTTAAATAGCCCACATTTGTATCAATAATAATGATAAAGATTATTCACTTCGCAAAAGATTCAATTTTCATGTCTTGATGTTGATAAGCAATAACTACCTGCTTTTCACATGCTCATTATCAGACTCCAGCACAATATTTGTTAAAAACCAGCATTAAACATAATTTGTAACCGAGCCGATGGGCAACAATACCAGCAGCTCTTTGAAGTCAGGCGAAATAGCATCCCTGACATTTTAACAAAACTATCCAGATTACATAGTTTACACATCAGTAAACATGAATTAGAGCCATCCCTGTGTTACTGTGCTCACTGACAGAATTAATTGCTAATAAAAATGCGAGCTGCAAATAAAATCTCATGGTTAAACACGGCGTGTGCTTGTCTATTATTTAAATGGCCATCAGTCCTTTCTTTAGCGCAGGACAATAGCCTGAGGAGGAAACCCAAGTTTTGTTGTATTAACCGTGTGTTAAAGCTTAAGGATCCTCAGCACATGGTATAACTTACCAAAACAAGTATTTTCTTACAGTCAATGTTTGGCCACAGGCAATGAGTCAACTTGCGTAGGCAGTTCTAAGGCAGACACACAGCCAGTTCAGGGTCTGAAAAAGAAAATATGTTAAAAGTTAAAAAGACTAACGGGAAAGAGGCAGATAGAGGCTGAGCTTTGTTGCCGCACACCCCATGACTTCTCGATAACTAGCTTTATGAAACTCGTCCCTAGATTGCGTTTGCGAGTCTGTTTTTGGCGCCACAGTCTTATTTTTCTCTGGTTAATCCTTCCTTTTTAGAGTGTGCATTGATTACTGAACATGCCTGTAGACTCAGGAGAAGCTGAGCTATCTCCTCCATCAGCCCACAGTCCCTGAGAAACAACACTCAACAGCTTTAGATGTCTGACACTTTTCTTCACAGAAACCGACATATTCACATGCAGGCCAAACTCACTCTGCATTTAAGCGTAGATGACATTTTATATATATGTCAGTAATGCATATATTTATAAAAAAATATGTAATACATTTGAACACAATATTAATAAACAATTAGCAATAAAAGTAGTGCATTATTCGTATTTATTGTTATTAAAAGCATATATTTTTATTGATACTGTCTATTATTTTTATTATATTTTTATATTTATTATTTTTATTTTATTTTAAATAGTTTTTATTATTAAATTACAATTATTATTATTATTATTATTATTTTATTTTATTTTTACTAATTTATAATTTTTATAGAATGATAATAATCATGGTCATCATAGTATAATATATAATAATAATAAAATATTATTGTTGTTGTTGTTGTTGTTGTTGTTGTTGTTGTTGTTGTTGTTGTTGTTGTTGTTGTTGTTATATTGTATACTTATCTTTTTATTATTAATATTGTATTTTAAAATGTTTAATTGTATATATTACTTATAATCACTTTGATTCAGAATTCTAATTATAATCCACTGAAGCTAAAATTAATGTTACCAGAACTCTCAGCACAGGGTTAGCTATATGTATGTTATATATGTAAATATATCTTTGTATGTAATAATGTTGCATTTATGCGGCAGGCGACAACTTAGTAAATAAATCTGAGGGTGTATAGCTTTTGTATTAACCCAAGTCTTTTTATGACTGCAGACCTACATCTAATGGAACAAAAACATAAGCACATAAAGCCATCGTGAATGAATAACGTCCTTGTGACTCTTTCAAATTTGTGTCAATTTCATGAGCAGCCATATAAAAAACATTAAAGGGTAAGATGGTTTATAGTCACGGCACACAATTTGTGACGCCTGCTGAGTGTCAGTGGGTGTCACATGGTACAGTTGTTCTAAATGCTTATCTAATCATGGCCCTCTGTCTTATGTCAGGGCGCACCTTATTACATTAGCCATGACACGGATCAGAGCACATCTAATTCGACTACGTGCAAAAGATGGACGTAAACAGCAAAGACGCCGGGGACAAAGTGAATCTAAATCCCACAGTGAAGGATTGCAGATCTAAATGCTGATGTTGGCATACGCAGGCAGTCCACGCTCACGGGCCGAAATTTGTGAGTACAATTGGCTCGTGCGAGATTAATGAGGCGTGTAGTATGATGGCACATGTAAAGCTGGGAATTCTGGGAAATCAACAGATTGACGTACACAAGAGTGCTGGTCTTTGGGACTCTGGCTTTCATGTTGCATCCAGACAGTATTTCATTGTGATTCCGTTGCTGAGTGAGAGTCTTTTTCCGGATGATTGATTAGACACTGGTCTTGTGATGAGAGTGATCTGGGACTGAGCTAAGGCACTGCTCACTGAGAGGTTACATGGTTCACTGGCCGGCACTTTGAAAATGCCAACCACCAGCTGCCTTAGTCTCTATTGGATCTGTAATAGGACACAATGCGGTGAGACTCAAATTCTGCGTTTTAATTGTATAATTTGGGTTATTTTATAATTTTTCATGTATTATTTAATATATACATGTTATGGGTATAATGTATTTTCTTGAATATTTTTCATTTTTGTACAAAATTAAGTGAATTATTAATAATAATGATAATGAGATTCTTAGTATTTGATGTTATTTGGTATTTTTTACACTGTAAAGGCTATTTTAATTCATTTTTGTTGCTGTTTTAATTATTATAATTATAGTTATTATTATAATTGTCATAATTATTGTTATTATTATTATAATTATAATTATTATTATTACACTATGCCTTTGCTAACTATTACTAGTGATACTAACAACAACGGGAACAACAATAAAAATTTTTTTTGTAAAAGATTGTAGAATAACCCAAAAATAATGATTGTACATGAAAAAATATATAATAATTAAAACCAGGGTATAAGTGTTAGCGGCAATAGTAATTTTAAAAAAATTAATACAAAATCAAAGTTATTAAGCATAAATTATATAAATAATTTTTACACAAGAATCTGCTTAAAACAAATCGAGACAGCAGGCTTATGTTTTACAATATAAGCTTCTGATTATGATTATGTAAGGTCAGTTTTACGACTTAACATTACCTAGTCAAGAAAATCATATTAAGAAATAATGTTATTTAAATTACACATTGCAGCTTGGCATAAACGTTGACATTCACCATGGATTATATGTGCTTTAAAAAGATGATGATGCAGTGAAACATGGATTTGGAATTCTAGCCTACACAAAAAGATAAATGTACTGCACATATTGTGTAAGACCACACAAACACATACATGAGCCTATTCTTCTGTTCCAGATTAGATCATACTGTACTTTTTCCTTTCACGTCCCTAATACACATCTCTTAGTGAATAGAAGTGCTGAGTTTGAGCAATGTCAGTCAGCTTTGCGTTTATCTGGAGGCGTCCGTCGCCTGATCTTCAAACACAGGCCCGTGAGCGCAATTTGCTCCTTGCATTGCATCAGCGACTTATGCAGCCAGCCACCAAACCTCTTTAGTGCATGATGAACATTTAACAACACCCTTGCTTATATCTGTTATTGTTCTTTATAGTAATTTCGCTCCCTTGCTCCCTGAAGCATGGTGGAATTGGTCTGCTTTGAATAAAAGCCAAATTACTACTTGTCTTCAATACACGCAAACACACACAACAAACATACACACACTCTCAGCCCCAAACTCCTTTTACTCGTGAAATGGTAAGATGAAGTTGATTATGATTCTTGCATTATCCTTTCGGACACTATCATTAAGCCGGGAGGTTTTTAATTGTCTGGTTTGGCTCAGAGAGCATTTGATTCTCAGTGGTAATTAATCTTTCATGGAGTCAAAGTTAGCAGAGAAGTCAGATCAGGCATCTCCTGTACACGTTTTTTCCCCTTGCTTTATTTTCCCCTCTAAAGACTCTGATCAAAGTCATTTAGCCCATCCATTTTATCTCATCTCGTACTGTAAGCAACACATCCCATTAACTCCTAGGACTCACTGGTGCCACCTCTGGCCAATAAGAGTGAGCGCACAAACAACAGCACCTGACTGCCAATTTCAACAAATTACTCCTCTGACCTCCACTTTCCATGTGCGATGGTTGAGAGCCAAATGATGGCAATTTTCCTCAAAATGCTCTCAGCTGTCGTGTGTTTTGGCAAGTGATATTGCAATCCCATCCATTTAGATTAGCCACGCTGAATAAGACAGGACGAAACGAACAAGGGATGTAGTTTGTGTATAATTTATAAAGAGAGTTACTTAAATGCTCTTTATTGATTCCCGTATTCCTGCATCCCTGCCTCTGTGCCAGGAAGCGACGCCGGACACCAGAATAGTGGATAGGTCCCGTCTCTGCAGAGGTGAGATGGACGGATTTACTCTTCAAATTGAGAATTGGTATGCGACATAATGGCTCTGCACACTGCCCGAGAATAAATCTGTCACATCATTTTCCTGTAGCACCACAAATCCAACGCCGGTCAGCCAACGTAGGAATGACAGCAGTAATTTTCCCACTGTCCCTCCATGGAGGAGCCTCATCTCCACGACGCTGCACCGTCAGCAAAATCCACAGCCGGCGTACAGGAGCAAACCACCCATGCGTGGAACAGAACGCACGTGCATGGAATCACTCACATGGAGCCCGTAAGAAATGAAAATAATGTTTTTTTGGGTGGTCCGTGCCGAGCACAAGGGTGATAATGCAGCCAGCACAATTAGCCCAAACATAGAAAGCAACCAGAGGAGAGTGAGGATTTATGGCCCGTAGGTCAGCACTTATCGGCATAAGGATCTTTCTGGTGCTGGATTAATGGGTTTTTACATGCCTCCCTGGTTTTCATTAGCAAATTCAATGACTTCTATCAAAAAGTACATATTGAAACAAAATGCATACATTGAGTTTTGTCTCACAGTGTTTGCACCAATCCGAAGAATTATCAACTATTTGTTAGTTTGTTTGTTTGTTTAATTGTTTGTTTCTCGTTTAATAACTCGGTGGCAGTCTTTTGAGAGGTGTTGAAGACGATACAAAAATAGAGGTGGTTAAATATTAAAGTACAGTAGCAAGCCAAGTTGTGTGACCATTAGGGGCTCTTGGCACAGAAGTGTGTTTCATATGGCACAGTTGTACCCAAAGGAACATTTTGTTGCTCACAGGCTGCTCTTTCAAAGCTCTAAAAGCATACTGGAGATTGCATGTTATGTTTCAAAGAATCTATCTTGTCTCAGATGTTCTCCTAATGTAAACCTATACTGAAAAAACTATTGGATAAATAAAAATATTGATAGAAATAGCAATATATCAGTTATATGTATTAAAATAATGTTTGTTTGGTAGAACTTATGAACCTGTTCGAAAATGTATTGTTTATTAAACAAATGATTGATTTAGGTTCTCAACCTAATTCTAACATATTTTAGTTAATACGATAATGCAATTTCATCTTTTGCAAGGTATTAAATTGAATGTTCATAGAAAAACTTTTTTATTACTTACTCACCCCTCTTGACATTTTAAACCTGCATGATTTTCTTTCTTCCACAGAACAAAAAATTGTTGTTACACTTTTGGGTGAACTATCTTAAAAATATAACATACTTCTCTAAAGCTCAAAATTCTTAAAAACACACTGTTGAGGAAAACATATATTGTACATTAAAACGATTAAATTTATTCACAAAATTTCTAACGATAACATTTATTCACAAAATGCCGTCTTATACAAAGCATGCTGGGAACTTAAAGTCTTCTACACAATTATTCCAGCATAGATATTATTTATCAACATTTCTTTTTCACTTGAGAGAAAAAAACATGCTACAGATGCTATATGGAAAATAACACTATAATATAGAATATAGACTTGCTCTGAAAAATTTAAAAAATGATAAGAAACACTAAAATCTGACATTAAATAGTAAACAAAACAATCTAAGAAATAGTTTAAGTTCCTCTCACATTCTCAAAATAAACACATTTGAGATTGAGACTGCTGTAATTATTAATGTGGGAATAAAAAGATTTAAATAAACTCTCAATTTAAAATTATTGTTGTCTTGGAGAAACATTTAGAACATTAACAAGATTTGTTATTTCCTTCCTACGCACATTCACCAATGCAGAAATGCATGCTACAAGCATCATACAATTTTGAAATAAAACATTTATCTTCTCTGACAGCACTCATAAATTCCATATCGTCTGTCTCCCTCTTTAACTTGCCTCTTTGCATGTTGCTTTCAGTTTGTCATTCCATTGCATTTGCATAGAGAACACATGGATATTAAAACACTAGGAATGCTCTAATGTCAAAGGTTAATGACACTTTGACCTGTTCAAGTCATTTTTTAGGGCCAATGCCATTTTAATGTCCTTTGATCTTCTGCAACACGAGGCAAAAAATCTATACACCTATTTTAATCACAATATAAATTGTTTCACTGCAAGGCAGGAAAATGTCATTCTGCTCTTTTGTTATTGCAAATCACAACAAAATATATGGTCCAGTCAACTGCGTCAAATCTCATGAAAGATTCATTTTCATTTTTCATCATTCCTTACAAAGGACCCTGAGGACATTGGCAGAACAGCTCTTTAATACCCCTGCTCTGTGCATAAAGAGCGGCGACACTGACTCCATCAGCAAACCTCATTTAAACTTCTCTTAATCACCAGACCCTGAGCAAAATCAGAGGAGACGCATTCATCGCTGTCACACCACTGTGACCTTCATCAGACACGTGTAGTGAATGCCAGTCGTGCTGTCACGTCATCTTTGACAAGGCACATTTCTCTGTGCATAAGCATACGGATGAAAGGCATACAGTTAAAATTATTATACCCTTTATTGTCAATAAGTGATTTGGTTGTAACCGGAGAGAATTAAGGAGAATAAAGTGCATTTAATCAGGAGAGACCAAGCCAACAAACACAAACTATAAAAATATATACTATAAAATAGCTAAAATGTTAAGAAATGCATTTAAGAGTTTTGGAAATTTATCGTAAGTTGGCTTAAAATTGACTTTTTAAACTGACATATTGCAACAAAGTGCGTGATGATCTACCTAGAATTATGTTTCAAGTGTTAACTAAAGCTGAGCTTTAATTAGAATATTTGGGGTATTTAAAAAATGACTCACAACAGAATGAGTCAAGGCTCCGTACTCAATGTTTAAGCCATTTGTTTTCTTTTAGATTTCTTGATCTAAATTACGCATATTTTCTAAACTGTTACAAAATATTTTTGCCCGTTGAATAAAAAAAAAGATCTCGAACTATTTACCCATTTCAAATAAAAAAATGTTGGTCTTAAAAGACTGGTTTTGTGTTCTGCAGAAGAAAATCATACAGTGTTAAATTGACAACTGGGTGAGTAAACAATTTCTCATTTTCAGGTGAAAAGCTCATTCTTTGATGGCCTATTCCAACCCTTGGGATAAATACAAATTGTAGAAAATATTGTAGAAAAATCTCCTGACATGACTTTTGACCACTTATGTCACTAAAGTGGATCTCAATATGTAATAAAATCTTACTTAAAAACATATCTCCCTAAATATTAATCAGTGCTTTACATATTAAAATAAATTGCCACGTGAATATGCATAAACCTTTGGATTGTCTAATAATATCTTATTGTACCATGACAAACTGCAACATATAACCACAGCATTATCATGACCGACCAGATTATCCAGATATTTTACATAAAAATAGTGTCATTCTTTTAGCAAACAACTGAAAACATACCTTTATCCTTAAATAGAAGCCCCACCTGACTCTCAACACTAGAGCAGCTGAAATACTGCACATTAACATTCATTATTGACTTCTACCCCTGTCCAGATTCTGTAATTAGATCTCCACCGCTGAACTCGATGGGGAAAGAGAAGAGAGCAAGCCCTGAACCCTGCACGGTAATGCTCCCTCACCATCCATCTTCAGGCCTCTATGGAACGAATGTAAAACTGAATGTGGTTTCAGTAGGACGCAAGCTGTTCTGGTATGATTTAGCCATCCATTCTCCAGATCTGGAGATGCGAGGAGGTAATGAAGGCGTGACAGAAACCAGGGGAGCTATTAAACGTCGCTCCAGGACTGAGTAACGGCGTACTACTGTATGAATGAACGTCCGCATTCATGAAGCGCACTATAAACAAGTAGTTAATTATTTAGACCAAGTGAAAATACGAGGGACGCGCTAATGCAGCGGCGATATAGCCAAATGAATTTCCTCAGGTCACTGGCATTTAATGGCTTAAGGGCTCTCGCAGCGAGGTGATGCGTTCGCTCGCACAAGTGGCCGAACGACTTGAATTGCAAAAACAGTTAATGAATTTATTCATTTTAAACCATTTAGCAAGATAATGAAAAAAGCCATTAAGACTTCAACGCTCGCCACTCAGAATGAAATTGCGGCATACTTCTGTGGACACAGAGAACGCTTACTCACCACAGAACGGTGGGAAATGGCCATCTGCCATACCGTGGCCTCTCAGAACATGATTCTTATCCTGAGTATTAATGTTCTCTCTAAACACACCATCCAGAACTAAAGGCATATTGCCTTGGGTCTATTACCTCCTGCCATCTGTTTTTCCAATTTGCCTTTCAACATACAAGGAAATATTCGACACAGACGCTGAGTCATTCCAGGACCAATTGAAATTAACGCTACGCGGGCACTAGGTGCAGATTTTAGCACTCGAGAAATGGGGTCTGACTGCGTGCTTTTCTTCCAATTTCTTTTTTCTAGACAAATAATGTGGAAATCAATAGCCGTAGTCAGCGTGTGCTTTCGGAGCGGTGGGATTTCGATTTCGGCAGGGGGGTTCGAAGGAAGGAAAGCCGAACATCCGATCGGATCGCTGAGCAAGGCCGGCTAGCTACGGCATTCTGAGCGTGGAGCTAACTATGCATGCTGCTTCTTTTATCAGTCAATAGATCATTTTACTTAGCCAATAACAGAGTCCCTCACACAAAAGATAATGGATGTTCGTCCCGGTCGCCGCGGGAACTGCTGCAGTAGTAATGTAGATTAATTCACTGCAAACAGATTGATTTTTCCTTCTCTTTCAGAGTCATTAGTTTTTTCCACGACGCTCTGGTCAACTATTGTAACTGCCCACCTGCGCGTAGAGACATCAACCATTCAGGCAAACGGGTAACTAAAAGTATTAAAATTAGTGCTAGCCCACAATTCCTTCCTTCCCTTTCTCACCGACTTGACAGATGGCGTCAGAGGCTGTTGGAGGCATCGGTGACCCGTGTCGACCCTTCATCACTGTGCAGTCAGCACTTTTGTGGGGTCAGGGCCAAAGCACCGCAGAGTCTCCCATTAAATATATATCGCCAAATAAAACTAAATCTGAGAGGAGGAAGAAAGAGGAAATGCAAGAACGTTCCTGCAGGCGTCATTTTTCTTAGAAGTGGTTGCAAAGGCATCTCTTCACAGGAATTATTTCATTTCAATGTTTATGCAAACCACCACCACACATTCACACTGTGATGTGGGCAGCTTCATAAGAACGATCGGGGAAGCAGAACAGATCACACATCTGGGTTCAGTAGAAATGCATCCCAGGGCCCAGCTACGGCTCTGCGTGAAGTTTAGTTTGGATGCCACTCTGAGTTTCCTCTGAGGTTTATGGCTTCTGGAATGGAATTCAACAGATAGATTTTTTACTCCTTAAAATGCTGTACTTAACAAATATAATATGATTTGTTAGTAACAGGTGTTTGTTACAAACAGAAAAATAAAGGGGGTTAATATAACAGCAGACAAGAGCAGTTTAAATTATGTCTGCATTACTAAAGGTAATAAATATCAAGACTTTTATTGTGTCTTTAGGGATTTCATTTTTTTTTGTTTTTTATTACCGTTTCTCCCATTGGTCGTTGTTTTTTAACTCTCCCAAGGATAAAGACTAAACAGGAGTTTCAGGAGTTGCAATGAGACTGAAACACACAACTCTCTTCTGCCTGTTTCAAAAGCTGCGTTATCTGTAGAATTAAAAGAATTAAATCTTAAAAATCATTTAAGTTTTAAAATGTGATTGTCGTTCTCAAATAACTGACAACAGTACAATGTAAAACTAATATGTACAATCAAATTGGATTTAATAGTCAATTTAACTTTCTAGTTTAAAATTTGTCAGGCAGTTGAGTTGATGTGAATTTTGAAGAATCCTTTTTTTTCCAGGTTGGAATGACTTATAAAGCCATTTTAATGGTCCCTGAAAACCCCAATATTCGTTTAAAATGTAGTACATATGCACTGCAAAAAAGTTCACATTAAAAAAGGTCAATAAATGACTTTATTTTTTGGGCTTATACCATATCAATTTAGCATTACAAGTCATTTAAATTAAATTTCCTAAAGGAAACTTTCTGTTTAACTACTGCCTGGAAATATACACATTTATATTATATTTAATATTAATTTATATTACTAATTACAAATTTAGTTTAATAAAAATTAAACTATTTAACTGTAATATTTGTTGATGCTTTGTCTTTGGGGGGTAAACTGGTAGTGAAGCTGGGGTCATATTACATTTGTTCAAGTTGTGGCCACTTAAAATAACTTTGAAATTGTCATTTGAATTATTTTTTAGGATTTTTTTAAACAATTAAATTTTTTTAAGTTAAATAAATGAAAAATACTCCAGTTTAAAAGCTTATTTAACATTTAAGTTTTTATTTTTAGATCACTCAGTTTATGTAACTTTAAAATTGTAATTGAAATGTTTTTTTTAGGAAAATAGTTAAATTAAATGTTAAAATTAAATCTGATTAATTACGTTATTTTAGATTAATTATCTTTTTAAATAACTTCACTTTAAAATGAAAAAGTTATCTTTTTTTACAGTGAAACTTCGATTGAAAACAATATCACTTCCTGCTACATAAATGCAGACTTTTGTCAAATGTGCATCCACACCCTTCAAAGGAATCCCTTCATTCTGATAATTTGAGCAAAGTGGATGAATATTAATGTAATTGCATGTGTGCATCATCGCCCATGCCCTCCACAATTCAATCTCTTAGTCTCCTCTGGTCCAGGTGGATCTCCCATGGCTGCTGCATTGTTTATGAGCAGCAGATTGCCATGGTGATAAGAAGACCTCACCGGCACACTAATAAGGCAAAGCGGGACTGCTGGAGCCAGGCTGAGGGCTATAAGAGCCCAGACCCCTGATGAGCATCACTCTGATAAGGTCGATGAATATGGTACATGCCTGTTGATGTTTGCAGAGTGCAATGAGATGCTCTCTTTCTCCCTCTCTCTTCTCCACACGGCCTCGCCTGCAGATTACTAATGTGTTCGTCTGGGGAGGGGAACCAGTCGTCAATATGTTGGAGTTGACGGCAGCCTTGAGCGAGAGGAATCTGAAACGGGAAGAGAGATGCAATTCTAGGCTAATGGGGTTGAGGGAGATTAATGGTGAAATATTAAGATAACATTTTGCTGAGTCTGTCTTTAGAGTTGATCTGCACTGCTGTGAAGGTGTTTAACTATGTAACTACATAGTAACAACATCGTAATAATCTATCATTGAATGTCAATAATTTACACAAACATTCATTTTTACAGTAAAAGTGAAAACCTCTGAACCTGCTTGCGTCTAAACTTCAAGTTTGTTAAAAATGGTTTGCAAAAAGCCACACTCAAGCGCTCAAGAAAGGTTGAACCAGTTAAATGATTTTAATGAGCTTCATTGCATATATAATATTTCAACACTTTCACGGCCAATACGGCATGTAAATAATGCACCAGTCAATTTCCCCCAAAAAAACCCTTTGGTGTTAATGGCCTTTTCCATCACACTACAACCTGAGCTGCCATCATTTGCAGTCGTGCTGAAATTCATTGCTGTTTTAATTATCCCTTAACAATTTAACTTGTACATCTGTAATAGTTACAGGCCAGGAAACTGAAGCACTTGGACAATGCACAATGCTCCTGACAGGAAGGAGAAGAGGTAGGCATGTCTGTTTATAAGTGTTCTTATGTGTTTTATTTCTTTGCATGTGTGCAGTCCAAGCAGATTTAAAGCACAGAGACAGATTTATGCATTTACAGCTGTATAGGCTCTAGAGAATGCAATACTTTCCACATCTTTCACGCTGATTCATTTATGGTCCACTCCTGAAATTGTTCTTGAAGAATTTAATTCGCAGACAAAATCGTGGGCTGAGGAGTACAGACATAGAAAGTAACCATAAAAATTCACTATGGACATAGTTTTTTGGGAGATTGATTTATTTGGGCATGGAAGATTGAATTGTGGAGGGCACGTGGTGTTTTTTGTGGGGGGGGGGAATTACACCAAGAATTAAAATGTGCCTGGTGCTTACAATTTTTATATTTGAACATTTCATAAATCATACAGTATTATTATATATAGGGTGCAATATACACGTTTGTAAACAATGTGTTTGTGCTAAAATACACCAAATTACATCAGCAAATTTGCCCCATTTTTATCTTATAAACAATTGAAACAGTAATGCAACAACTCATTAAAACTTAAATTGACAGTTCACCTAAACATGACAATTGTGTCATCATTTACTTAATGGAGTGTTATCACACTTTTTCATGCAGTTTAAGTGCTGTAGACTATTAAACATGTTGAGCTGTCATGTTCCATGTTCCATGTTCCATGTCATGTCGTGGTCCATTTTAAAAAAAACAGTAGTATATCTTTTCTCAATGTACTCCCTTGAACAGCCAAAGGATCTTTCAAATTCTACCTATCAATGTTATATGGCTATGAGTTCTTTATCGGCCATTCGCCCGTTAAATCAGAGAGAAAGGATACATAGTTTTTATTTATAAGTATATAAATATGTTTCCATTTATTATGTAGGAGACCAATTTGTGAATTGTAATAGAAATATTTGAGTTAATCAGATTTACTTCCGTATACACAAAATTCTATTACTCTCAAAGCTTTAAAATGTACTCAGTTTTTTGAGTGGAAATTGTTTCATGTTAAAACGCTGTGAAAAAGAGAGTAAACTACTTTACTGATGTTACTTTACCCACATGTGCAACAAGAACAAACCTTGTCAACAGTTGATCTATACCCATCTTTTCCTTCAGGCTCTAAACCAGTCCTGTCGCTATCATCAACATCGCAGCAAGCCTTTGTTGTAAATTCCCCTGGAATTAAGGCTATTGATGCATTAGAGACAAGGCTAATAGTTCATGCTGATGAGAGAGGACGAAAGAGCCTGATGGTAATTCTTATACTCGGGAGGGGGCCGGCCATCTTTTCCAACGACTGAATGCATGATTGCGATTTCTTGAGGGGACAACAATAGCTCCTAATGTGTCAGACTGAAAAAAAAGTGCTGACATCATCTGCCAGAGAGAAAAGAAAGCAAATCAGGTCTCTCTGTGATACTGTGACTTTATCTGCAGTCCTCACACCATTCTATCACAACGTACCAAAGGCGATATCAGGAGAGAAATACAAGCGGATGTGTTGAAGAAAAAAAATCGCTGTTCAAGACTGTATATTTAAGTATTGGCTAGAGGTGGCAAACATTTTCGAATTTTGTATATACTATTAAAGTAATGTATTTATTTATTACCTTATAAAAAGGTGCATTTTCCTTGTTATTTCATAAAAAACATATTGACGTGACAAAAATAAAAAAAATTCACCATTCCACAACCTCTTGTCATTTCAATGCTATATGATGTGTTTTTTTTAGCATCACGCAGAAAAAAAGACATTTTGGCCAGTGTTGGCAACGATACAACATTAGTAACCATTGACTTGCATTATTATGAGTCATTACAATAGAAGTCAATGGGTTCCGCCATTGTTCAGTCACCAACAATTTTCAAAATATCTTCTTTTGTGTTTCGCAGAAGAAAGAATGCAGGTTTTCATTTTTGGGTGAACTATCATATTAGTATATGAATTTCTGTTTGGCCTACTTAGAGGACACCCACCGTAAAAGACAAATCATTAATCTCATGGAAATAAAGCTAGCTAATGAGATTTCTTGTTCAAAAGAATGTCTCAAATACATTTCATTTCGTTCATATGGTTGGTCTGTCTTCTGTTATGAGAAAAGTTACCAAAAGCATTACATCAAATTAGCTATATTAGATATTGGACATATAATGTATTGGATTAGCTAATGATAAAAGTGCCTCGTACCTTTTGAATCTTAGCTTCATGTCTTCCAAACTTGTATCATTCCAAAAGAAAAAAAACATTCGACAGAATACGAGAGCTGTTTTATTTCATACAATGAAAGTGAATGGGGACCGGAGCTGTCGACACTATAGTCCAAATGTTCTTTAATAATTTTCGGAGAAAAACGTCCTCTCTGTCAGCTCCCCAATCTTTTTCCACCTGCAAACCTCATGCCACATGTCACGTTTGACTTCAAAACACCACAACATTCGTTCTCAAGTGCCTCGTGACAGACTTCTAAGGATTTATTTTGGCCGCCTAGCCTGACTTTTATAACGCTTTCTCAAACCGTCCGAACGACATCCTTAAGCAGACAATGACACAGCTGTAACCAATGAAGGCAAATACGATGAGTCAATTGATGCCTGAGCGTCTCTATATGTATGTTTGTTTGTTTGTTTATCTGTGTGCGAGTATGTGTACGACTAGAGAGGACTCCCAGGACCCGCTCTAAATCCTGCAGCAGCTCTTGGATGAGTGAAGCAGCTGGCCGAGGGGTTTGTTACGGTGTGCTGGGCTTCAAACAAGCACAGCCATCTGGAGCTCCTCCACCCTGAACGCTATCACATGCCTGCACGGGGTGAAAACAAGGGTGTAATACCATCGTTGAATCCTGAAGTGCTTCCTCCATACTTGGAGAAGCCTCATAAGGAGGATTACGAGCATCCATTGCAAGAGGTTCGGTCTTCTATTGAGACACTCTTATTTTCCCGGCAGTAATCTTAAACGTTTCGGGCTTGATGTGTGAAGAGCAGCAACCTTTAGTTTGGCAATTGCAAATGCAGATTATTTCCGTTCTCGGCATTGATCTCATCTTGAAAAGATCTTACATTTCCAAAGGCTCCACAATGAAAGGAAGCCTACACACGCACAACAAAGACTGAGGGAATTATGCATTGAGATGGTAGCTGCCCACATTTGGAGTAGCATGCATATGCATTAGGGCAAATGTTTGGTGGCACTCCTGCTAGATAGGAACGATTATGTTGAAGGGTCCTCGGCATCCCCAGCCCACGTGTCTCCATCTCGAGTAGATGTGTAATTGATTTTTGGTTGGCTTGTCGCAGTTGTTTAAGAAGTGATGAATGTTGGATCAGGTGTCCTGTGTTACATGTGCTCTGGAGAGCATCGGCTAACCCATAATTCTCCTGTCTCTACGAGGAAGCCCGAATGACCGGATTTAATAGCTTCTCTATCTTTGCCATAGTAAATTACACTCCGGAACACAAGAAGGCATGTTCCTTCTAGTTCTCGTGCTTTACAGCCGATAATAAACAAGAACAATCTTGGAGAGAGAATTACAATTGAATTAAATAATATATTATTGATGCTCCCTTTCAAAACAGATTACGGTGGGGTTAATACCGCGAGCTTTTGGAAGACGTGGTCGTTCGTTGCTGTGTAAAAACGAAACTCTAAATTTGTGATTATGTAGATTTATCTGCAATAGGGCAAGAGGTATCCAAACGCAAACGTGCTTTCACTTTAAAGCCAAAAGTGTCACTGAAAGCTTTTTTCACCATTACAATAAAATACTAGCCTTGAAGGCCAAGTGTCCCAATTAACAACTATCAGGCCATTAGAAGTCGTTAAACAATAAAACACTGTCTATCAACCTGGGTATGGCTAAAACCAGGAGCTATACGCTTCCAATAAATATATTGTACGCTGTACAAACACAGAGCTCATTTATATTCAGGTCAGTTTCAGAAACCTTCACACTGACTGTCCCTCGACGGTGGAAGTCCCAACTCTTACCTGAACAGCGTAATCCACTGCAATCTTCAAAAATGACTGGTAACTTACTTCTTTCGGGAACTTCCACTTGACTGACTAACAGCCTTTTTTTGCACTTAAAACTGCACTTGCACTCTAGTGCTGTACTATTCTTTACATACAGACAGCAGGCATAACAGCAATTTATGCATACACATTAAGTTTGTTCTATCTGATGTAATAGAATTTGCTAAGGATATGAGCATCTGTTAAATTACTGTTAAATTTATATTGACATGACTGAATACATGTACATTACTATAATGTGAATTGATATAATGTTTTTATGTGTTTCTATAGTATTTAAGTAGTAACAGTAAACATGAAATATAGTGTAAACATTAAAGGGGCCTTCTTTACAAAGGTGCCAAGTTTTGGTTGTGTTTACAATGTATAATATTGTATAAACATGTGTGCTAATCTTTTGCATGAAAAAAAAACCTGTAATACTTACGTAATACCTCCCCGTTCTTATGAAGTCCCTACTTCTGAAATACATAACTAGTTCTGAATGGGCCAGCGGTTCCTGTGTTGTGATTTGACAGCAAAGTTTGCACGTGCAGCCCGGAAAGGTCACGCCTCACATCAGAAAGTGGAGATGCATGTGCTCAGTGTTATTGTTAACATGTCTTCAAGGTTATCAATTTGATCTGAAATCAGGCCCAGAGAACATAGATGAAGACGATCAAGTTGAACTTGTGCAACCACGTCTTTTGCATTCATTTGAACATAGAACAATGATTTACATGACTGCAGCTAAACTTTATCCCGATCTAAACCAGCATGTGGTTAAACAATAAACAATAGATATAATCAAGAAATAATTTAAACATTATAAAAACAAACAATTGATGGTATCAGGTTGAATTACTACACTTTTAGTCGGTTTCAGTATGGTCTAGTTACCAAAGCCAAACAGCGTAGCCATTTGTGTAATAAGTTACAGAAACTGTTAAACGCATCAAGTTAAATAATTAAATACACTTACTAGATGTGATCCATAAACAATAGAGGATACTTCTCCATCTTTCAACAATAATCTTTGTGTGAATCCAGCATTAAACTGATTGAGATTGAGATTGTATGGATTATAATATTCAAGAACCGAGTTAAACATAAATTATAATCATTGATCTCTAAGTACAGCGTCCCTGGGAAAGCCAAACAAAAATGATTGGACTCTGAGATAAAAACAAGTTTCAACAACATGGGGAATAAAATAAACACACTCTACAAACACAACTCTTCCTGTTCTGTGGGAGCACACAAAGACCACGCCCCTTTTTTATGTTCCTGTGGGCGGTGGCAGTGATGTCACTTAAGCAGGAAATAGAGGGATTTAGTCTAAAGTGGACGTTTTTTGTAGGCGAATTCTGTTCAATAAAATATCTCGCTTGGCATTGAACTTCGAGCTTTATACTTTCACAGATGTTATTTATACTCTAAAAACAACATTACACACTAATCAAAGTTTGAAATATGGAATAACGTTGAAGAGGACCTTTAAATATACCTGTGTACTGTGCATATAATTTTTTTATTTGGAAACAAATATACCTACATGTATATATTTCAAATAAAATTTATATTTAATATAAAAATATATATATTATATATTAAAAAATAAAAAAAGATAAAAGTTTAATTAATAGGAAATATAAATAAATGTATCTAAACATCTAACCTGGATGTGATCAATCGTGATCATTCGTTTGAAAACACAAACATTTATTAAGAAATCGATTCATGATTAATCAGTTTGACAGCACTTAGTATAAAAAAATCGAATAATTTTAATATATTGTTTAACTAAATTGCCTTAGGATATTTGTTAAAACATATTATGCTTGGCATCTTACAAACACCATTTCCCCTCAAAAATTACCACCATATTAAGATATATCCCTTGAGAAACTTACTAGCTATTCATGACTGCTTCACGATACAATAGTGAGTTTGATGTACATTTGTCGTTTTAACCACAGTGGTTTAACAACAAAGTTCATGACGTCACATATGTGGTTGAGTAATACCATCTTCTATGTAATCTATCCAGATCAAATTAACATCATATTATTCTGTAAACAAAGCAAATTGCATCTCAAAACTATTTTTGTTATCTTAAATTTGTTTTAATTCATGATATTTAACTCTTTCTTAAGTTTCCTCATACGTCATTCTGTGCAGGTTTTTGCCGGGGTCCTAGAGAACGTAGGGTCAGACACATGTGCACCCATAAGAAAGCGCTTTCTTTTCTTGACAAACTAAAATATGTAAAATTAAGTTTGTATGTATTCACAATGATGGATATAGAATGCACACAATGACTTCTGACTTCTTCTGAGTGTCGACTTATATATGAACAAGAGTGAAAAACTGATTTCATTCATCTTTGTTTTTGTGTTGTCCTATAACGTTTGCTCCAAGGCCAAAAAATGACCATACTAAATTTGGGGGACATTCAGGTAAATGACATTCAACCTTTGGGGAACATGACAGAAATATAATTCGCTATTTTCTCCTCTGATATCAGTATTGCCCACTACAAAAAGAATTCTGACAGCACACCCTGGTTCTAAACAAACCAAAGAGAATACCATATAACACATCACACGGCATACAAAAATAGCAATATATAACGAAACGGGGGCTGTTTTATTTGTACTTGTCTGCAAATTATTAAAGTAGAACTACGCCGCGTGCTCACACCACATATTAGTTGACATTTACAAAGCATTATAGATTCTGGCAAGTGTGGGAAGCGCCTTTTATCCGGGTGGCAGAATTGGTGGTTTAATTAAGTTAAATCACCATTTCAATATTAAGCAAAAATAGTGCAACACGCTTACCATGCGTAAGGCTCATGTTGTGGGTAAGGCCTACTCCGCTATTATCCCTAATAGTCCAAAATATTGTTTTCAGAAAATATGGTTGCAAAGTTCATTTAGTGCCAACATGGGAGTCGCGAGAATGTGTTGATGATGTAATGACAGATCTGCACAACAGCTCTACTCACAATTCTACTTTACTACACGCAGGCCATTTCCCTTCACATTTGCTTAAACGTACCATTAGCTTTCCTGTATTTAAAGACACGTCTCCCCGAGGGGCAAGGTGATGCACACACCATGTGACAGCAGGGTGTTTTTCTGCTGAATACATTTTAGGTATGCAGGGAATTCGCACAAACATTGAACAAATGATGATCATTTCTACCTATTTAAGCATGCAGAATGCAAATGGGGGTATCAAAGAGTTTTAAAGAGAGTAAATCCCATGAAATCTATAATGCATGATGACGGTTTCTTTTTGTGCTTTTTCATTGTTAATGGCCACAGAAAAGTAGCTTATGATGTTTGCGTACGAAGGAAAGCCATTTCGCATATTTTACCACCAAGGCGCTCATCAAACGACAGAAACACGGAGTCAAATAAGGCAGCGAGTGTGCTGTGTATGTATGCGAGTGAATGTGTGAGTGCATGTGTCAGGAATACAAATGAGAAAACAGCCGTGTTTAAATCTATACCGGTTAACGGCTCTCGCGTTCTGGCTTCCCGAAAGCCCAGCAGTCAGCAAACTACTCTCAGCTTAAAAAAACAACAATAAAAAGAACCTCTTTTTAACACTAACATGATGCGAGAGTTAATTACATATTTAAAGCCTCCGCATCTATCATTTTCATTGGATTCTAGCTGTATTTTGTTTGTTAAGCAATCATTAGTTTAATTATGCACCGATGCAGAGTAACCACTGTTTTATTGGGCTTGTTAGTTTAGCACCGAGATTACAAACACAGCATGTGAGTAATATGATACAAAAGATGCCAAACAGAAGCGGGAAGATCCCTCGGTGTACGAAAGAATAAAGAGACATATTTGCTCTGATGTGTACGTCTGCTTTGATTTACTGAAGCGCTTGCTGAAATTAAGTTTCATCATTTAGACACGCTTGTTAAGACGTATTGTTATTCTTATTTTAATATTAAAAACAACATGTTTATTAATATAAATAAGGGACTACAGTCACAGTTTTTAGATATTTTGGAATATCAAGTCATTGTTTGTATATACACATGCATAGCTAACATTTCTACTGTTATTGTTCAGGGGAAAGATACAGGTCATTTAGCACCGTAACCTTTTGTAACAATTTACAATCACACGGTAACTATTAAGTTATACTGTATATACTGTAAGCTGTGACTGTTGAGATCCAAAAACATAAAAAACCTAGTACATATAAGTACCAGAGTTACGTATTGTTAAAGAATGTATACATATCTGTACCTTAATGCTACATATTACAGTGACAGTGACAGTTTGAGTGATTTTTTCTTTTTTTTTCTTAACATTTTATCAAGGTTTATGAATCCTTACAGCAAAATTTAAACAGAAATAAATGACATATAAAGTAAAGTGACTATAAAGCACAATGGGATAAAACAATGCACAAAAAGACATAATATTAATGTTATAATAACTCAAAGTACAAAAAGTGATTTAAATGTTTTTTAACACGTGACTATATGCCTAAACCGAGATTCATGAAAATACCCTTGACAGGAAAATCACAGTTAACCCTGAGTTAAAATCCACTCTCATTATATCATTGACCTTGACTGTATGCATGAGTGATTTACATGTGTTTGCCCAGCAGCCATTCCAGGTATATATTGGTTATGTAATTTTAAAGACATTAATCGGAAAAATTTCCATCTAGGTGGTTGATCCAAAAAAAGTATTTGTGTTATTATACTTTTGATTCAAAACCCTGATTTATACGTTAATATTAACCCAATTTAAATTTGGTTTGAGTTTTATATAGTAAAAAATTATAAAGCATATATATGTAGCACATATATGTACACATGTCTGAAATCAGACAAATATATAAGCAAAAATGTTTTTTATAAAACAACATAATAATAAAATTGTTTTTGAAATGAATCACTTTGAATGAATATCGAAGAATGTTATTATTATACTAAAATGTGGTTCAAATTGGAATGCATAAGTAGTAGACAGTTTATATGAATCTTATAAAATTTTGACATCTAAAAGACCCTCAAACTTCAGTTATAACTCTCTCTCCTAATTTAGTCCCATGTTGATGACATCCATTCTGCGGCTGTCTGTTTTTTCACTCTGCCCTTAATCTCCAGTGTGCTGTGTGTTCGATAAGGAGAAGTGGCTTGGTGTGAAGAGACTGCCTCTGCTAAAAGGAGAGGTTAATAAAAGGGCCATGCCTCCTCATCCATTGAGTGCCAGAGGCCCTCATCTGTGAGGAATGTCCAGCTAAGATGTTTTAACCGAGAAAGCCAGAGAGAGAGAGAGAAAGAGAGAAGCAAGTACAAGCAAGAGCAAGGAGGAGGAACAAATGAAGAAATATTGCCATCTTACCCAAACAACACAGCTCAGAAAGTCTTTTAGTTCACACCTTTTTAGTTCAACGGTCCTTGTATAATCTGCATCTAAATGTTATGGGAACTGCTTTTAAAAAAATACATGGCAAGAAAAATATGGTTCATTGCACCATACACGCAGCCTTTCAGATCGCAGTGTCTGAACAAATTAGACCGAAGGGGCCGTGCACAAAATAAGACTGCTCCTACATTTTCAATGTAAAGTGAATGGAGATAAATGAGCGCATTCAATATGTCAAACATTTACCAGCAGAGACGTCTTATGTCTAGAGGTCCCTTTTGATTTAACGCAGGTTTCAGTTGCAATATAGTTTCCAATGCGCTTTAGCCAATCAGACTGGCTCGGAATAAATCAACGTGAAAACGATAACCACAGACACATCAACCTGGCAGATGTTCACATGCCTGCCTTCACAAACACGCACACACATGCCTGGCACTCAGCAAACCCGAAATGGCAGCACATCAGTTAGAAGCGCACCTTGCCACAGGTTGGAAGCCCAGAGGTCTTTATTATAGTGTGAGCTCATCATCATTACCATAACAACTGTATTACTAGAATAATCCTCTCCAGGCACAGACATGAAGAGCTTTTCATAATCTCAGAAGACTTGACATATCTACCAGTGCTTCTCCAAACTCCACGTTTTCCCTCTACTAATGAACCTGCCTGTTATTGAGCAAAAATTAATTGGCTGAATCCATTTTACCCTTTAATTCTTGAGGAGTGTTTAACAGTAATTAACGTGAACCAGAAGGCATGAGGATGTGCAGCGTTTCGCCTGAGAAGTGAAGTGCTGCGAGTCTCGACGCTAGGCCGATCCGTAAACAATTCAGAGAATAAAGACACTTTCATATAGAGAGCTAATCTCTAGACGTCTGACATTTTTTAATAAACTGTTGTTGTACTGGATGCCTCTGTCTTAATTAACCATAAAAACAGCCCTTCCAATGGCAGGCGGAGCGCAGGCTCATGGGGGACATCAGCAAATGAGAATCTAATGAAAGCGCGAGCTACCTCCCACTCCTAAGCCTGGGGACGGAGAGCAGGAGCCGCAGCAGGAGTTAGGATGCAACAGTGCGGAGTATTTACTTCAAAAAGCTTAATTGGGTCCAGACTCAGTGAGCCACCACTCCAGAGCCGGCGTCGTGGGAATACGGTGTAATGCCCCTGTGATTTTCCCTTAACTGAAGGACACAACAGCACCACACGCAATACTGACGACGGAAAGATTCAGTGCACCCATTGGTCGGGTGATGTGGCAGGAACGTAGCTAGGACATCTTTGATGACGTCACCGTGTTGGGTATTAGTCTAATAGGTTTTGTAAATGATGCAGTAATACCTAAAAGCGACATGGCTTACTGTATGCAGGACTCCATATTCATATGATACTGGAGTTATTAAAATACATCATAATTTAAAGACTTTATGGCTTTGGGGAAAAAGAGAAAATGACCTGATTGTAAAAATATGGCAACGCTATTTTTCGTGGTTGACATTTTGTTGCCTGTATATAATAAAGTTTATATCTACCTGCATTAATAAAATATTGATACACAAACCCATTCCATTACTATCTACTTTGTGTCACCATTTATTTGATTTCTAATATTATTTAAATAGTTGACAGTATATTATTATTGAAACTTCAATATTGAGTTTTCGTGAACAAAATCTTATGAATATATATTAACAATTCAGAGTGTTACCCACATAGACAAACTGCTACACATTAAATAATTAAAAAAGAAATCTATAAACTTATTATTGCTATTTATTATTCATTTTTCAAATAGTTTTATAATTATTATTATCTATTTTAAATTATATACATTTTATATTTAAATTAATTTTAATGTTATAAAAATAGAATTTAAATAGTTGTAAATGCATAATCTCCCTTTCTAAATGTAGTTAAGCACAATAAATGTTTGTGTTTGCATAATATATGTCAAGGTACTTTGCAAATTAAGTTTGTATTTATACAAACGCACATACACATTTATAAAATAAATAAATAAATAAACATTTTTAATTTACATATTGTATGTAAATATTTTATATATTTGCATGTGTGTGTGTCAAACAATAGAAAAATTAACAAGCATACATTTCTTATGTACCTTGGATGTACAAATTCCTTGTTTATTAGGAAACAGAAAAGAACTCTGCACGTTTAAAATATTTAATAATAGTGTTATTCATAGTAATATATTTGCAAAAACCTACTGACAAACATATAGCATGGCTTATAACAATGATCGATGGTATAATCTAAAAATCAGGAAAAACAAAGATACAAGGTTTCAAAGGCTTTCAGAAATATTTTTCCATCGCGACTGAAGAGTGACAATCCAATTAACAGGTTCCTACCTCAATTGTGCTTTAACTGTTCAAAGCATGATCATTTTTGACAGTATTGTTCTGCAATATTCAAAGTATTTGCATAAAGAACCTGGACTCAGTGGGGAAACAGGAGAGGTGAAAAATGTCACAAAGGAAAAGTAAGTGAACAGAAGATCTGCAGCTTAACATAGTGAATGTTTCTATGCCCTCTACGATTCATCCTATCCTCCTGGACTGAGGTACCATTCTATTAATCATATTTAGAGAGATCACTTCCCCAGAGCATCTCCATCCCAGGAGGTTACGAGTACTAGAGCAAAGGTGCAGATCTACATTCAACCAGAGAGAGTGTAATTATAACCTAATGATAGCATTCATATAAAATGGACCATTATGGCAACTTTTGCGTTGAATTATAGTGCAAGAAAATGGCAAATCACAGCGTGCGTATCTTTTGTTAATACTGCATTAGTGGAATAATTTTATTGTTATTTAATTAGGTCTGAAGAAGAAATTAGCACAGAATTTAAATCTGCAGTGTGGCGTTTTTTTTAACAGGAAGATCCCAGTTTAATATGCAGAGCTTACAGTAAGCAAACCATCTGTAGGTTAATTCCTTTGTAAAGTGTAAACACAGTGGCTCTGTGGTGCTATCAAAACGCTTCTGTTTTAATGTACTTGATTACCACTTTCAAGAACAATGAAAGTAAAAAAAGAAGGGATGGAGTGTAATTTCAAGCTTCATCTGCCTCTGATCTGCTGAACTAGAGGATCAGGTGCTGGGCTTTCCATTGAGATACAGACCCATATGGTACAGCACCTCACCCACACAACTCGGTCACACATAACCTATAAAACATGTGGGCATACAAACAAAACTCCTTGAAAACTAGATTACAAGCAGAAATATGGAGATGCAGTTTATAATTTTTCTGGTTCCTTTTGCAGAATGAATGTGTTTTACCATGGACATATATTTTGTTTTCCATTTTCAATTTAGAAGGAACACTTTTATTATTAAAAATTATTAAAAAAAATGGTGGGCAATGTTTTATCATGTACTGCCAATGTGGAGTCCTGGCTCAAGACAGATCCCCTTCGCCTCTGTCCAAAAGTACTGTGCTGTCCAATAAATTTAAAAATGTCCCTTAAATGTGTGCTTCAGGTCAAGAGTTAAGGATCATATACTCACTGTTTATTAATATTTTTTCCACATTTTAGAATAGTAAATACATCAAAACCCTTAAAATAACCCAGTGCAACTGTTGGAATTATTTTGTGACTAAAAGCATTGAAATAAATGAACTGTGTGTTATATTTCAGTATCTTAAAAGTAGTCACTCTTTGACTTAAACTTACAAAAAAGTCTAGTTTTCTAATAAAAGCATTTTATGAATTGGCACAATTGTTTTTGTTTATGTTTTTTTTTGTTTGGAAAAGTAATTTGAAGCACCGTCACATGAAAATATTATTAAGATCTTTAAAACATTTCATCATGGGGTCCCAGACATTTGACCGGTTAATATAAAAAAACAATTGCAAGGAAGTGTATGCATGGATAACACACCCTCACGCATAAGTATGGACATTTTTAAATATTCCCCACCCGGAGAAGGTTAAAAGTAAAATGCCAGCATACTCCATCACCCTGGAAAACGTGGCACGCTGGGATAAAGAAGTAACCCCACTCTCTATGATCCATGCAGCTGTTCCTTGCTCTTAACGTCAAATATCAGCAGAGCCCCCGAGGAAGCCGTGTGTGGCCTAAGCAACCCTCAGACCCTCTTGGCATTCTTGGCCCCTGCATCCCATGGCCCTCCTTCACAATACAGTTTCAAAAAATAGGGAGACAGACCCAAGAGCCCAAATGCCAATTACCTAATGGGCTGGCAGAAGCTCTGAGAGACAAAACAGTATCAGGGAGCATCATTTTCTTCTTCTTTCTTCCGCTGTCTCTCTCTTTTCTTCTCTTTATCTGTCTGCCAACCTGGGCGAGAGGCCGTTGTGCTCCAGTCTCACTTCCTGTTCGTACAGCTCATCTCCTTTTGGCACCAGTTCATTAGTTTAGTCAATACCAGTACAGCTCATAAAATAAATAAGCCATGGCTAATTTTAAACATGAATCATACGTTGAAGCCGACGTCAACCACTGATCTAGCAGGAAACTGTAGATGCTAGGACTCTTGCGTAAGCAAAACATTTCTTGATTTTTAGGATTCGAAACGTGCAATTTTTACCAAAAGGAATTATTGACATTATTTTTGAATGCAGCCATGTTGCCGCTTTGGCTAGAGTATGGTGCTAGAAATGCTAGAGTCATGTATTTCAATCCCAGGGATTGCACATACTCAGAAACAAATGTGAAGTATAATGCAGGGTCGGGTTTGATAAAAGCATCTGGCAATTGCGTTATTGCCACTTTAAATTTTTTATTGATTAGCCTAAATGTTACCATATAAGCATGCCACCTGACCAAACATGATGGACAATGCAACAGTGGTCTGCTCAATTATAACCTAAAGAAATCACGATTATTTTTCCCACCGTTGAGATCACAATTATTTAACATAATGACACATCGGCCTTGGAAAATAAGTAAGTAAACAGATGAATTATTGATAAATTTATAAATACATTTCCCATGTACTATTCAGCTCACCAACAAATGAATGTAGAATATATTGATACTTTAAGAGAAGAATACCTATCAATTCCAAAAACAAATGCTCCATAACATCCCAAAGTCTACATTTGGCACAATCATCGTTTTAACCAGATTATTTTGTTTTGATCTAATTGAAGTCACATTTTACAAATAATTGCACAACCCTATTGAAAACAATGACATACATCATCATGACAATGACACAAGAGATTGAAATTCTCCTTTGCATTCAGTGAACATCCTTTTCCACCAAATGACTGCAGTTAAACAGTATCGGCTGTATTCGTCCATCTCCATGAAACGTTGCTCGGACACGCGCCTATTCTCCCCATTACCCTTTCATTCCGGTTTTCTTTGTGGGCCACAGTCATGGCCGGCTGTAAAAGGTTGAAAGGAATTTAATTGAGCTAGCGTTACATCCAGAGCAAATTGCGAAGCCCCCCAAAAAAAATTAGAGCAGGCAGCAGTTTGCTTTGGAGATAACTCATCAGAAGATGAAATGCTTAATGCAACGAGCGTAATTTGTACAGATAAACGTGCATTTCCTTCTCCACGCACTTTAACACAGATTTAATAGAGCTGACAGCGCAAGAAGGGAGGGGGCATGTGCATGGGGGGAAGGTATGAGCGGGCGAGCGAGAGTGAGTGAATAGAAGATAAAGGCTCTATTTTGCTTCCGTTGCCATACATTCGCAGCATCTAGAGTCAACCGCTGACACGTGCGAAGAAAAGAAGTGAGACATTTCAACACCAAACCGTGGCCTAGATTGTGATGTGTTTACAATGTTTGCACTTCCAACGACGTTACTAATATGAAGGCACTCGATTATGAAGACTTAGAAACTGATGTGAATATACGGGACGGGCGAGTATGAGATGTAAGAGTACTTATGAACGATAACAACAGTGAACCTAGAGGTCTTGTCAGATTTGATGAAGCTGTCAAAAGGGAAGCCATTTTGAGAGCGATCTCCCTCTCTCTCTCTGGCTTTCGTCTTTAATGCGTAAACCATTGCCGCCCTCCCTTCGCAGCGTCCCTGCCCTCTTTTCTTTCGCATCAGAGAAAACCCACTCTCTGATGTTTGCCGTGCACGCTACAGCGTGACGTCTCAATAGCTCAGTTCTCCCTGATGATCAATGGCTTGTCAGAATGACTAACTGAATTAGCTGTGGAGGTACGCCATGTTAATCTCCATCAAAAGGTCACTTTGAATATGAGCATGATATGCTCCGCGCCGGTGTCGCAGAAACAGGGAGGAGGAATCTGAATCACGGCTTTGGACGGTTGTGCTATTCTATTTTTGTTTAAAGGTCTGAGTTGTGACAAACCCCAACAAGTCGGCTGCTTTGTCAACAGCTCCGGCATAATGATGGCAGCGAGGCATATTAGCGTGAAACGTTTCCAGTGGGTGCTTTATTTTACTGGGACATATTTCCCTGCCTGTGGTTTGAAGATTAAAAGCAGACATATTATGCATATTTCGGTTTCAGTGTGTCAGTGTGCTAACCTGTCAAAAAGACCTCTGTTAGGCATTAAAACAACACCTACAGTTATGCATTTAGCTGATGCTTTTAACCAAAGTGTCTTCAGGGTTTACTCCAAACATTTCGGAATTTATGCACTCGATCTTGGTGTTGCTTTCATGATCAGTTGAGATGCAAAATAGCAAACAAGTGACAGCAATAAAAACAGGCCCAAATGTTATGCCTGTGATATATATATATATATATATATATATATATATATATATATATATATATATATATATATAGTATATTACATATACAATTACATTATGATGCTTTTATACTGAGTGACTTAATTCTAATGGTTTCAATTAAAAAGTGGTGGACGCTAAAAAACTTTTACTTTTACTCAAGTACATTTTTAGTCAAGTATCTGTACTTTTGTTGGTCATTTCACTTTGGATAAAACTGCACTAAATTATAAAGCATACATTTCCGTTTTACTACTAAATGTAAAAAACAAATTGACATGTTTTTTACTTTTAATGAAGAATTGAAGTAGATTTATAATCTAGTGCTTTTAAATAAAATATAAGACATAAATGTATTAGATTTTAACTTGTTCTTAAGCATCAAAAGGTAAAAAAATTAATTTATTGATGAATTGTAGTCAAGTAAATATTTCTTCAATATACGCTTTGCAATTTAGTTAAGTAAAAATTTTTTGAGGTAAAAAAAAGTCTTATACAGAACCTATATTCAAAAATGTACTTGAAAACTTCGTATTTTCTCCCTCTACTATTAAAGCACCATTGTGAAGCCTTTTCTATTAGAAAATACATTGTGTCCCATTAATAAAGCCTTTGTATGACAGTAGACTCCATAAAGGAAGAACATAATGGAGGATATTGTGAAGAAAGATAAACAAACAGCAACGGCATTACCTTGCATTGATTTTGTGTCCATACAGAAGTGAATGGGTCCCACCGCTGTTCTGTTAAAGACATTCTTCCAAATATCTTCTTTTGTGTTCTGCGAAAGAAAGGTCATACAGGTATGAAATGACAAGAGGCACAAATCACACAAACAAGCCCTTGCTGATCTATTATGACTGACTAGTGTATTAATAAACAAAATTCTCTCTAAAAGCATGTTTTTACTGTACGATTACAGAAAAGCTACTGACAAGTATACAATGATTAAATCATATGTGGTTTGTATAATGATTAATGACAGTGTCATCACATGAAAGGAGTCAAATTGATCAACCAGAGATAAAATAATGGAATATGCCAGGCATCAGTGATGACATTTTTAGTGAAGAGTTACTGAAAGACGCCGTCAGCGAGACTTGTGTTGTATCTAGCATGGACTTAAACAAAATGTAATCACTTAAACACTTCAAATGTTAAAGTAATTAGATTTTTAAATTGTAGAATTACCAACATTGGTATCTTTTTTATCATACATTCTTCCTCATTGTGTGTTGAACATAAATTTTTCAAATTATGGTATTCTATAAACATTCATCCGAATACATTTCCAAGTATTCATCAGAACAAAGGAATTCATACACATTTGAAGTAACTCAAAATGTGAGTACATGACAGATTTTTGTAGTTTTGGTTAAACTACCATTTTAATTAACTGGTTTATATCAAAACTATAATTTCAAATGACTGAATACATTTATTTACTTAATTGAGCAATTAGATAATTGGTTTTAAGTGAAACAATTATCAACCACAGGGGGACTTGTGGAAATAATAACTATTACACTGGTTATTAATCGTGTGTGTGTGTGTGTGTGTGTGTGTGTGTGTGTGTGTGTGTGTGTGTGTGTGTGTGTGTGTGTGTGTGTGTGTGTGTGTGTGTGTGTGTGTGTGTTTACACGTGCCACACATTTGGGTGATTCATTCCGAATACTGCTTCTATTAAGAAACGTTGGCCTTCAAGTGTCACGTGTATAGACAGTGATGGTGGGCTTCATACAAATGATCTCTAATGAGGAAAAAACATTATACATCAAATCTCAAAAATACAACTAAATATAACATGATGGGCTTTCAGTGCATCAAGATGAGTCCGGATGTTGACACAAGTACAGATTAGAGGTATGTATTTTTCACAGAAAAGGAAATAATTGCCTGAGTAAAAACACTGAATATGTAAACAAATTTGAGTGCTATGACTTAAGAGAAAGGACAGATAAAACTAGCAGGTCTTTTTTGTGGGCATTTTAGCAACTTTATGGAAAACATGTGAACTATTGCACTATTCACAGGTTGTAAGAGATGATATCAGGGAATAATACTTGATTAAGTACATTATGTATTAATTTATGAAATGCATTTATGCGCAAGAGAACGTTTAGAGATTATGGAACTGCATCTTATTTGACAATTTATGATTGAATTAATTCCTTTTAGCTAAAAAACACCTTTTAACATTTAAATACAAATTATCTATTATGTTGTTATTAAATCAACAACACCTTGCTTTTGTGTGCTGTGGTGTGATGCAAGATAAAGGTTTGGGAACACCAGATCAGACAAGGTGCTGTGATTTTGGGAGAGAAAAAGAGAGAGAAAGAGAGAGAGGGAGAGAGAGAATATGAATGCCTGCTGGGGCTGCTGGGAACAGCAGGCTGGCAGACGCAGCACGTTGTACTGTGTTCTCTTTCATGGTTTTTAATTAACAGCCTGGGAATTTCCAAATTCCGGGGGAAAAGAACTTGAATAAATGAACAGTTCTGTGAGACAGCTGTTCGCCTGTGCCACAAAATACAAGAGGGGGGGAAATAAAGTCTATAAATATGCCATGTACATCAATCAGCATATATTTATCTTAACATGAAAAAAATCTAAACAGCAATGTCAATAAATTTGAGCTTTGATTTGTTTAAAATTCAACAGATGATGCCTGCTCTTAGCTTGGCTTCAAAACAGCTGCGATGTCATGTGTCTTTGTCATAGATGAAGGACAACGTTTATAACATTTTATCTTTTCCAAGTCAGAGCTGGCAATATCACCAAGATGTAAAATTTCACAAGATTATGTTTGCTGACACAATCAATATAAGCTTTCAAATGAAATACGATGTTTGCATTTTGAGACACAGTAGGATTGTGCATGTGTTGAGAACAACAGAAATGTATTGAAAAACCCTCGATTGTGTCATCTTTGACCAACTCTGCTCTTAAGCTAGACTGGAAAGGGCAGCCTCTAAGTAATCCATTCTCATCCTTTGGAACTTTCAGCGGCGTTTGACACTGTCAACCATCGCATTCTTCTTTCGACACTCAAGACCATGGGAATCTCTGACACAGCACTCCAGGAGTTCCAGTCTTACCTCTCAGGTAGGTCTTTCAGGGTATCTTTGAGAGGTAAAGTCTTGGAATCGCAACATCTCAACACCGGTGTACCTCACGGCTCAGTGCTAGGGCCACTGCTCTTCTCCATCCAAATGACATCGCAGGGATCCGTCATTCGAAAGCATGGCTTTTCCTATCACTGCAGTGCGGATGACACGCAGCTGCAGTTAGCGTTCCACCCTTAAGACCATACGATTCTAAGCATGCCTGATTGAAATCGCTCTCTGGATGAAGGCCAACCATCTACAACTGAATCTTTCGAAAACTGATCTTCTTGTAATCTCCACCGACCTGAACTCTTTTTGCTACTATGACCGTCCATCCTAGTACCCTCCAGGACAGCCAGAAACTAGGGAGTAGTAAGAGATGATCAACTCACTTTCAAAGATCATGTTACGAGTAACGCAAGTTCCTGCAGATTCCTTGTCTACAACATCAGGAAGATAAGACCAAATCCTAGTGCTGGCTCCTAGTCCTGTCTAAGCGGAATTACTGCAATGCTCTACTCGCTGGACTGCCGACTGCCGACTACCACTACCCAACATCTGCAGATGATACAGAATGTGGCGGCAAGAGTGCTCTTCAAGGAACCTAAAAGTGCACATGTCACACCTCTCTTCATCAAGTTACACTGGCTCCATACAGCCGCTCATATCAATTTCAAAGCTCTCCTCTTTGCCTACAAGACCACCACAGGTTATGCACCCCCCTACCTTTCTTCGCTGATACAGATCTATGTGCCTGCCAGATCCCTGCGCCCAGGGAATGATCAAAGTTTGGTGGGACCAACCCAAAAAGGTAAGAAATCTCTCTCACGCAGCTTCTCTAAATCAGTTCCATGATGGTGGACCGATCTGCCTGTTACAACGCGTCTGGCAGACTCTGTCTCCATCTTCAAAAACTGTCTTAAAACCCATCTTTTCCGTTTACACCCGACCAAAGAAAAACTTACTTAACATCCTCACTCTTTCTAATCTACCAATAAACCTCTTTTGACATCATCACTCTTTGTAACCTACTAATAAACCTCCTTTGACATCCTCACTTTTCTATAAAAAAACATGAATGTATGTTGTGTTTTTCTTACTATGACAGGCGTAGATTTAGCTTACGATTGCTATGTTACCTCCTGTTGTTAATGCTTCCTTTGTAAACCTCATTTGTAAGTCGCTTTGGATAAAAGCATCAGCTAAATGACTAAATGTAAATGTAAATGTATATGTAAAAGCCTACATGAAAAGTCATTAAAGTGATAGTTCACCCAAAAATTAAGAATCTTCATAACCAAACAGCAACGGCATCTATTTAGTATTCTACTGTGTGGACAGAAAACCACTTTAATTACCGTCTGTTACCAACATTCTACAAAATATATTTTTTGTGTTCTGCAGATATAAAAGTAATACAGGTTTGAAACAATCCATTTCATGAAACATGTAGGATTGTACATGGGTAGCGGGCAACAGAAAGCCAAAAAAATGTCACACCAGTGTACACCAGAAAAGGAAAATTCTGTAATCATTTACTTACACTCTTGTCATTTCAAACCTAGACTCAGCCTCAGAGGTCACGCCTATGGACCTTCGGGTCAAGGCACACTTTTCTAGAAACACTTAAGTGCGTGCTGATTGTTTGAATTTGACTGGTTTTCCGGGATACGTGAGTGGCGTGTAAATGATCAGTCTGCCAAGAAACAAAGCACAGATGTTTTTAAATGAGTGACAATGAGCATTTATCAAGATCAGCTAGACATTGGATTCTCAAAAGAATGCAGGGTTCAGGCATAGGCTCTTTAAGAGATGTCCAGGACTATTGTTTGTTCTTTGAAGACAGGCTTAACTTGTGATGCGTTTACAATGTTTGCTCTTCCACCAACGTGCAAATATTGAAATGCCAAGGGGATTTCGGAGGAGTATTATTTTTCAAGCCTGGCGGACCCTTTTTCAGCATTTAAAAGCATTTTCTGTGCCCCTCTCCCTCCTATTATGGAAGATCATGTGAAGTACGTCAAACTTGAAATATCATACACTGACATTGCAGCTGGCCGATTCAGTCTTGTGTTCAGTTCTCCAGAATTCCTTGTAGGTGTTAAAAAATGAAGAGATTTGCTTCAAACAGATGTTTGTCGTGACCCTGTCATTGTTATAGATGTTGATAAAGTTCTCAACATTGTTCTAGGTTACATTTTATTTATGTTCTTGATTCACCTACTTGCTGGAAATGTGTGTACATTCTGTATTGTTGTCACAGACTTTTTGCAACGTTCGCGAACAAATTGCTGACTACTGCTTGTTCCCAGTTTTCATCTCTGACTTTCAATGTTGGTTATTTCCATGACTGACTTGCTGCCCTGGGGTCTGTTGTTGTAGGAACATTTCCACGCCCCTTAACATGACACTTAACGAAACGAATTGTCACGGGTTGTTTGATATGTTGGTCAAATGGCCTTATGGGCGGGCCTTGTATTCCATGTATTCTCCTGTGTAATCCCATGCCGTCAGACTGAAACCCTGGCTACACAAGAATATTTCCAACCTTGATGAGTTTGTTTCTTAGTTTGTTTGTTTGTTCCACAGAAAAGAAGATGTTTTGAAGAATGCTGGTGATCAATCAACCGTGGCACACAACATTTCAACTGTATTTTAACCCATGCAAGTGAAAAGATGCCAGGTACCAACAATTTACAAAATATTTCCTTTCATGTCTGCAGATAACCAAAATAGTCATACATGTTTTAAATGACAAATTTTAAGTGAAAAATTAAATTTTTCAAATATTAAAATTCTGTGATTGTTTACTCATCCTCTGTCATTTTAAACCTGATTGAGTTTGTTCCTTCCACAGAAGACAAAGTAAGATATTTTGAAGAATCTTTGTTACCAAGCATCAGTGACTCTTATTCCCTTCGATTACATGGACGAAAAACCAATGCAAGTACATGATGCCAGGAACATTCTACAAAATATCCGCTTTTGTGATCTGGAGGTGAAAGAAAGTCATAAAGGTTTTAAATGACAAAATAGTGAGAAAATGACTGTATTTAAATTTTTCGCTAAACTTTGTATATTTTAGTTTATATCAATGTATATCTCCATATAGATTTATAAACATGGCATTCAGGCTCATGATTCATGCTATGGAAACGAATGCAAAAACATGATCAAATATCATGTTGTATAATGCCAAGGTTCACCTTTTGTTGACTGCTCCCTTATTATTCTGTAATGACCCTTTCTTCTGAATAACATTATAGCTGCTCTTCTCAGAAGGATAAAATTGGTTACAATAACAACACTGCTGTAATGGTGGATGTGAAACATACCTGCTGGTTCTTCCCTGTTCGACATTTCTGTACACAATAAACAGGTCAATGGTACCCTAACAAACACTGTAAATAAGAAGGTGGTATGCTGACAACATCCTTAGAAGTATGTTTTGACAAATCTCAAGCACCACAGGAGTTTAGCATGCAGTCTGTTTAGTTGTACATTATCTGATGGGCAGCTTCATTAATCACTGTACTGAGATCAGATCAAAATCAAGTAACTCAGATCCAGTTTTGACTCAGACTGGATTTATATATTTGCAAAATTTAAGACAGTTTAAGAAAATTTTGCTGCTGAAACTTGCCTTGACCTAAAGGGAGTCATTCCACAATAGCCAGATTTAACAAAAAATAACATTCAAACAAAACCAAACTAGTGTTATTGTTAAGAAAAATGCATGAAAAACCCATATCATCTATGATCTCCAGGCTTGTGCCACTGACTATGTTCCACAGAGCAACAATAGAGAAAGACAATATAAGAAAACATATAAGACAGCTTTAGTCCCCATCCGCTATCATGACGTGACAAAAATAACATCAACTTTTTTAATTAATTTAAAGAAAATGATAAACCAATCTTCTTGATTCCACAACCCTTAAGAAAAAGAAGTATTCTTGAAGTAAGTATGTTTAGTAAAGGTTAAGTATATGTCAGTGTAGTAGTGTACTTGTTAGTGTACTAATAGTGCTTGGGACTAAATTTGCACACTTTTAAGTTTAAAAAAGCATACATTACTTAAAATTTAAAATAAGGAACAATAATCTTAATAGCACACTTCAGTAAACTTCTTTTTCTTAAGGGAAAGCAGAATGTGTTATTGAGAAAATGTTTGAGAACTAAAAGGAATGTACCTAAGTAAATTATATTACTATGTTCAAGGTTTTGAAATGTAGACATAACCCAATGGTAAAAGTCACACTCAAGAGTCTTTAGACTGAAAACTTTGAGCTGTTTTTCTTGACTCGACTCAATGTGACAGGTTTTGTGCCTCTAATCTGTCGCATTGACTTTGAAGCATTATTTCCTCGCAACTCATGTGCTATTGATGTTCGTGTAAATTCTGCATCTTGTTCGTGCCTGGAATCCTTCTCCTTTACTCACTTCCAACACACTCATCAAAGACTGAACTGATGCTGTTACTCTTCTGTCTATAGATGTCACTAATTCTTGACACGTGCTATAACCAATCAACAGGAGAGAACTGTAACTCCTCCCCCAATAGACCCATTTATCTCACAGTCACTCCTTTAGTCAATAAAGAGGAAGTTGAATGATGTGTAGAATAATGTTGATTTAAGATTTTAAAGGGAAAGTTTTTTTTCAAAATTGTTAATTCCTTATGGTTAAATCATCCTTTTGTGATTTTAAACCTGTATGACCTTTTTTTCTCTGCAGAACACAAAAGAAGATATTTCGAAGATATTTGTTATCAAACAACATTCGACTCCATCGATATCGCTTTTAAATATGTATTGTAATATGCATAAATGTATTATTTTGAAAACGACCCCTTCAACACTTGTTAAAAATGTCAATGTTAACCAATCAGATGATCCATTTCCAAAAGCCTTTGCTAAATATTTATTTAGGTTTGTGTCACATATTTTTGTGAGGTCAGTGTTTTTGAAGATATCAGCAGCCTTGTTGTATTACATCATAAAATACTCTCTTACCCACCGCCACCCGTTCCATATGTTCAGGCTATGGCCTTGCGCTCGACATGACAACACAATAAAACAACTCCAGGTGCTTTCAAGAAAAACCAACAACAAAAACACAATACACTGCAATTCTAACACATTTTTAACCCCCACTATCGATTAAGCGATTCCTAAATTACAGTTTAAAATGAATGCCGTGCTGCCTCTTTAAATAGAAATCTGTGAGAAACTTAAAGGAGCTCATGAGGCACTCAGGAGGAATATGGGGAATTAAAATTCAAAGACAGTCTTTGACATTCAGCGAGCACTTTGGGAGCAAGTCTGGCTTTTTTTCTCTTTCACGCACGCAGGACGCAGAGCCTAAGCAAACAGAGCTATAAATAATGTGTTGGGAAACCGTCACCCTACTTACCGGCCACGGCGGGCACAGCTATGGCGGCTTTTAGCTCCAGCAGAAGTGGAATTTGATTCAGAGGACCGAATCCCTTAAACAGAGGCAGTAAAGCTAAATCAAATATTTTATTTATCAGGCTGTTGAATGCAGCAGGACATAAAGTCAAGGGGTCACAATATACTGTGTTTATTTGCAGCCTCGTGTCAATGGGAGCCTGTTCTTCTTACCGCCGTAGAAATATACGAGGCCGAGTCAAAGCCATGTACCATAAAGCAGTCACAGAAAATAGCCGGCCAACATTTTGAAAAGCGCTCTGTGATTGTTTCTGGTGGGAAAGACTCACTGGGGGAGCAGTCTTTATTTTTACCACTCGCTTCTGAAACCTGATTCACGCTGTCTGAAAATGATGACCGGTGGTGTACCGCAGACCCCTCGCACCCAGAATCCTGATACCTCCATTAGGAGATCCGTGTGCCGGTGTGTGTCTGCATGCTGAAAAGGGCAGATATGGTGGGTGACAGGACCTGTCTGGTTGGGAGGTACACCTGCCTTAGTGTGTGAACGAGATCAAAGTTCCCTCCGTCCTCACTCATAAATCTATCTCACAAGTGTCATCTTTCCCCCTCATGCGGTGGATTTAAAAATACAATGAAAACCTCCATTTGAATATATTTCAGGGTCATAAATTAAATATGCTGCATTGAGGTCCACTTTTGGTGTTTGAGTTTATGTAATTTATTGTGTAATTTATTGCATCCATTTTCTGGACTCCTTCAGCGCCTCAGGAAGATACATAGCCTCTTTAAAGAGATGGTGTACCAAAAAATCTGACATAATTACCCCCCTCGTGGCATAAAAGACCTAAATGACTTTTTACATCAGAAAATATTATGAGAAATGTCTCACTGGTTATGTAACCATACAATGGAACTGTTGAGTTACCGACATTTTTCAGTGTAGTTACCATCTCCTTTTGTGTTACTCAGAACAATAACACACATTTGAAATGACATCATGGAGGTAATGACTTTTCATTATGGATGTTTATTTTGGTGACCTATGGCTTTAAGATTCAAATGTAGAACATGGAATGAAATACAATGCTTTGTATGTTCAGATGCATATTTGCATTGTTGCATTCAATACTCTCATGAATCACACTTTCAACAAAAATAAACATGTTTGCCTTCAAAATTCTATAATTTCCTTTGCTAAGGTAACTAACAAAACAGCAACGACTTCAAAATGTCTTGTGTGTGTTGTGTGCACATGCAGACAAGGTCTTAGGTCTCTCTTGCATTGTTTGTGTTCACCCAGAGAGTCAGAGCGCTAATTACCAAACTGAGTTCTCAATCACGTCTTCTTACTCTGAATCAGACACATAAAAGCCAAATTATTAATATTTTCAACATTAGCAACATAGCTTGTGATAGTATTGCTTTTGTGAACGTATATATCCAAACGCACATGTGTTAAAGTTTATGAGATCCATTTACTGTTTTCATATGATCAGTCCTAAAGGGGCAGCAGCATTATGAAGATCTTTGTTATCATGTATATCAAACAATATAGTACGGGCCTAAAACACTCACTGATAATAAATAATTTGTTTTCTGTTTTATGACAACAAATAAATAAAGGGACATACAATAATTAATAGTTAAACATGTGCTTTAAATATGGTAAAGTGTTGAAAGAGATGCAAATCATTTGTATCGATTAGAGCCTTGCCACAGTAGTTAACAAGCATTTTTGTGTCTCACATCAAACTGTAGATGATTGTGTTTGCTTTTATCCAAATCCAGTGTTTATAGATTATGTCTCACTTCTCTTTCAAAAATCTAAGAGGGGCCTCCGATCCCTCTTTACTTAGGGCCCCCAAAATGCTAAACATGGCCCCAGTTCTTTACAATTCAAACCTTGCATTACAGCCCCTTCGTAAAGCACGGAGACAAAAGAGAAATTGTGCCACTCAAACGGAGATCATACAGAAATGTTTAAGGATCTTGTTAAAATTAACCTTGAGCTGCTCAGCATCTAACAGTTGCATTTTTCTGAAGGACATGCAGCGAGAAGCTACACATGAGCCAAAAGCAGCACAAGGTTCATGATTATTTTCCACATTTTTATCATATTCTCAATACCTCTTGTGTGATCGCACCTATCCTATTTCCCATATACTTCAATATGATTTGACTTGCTAAATTTAATGAATATTGCAAAATCATAAAGTGTAAATGTGAGCTGTTTTGTTCAAAACCACATTTCTATTAAAATAAAAAGTTGAAGTTTTAAATTCTATACCATATAGAATAAACCCACATCTCAGAAGATCATTGCAAATAAGATTTTTCATGATATGACCCCTTTTACCTATTTTCCACATTCCCCACCAGAGGCAATATGTTTGCTCATTCGGCAGAAGTGAAGTCATAAAATATGAGTGCGCATTCAAGCAGCGATGCCGTGGATCAAGCACGGGCCTGGGGCATGTACCACGCCCCTCCACCGGCCCCGCCCCATCAAAGTGTGACCTCATTCCACCAGCAAGGCTGCCACTCGCTTATCGGGTCAGCGAAAGCCGGCCGACACGTTTTCACCTCATTCTGCTTCAGTAAATTGAATTTTAAAATACAATCTCTCCTCCGTTCGATATTGATGCAGTGTGATTTTTCCCCCTCCCTCTACTGGAGGAAGGCTAGGGTGTATTTCATATGGAAAGGGAGTGTGCTGTGTTATGACACTGTGCATCTCTCACAGACACACACACACACACGTACGCACACACACTCATGGTATATAGCCTCGCAGCGGATTCTACTTAACCTTTACTGTTCCTGAGGTCAGGCTTTAAATTCACCTTTAAAAGAGCACAATGGCAGCTCCGACAGGACTCATGGGATTTCTGTCTGCCGGGCAGGCCTGCCTTTATTTCATCCCGTGCAGGGTGTCACCTCCTGCGGGCGCTTTTTCCTGCAGGAACGCTGCTGGCCAGAGTTATTTGCGGCCATGTGATTGACTCATGAATCTGTTAGATGGGAGCCAGCGAACAGGCTGCTCCGCCTCACACTCTATCAATCAGAGACAGCACAGTATGGCTAAGCCGTGTGTATTCTGTCAGCATTCAGTCACACACGCAGGAAGTGCTCACACTCAGGAAGAACACAAGCTTTATCACATGACAGTACTGAAAAGACAACAATATGGACTATTTTTTTCCAGCATATATGAGGACAGGATGATTTTTTGGCCAAATAGATAAAAGGTTACGCAGATATCAAATTTTTATAATATTGCCATGTGTGTGAATTAACAATAATATGTATTAACACTATATATTGTCATACCCCTGAAGGAAAATATACTGAATTAAAACACAGTAACCAACACAGTAGTACATGAGCTTTACACAACAAAATACTTTTAATCTCTGACAACATGTCAAAGCAAAAACATATGAGAGGCTGTGCTTTATAACAAATAAATCACAGCTGAGGGTTGTTGTGGGCACTATGTGAAGCAATCTCTTAATGATAAGGCACTAGGCAAAAAGTTATTGCTCTTACGAAACAGTTACCACACAATGCGAATAATAAGACAAAAATCGGTAGTCTTGCAACTTATGTAATATTAACTGAAATACAGTTAATTTTTTAGTAACATAACCTTATTCATAGTTCACACAAAACATGAAATTGTCATCATTGACTTTTCTTCTTGAGCAAAGCACAAAACAAGATAATTTAAAGAAATGTTGTAACCAACAGCGGTGGCACACATTCACTTCGCTTGTATGTTAAAAACTAAAGCAATGAATCGGTGCCAATTAACAACAAGATATCTTTTTGGCGTGGAAGAAAATCACAAAGGTTTGAAGTAAAATAATGAGTAAATAATGACAGAATTTTAATTTGGGGTAAATTATCCCTTTCTTTTCAAAAAGGGGGAGGGGGGGTAACTGGAACTTGCCGTTTTACAATGTTCTATAATTTAACACAGTTTTTGAAAGGATACACTCTATCACTTAAATTTCTTTTAAGTAAATGATTATTTTTTTATTAATAGACCCCTTTTAGAAAATATAAGGCATGCAAGTTTAAAAAAAATATATATTCCTGTAAATAAAAGACTTACTTTGATATTTTGTTACATAAGGTTACAAATGTCTTGGGCCACTGCACTCATTTTATTTTGACAGCTTCATTATCATATAATTAGTTCACTTTTTGGCCCGCAGCACTTTAAAGTAACATCACACCGAGGAAGAAAGAGATTCTGTTCTGCTTGAGGTCACTCTGCTGAGTTGCTACCTTTGCAGAAATCCTGCTGTCGAGTACGTGCGTCATGCCAGCTTCTCAAGAAAAGAATAAGTGCCTGGTTATACCCCTGCTTTAATGCAAAGCATGTCTGTTGGGAAATAAATGATGTATCATGATTCGAATACAACAGCTCCTGCTTTAAAAAGTCAGATTGTTTTTCTGTAATCAAACCAGAGTACCATTTTACCACTTACAACATTGAGTGGCTACTGTCTGTGAGTGCTATTGCTTGGCCAGCCCCGACTGAAGCAAACAGAACCTCCCAGCATCACTAGTGTGAGCACTGCATTCAAAAACAAAACGGCACTATAACACTAAAACAAGAAACGCCTAAATAAAAGAGGCTACAAACCACAGGTCTTAAATCTATCTGCACATGGTTTTGGTCTCGTAGCACAAGGCTTTGTTTTTGTAGTTAAGGCACACTTGGACTTGAATGTCAATGCGTGCTGTGTGAGCAAGCCATGAGTGGAATGAGGGGCATACAGATGAGCTTGCCTCTTAACAACCACTGATAATGATGAAGAATGGTCTGCTTCACAGGGTCGTAAAAGCACAAGGAGCTTTAGAAACGCCGATAGCAGCCCCAGGCAACCATTCTTCCTTGTTGTCCATTTCTTTATACGTACTTCATACTTTGTATGCAGGAGATAATGAGTCAACACGTCTTAAAGAAAACCAAAAACAACTGTGAGTATGATATCCAAGATCATCGGAGTCTCGAATAAGAGGCTAGATGCGCAGTTTTGACGAAATTACCCAAACAGCTTGTGTCAGACGACAGAAGATGATAGATGAGAGAAGAGTAATACAGACGTATGGTGCAGGCATTCACAATAATCTATTCACTTCTGTAAGTTAAATTCTATCTTGAAGGCATGTGTTCAATAGAAAAATAACATCACATTGGTTTCGAATGTCTAAAGCGATAGTTTGCTCGAAAATGAAAATTTGTCATTATTTATTTACACTCTTGTCATATCCAACCTGTATGACTTATTTTCTTCTGCAGAACACAATAAAATATATTTGAAAGAATACTGGTTATCAAACAACAACAGTAGCAATTCACTTCTTTGGTTTGGACACGAAGCAAATGCAGTGTTTGAAATTCTAAGAGAATGAGTAAATTATGACACAATTTTAATTTGGGGTGAGCCGTTTTGTAAATAATGACATTATTTTCTATTTTCAGATGTCCTGTTCATTGAAATGCAGCCATTATTTATTTACACTTTTGTCATTTTAAACCTTTATGAATTTCTTTCTTCTGCAGAACACAAAAGAAGATATTTTAAAGGATGTCAGAACAAAAGCAGTAGCCATTCACTTCTTTTGTACAGTTTATACACTAAACCCAATGACAAGAGGATGAGTAAATAATGACACAATTTTAATTTTGGGATGAACAATTGATAACGGAATTGTTATCTTTAAATTTAAAAATGCAGCCATTATTTATTTTCAGTACACTCTTTTAATTTTAAACCTGCATAACTTTCTTACTTCGGCAGAACACAAAACATATTGTGAAAAATGCACAAAAGTAATGCAGGTTTTCTCAAATATCTTCTTTGTCTTCTGCAGAAGAAAGGAAGACATGTTTGTTTGAAATGACAAATGACTATCCAGTTTCAAAATAATGTAAGCATTTCCATTTTTAGATGTACTGTATCTTTAAAAGGTAGTCTTGTCATACAACACATATTACACTTTTACCTAAACCATAGGGATTTGTAACACGTATTTTATTCCCACACTCCGAACTGTATGTCCCGATTTACAGGATGCCCGCAAGGCATTGTCACCAAACTGGCTGCTGAGCTCCACATCTTTGAACAAGGAGGCTAAACTGGGAGAAGACATACATAGCAACAGCAAGGTCATCATGGATGCATCTATCCTACATTATTAAAATGAGCGTGAAAAAAGGAGAAGAAGTATAACATGCATTGAAATAAATTTGTGAATGCCCTTAAGCTTAAAGCAACACAACCTTTACCTAATGTTCTTTCGAGAGAGAAAAAATGTATTTTTCATTCCAGGTCCCACGTGATGCAACAGCATATTCATCACCAAACTGATCTACCTTCCAGCCCTTTGATTGCATTAATTAAATCCTGGCCGACAAGAGCCCTGATTTTTTTGCATCAGGGTCATTTTTGTTCTTTTTCACAATGTCATCTCATTACTGGAAATTCTTGTGATGATTTGCATATAAATTATTACATCTGTAAGTACCCTGCCTCACTTGGTCAACTCCGCGCTCACAAAGGAGCCCGTTCTTCACTGATGGAGTGAATGAACTTAATTACGTTTTAACCACACAAGCTGCGTTTAGTTGCGTGGTTAGTTATTCTCTTAGTCAGTCACTGTGTTATATTCATTTAGCAAAAAACAATCGCAAGATCGCTTTTTAAACACAATATTAAATTTGCCAACTGTTTCAAACCTCAGGTTGCAGCTGCAACTTTGAAAATATCAAAGACACACAATGGGAAAAAATCTCCTGATGTTCAGTGTCTTTGATATATAGGAGGGAGGTGAGATCATAGAGGAGGAGAGGTCATACATGGAAGTGAATCACGGTTTTGATGTGTATATCAGTTCATTTGGATTTTAGTGTAAAAATGGACTTGAAGGAATCTCAAATATCAAATATCTCCAATGTGCTCAGTGATCCCACACCAACATCATTTGTAACTTTCAAGTGAGGGCGGTAGGATCGAAGTCCAGACATTTTGTTTCACAGTAACAATATGACATCGATACATGTATAGAAAGCCGTCAACATTAATGTCTTCCTGTTTTAAAATCCCCACCTCCTTCTGCCCTGGATTTGTTTGTGGACCCGCTAGATGTGTGTGGTTGTCTTTCCCCATGTTACATCATCATACTAAATCTCAAATACAGCATCTCACTTTGCAAGTTAGCCACACCCAGGCATTAACATTCTGCAGTACACAGGATTAAAAAAAGAATAAAAATGTTTGTAACCTTTTATACCTTCATGCCCAGGCCTAGATTTTGGAAAATTTAAACCACCCTAAAAATGTAATTAGAAAAAAGGTGCACCCTCTCTCCATGGTTATACACTGCTAAAAATGCATGTAAACCTTATCCTATCTTCAAAGTAATAAGCACTGACAGAATTTCACAGACAAACAAAGTGGAGTGTACAGTTGTAAGGAGAATATCTAGTTTGCTTTTGCCTACCCTGCAAAATCCAGTGATTACTTTTCCATCATAAGCATTCCATCAATGTGTTTCCTGGCCCACAGGTGCATTTTCAAAATAGCATTTTAGGTTTGTGTACAATATGAATCAAGAGAATAGTAAGCTGAACAGCATATGTGGGTGGTGCCCACAAGACTAACTAAAGTCTAACTCTTAACCTTATAGTTGACTAATGAAAATGCATATTAAATTATATAGCATAAATTGAGCTTAAAATATGAAATAAATTCAAATTGAGTTGGAACACATCAACCGTTAAATGGACTGTCTGGAAAAATCTTAATGTAAAATTTTAAATTTAAGATTTAAATTGTAAAATTTTAAATTTTAAATAAATCAAAATGAAAAAAAATAAAATATTAAAACATTTTAATTAAACCCTCTAGACAGTCTGTTCCAGATGATAAAACTAGGACTAATTAAAGTCATAGAAGCAAGTGCCAGTGACATCTGGAGCAGAAAGTACATCCGTCGTTAAGATCTGCAGGCGGTCCATTCTGCAGCGTTTTAGCATCGGATAGTGCAGGACACTGCGGTGACACAAACCATCTTGTATATTCACAGGACGGTCCATAGGGATAGACAGTGGAGACAGGAGACTGCGATTTGGTTCACTGGCAAAGTGGAATTCCACAGCTTAATGGGCCTAGGTAAAAAAAATTTGCCTGCTATTCAGCAGGCATGTGGACCGATAGACAAAAAGAGGAGGTGGGATTTAGAAAAGAGATGAGGAACGGGATGGGAGGGGCTGCAAACCTTGTACACATCCCGCACCCCATGAGTTGAATACAAATTGGAGAAGGTGGGAGGAGAACCATTAAATGGCCATTAATGCAGGAAACAACTCTAGCCGAACTTTTTATTGCACAGTTTATGTAGTCTGCAGTCATAACCATTCATAAAGCTCGACATAAATTGCTAATGATTGTTCTCTGCAGATTAGGGACGATGCATGAAAACCACAGAGTGAAACTAACAGTGTCCCTGAATGCATAGCTAGGCACCTGAAGTCACACGTCTTTTCTTGAAAGATGCTATTTGTGAGGACACAGTAGCCGGAGAGAGATGGTGTTTTTCCCTACAGTAAATCTGTCTTGGATCGACAAAAAACAACCGAACAGATAATATGTGTCCCCAGTTGCATACTTAAAATAAATGTGACCTGAAAGCCACTAATGGCTACTGTACTTCAATGGAATATGGCACAATATATATTTACTAAGGTGTTTTAATATAGTATGTGAGAGACCGCTATTTTTATTATCATAATAGATCTCATTCAAACTAGATGAGATGGTAAAACGACATCCCGGTAATTATACATGAATGAGTTACTGTTGTTCTACAATATTCATATATCTGTTATACAAAAATGAAGAACAAAGGTGCTTTTTTAAGTCTTTACTACTCAAAATTTCTTGAATCTTGAAAAAAAAACTTGAATCAGCAGCCTTAGATTTTTAGGGATGCACAGAAATGTCGTCCCATTATCCGCATAAACAGACTAAAGAAATATCAGGAAGTAAAAGCGCAATAAATTTGTGCCATGCGTCTATAAAGCCACCAGTACAAAGTTTATTATTAAAAGTAATTTTTTCTATTAATAGTCTCGTAAAAAAATACTTATTAAAACTTTAAAATTAAGTAATTTAATAAACCCAATAAACAATGGTATCTGCTTTTGACATCTGCTTTTGACACCGCTGCTTTTGACACCGTTAACCACAGTATTCTCCTTTCGACTCTCAAGGAAATGGGCGTCTCAGACAAGGCTCTCCAATGGTTCGTATCCTACCTCTCGGGTAGATCCTTCAAGGTTTCGTGGGGAGGTGAAGTCTCAGAACCGCAACATCTTGACACCGGTGTACCTCAGGGCTCAGTTCTTGGACCGTTGCTCTTCTCGATCTACATGACATCACTGGGATCAGTCATTCGTAAGCATGGCTTCTCCTACCACTGTTATGCGGATGACACGCAACTCCACCTTGCGTTTCATCCCGAAGATCAGACGATTTCGACCCGAGTCTCAGCATGTCTGAGCGACATCTCCCTCTGGATGAAGCAACACCACCTACAACTTAACCTTGCGAAAACGGAACTTCTTGTCATCCCTGCCGACTCGAAGACTCGTCACGATCTCTCGATCCAACTAGGAGCATCAACCATTGTGCCCTCCAGGTCTGCGAGAAACTTGGGAGTAATCATCGATGATCAGCTCAACTTCACAGATCATGTTGCCGCGACTGTCAGATCCTGCAGATTCATGCTTTACAACATCAGGAAGATCAGACAGTTTCTCACAGAACACTCCACACAAATCCTGGTTCAAGCTTTGGTCCTGTCCAGGCTAGACTACTGCAATGCGCTCCTTGCTGGACTCCCGATGTGCACAACTAAACCTCTGCAGATGATTCAAAATGCAGCGGCAAGAGTGGTGTTCAAGGAACCAAAAAGGACCCATGTAACACCTCTCTTCATAAAACTGCATTGGCTTCCTGTAACAGCCCGCATTGAATTTAAATGTCTTCTCATTGCCTACAAGACCACCACCGGTTCAGCACCCACTTACCTTAACTCACTAATGCAAAGATATAGGCCCTCAAGATCTCTGCGCTCCGCAAATGAGCTAAGACTTGTGGTACCAGCTCAAAAGGGTAAGAAATCTCTCTCTCAAACGTTCTCTGCTTCAGTTCCTCGATGGTGGAACGATCTGCCTCTGGCCTCACGCTTGTCAGACTTGGTCTCTATCTTTAAAAAACTCCTAAAAACTCATCTTTTCCGGCTACACCTAACTCACTAACTCACTTCTTTTCTAACTACTCACTCTATCAAAAAAAAAAAAAAAAAAAAAAAAAAACCTTTTGTAACTTCACTCTCTGTGTAACTCGGTAGCATTGTTGTAGCACTTGTTCACCTATTGTTGTATCGGCTATTTACCGCTTCATTGTCTCCTCGACTATTGTAAGTCGCTTTGGATAAAAGCGTCTGCTAAATGACTAAATGTAAATGTAAATCTGCTAATATCACAAATATTACATTCAAGACATCAATGCAATAAAATATTCTAACAGGCAATTTTGACGATCAAAGATTAGTATCAAAGCATAGAATTACCAACCACAGGGGAACTTTTAAACTGTGAATAGAAATTAAACCATTAGCTTGCAAAGTAAGCTACTAAATAACAACTAGTAAACAATGTGAGGGTTAAGCAATAATTGAAATTTGATTACCCAAAGGAGTGGGTTACGAAGCTAAATCTGGTGCATCTCTCCAACTTCTTGAAAAAGAAAGGCTTTTAAAATACATTTTCTTGCTCACCAGATGCCCATTTGGTCCATTTTCCATGAACACATAAGTAGTTTTGATGCTTTATAAAAGCATTTGGATGTATTCCACGGGTGTTTTCATCCCATCATAAGTCATAATTGCTGAAATGCCCAGGTTCAAATTCACTAGCTGGTTTTTACCAACAAATGCCAGTTTAAGTACACTCAACACGTGCACTCCAACAGCTATGTGAAAAGAAAGATAATGGTTTTCTTTACAACATTTTAGGCATTGCTTGATGTCCACATCATGGCTGGTTATTTTCACTGATCAAAGATGAGCATTGCATTCATACAAAACGTTGACTCTAAAAGACAAAAAGGAAAAGGACAAAAGAAAAATGGTAAAATGTACTTTAATACGGGAGGAGGCTTCTGATTGAAACCCACCAGGAAAAGACTCCTTTGTCACCAGAACATCCTGTACTACAGGTGGTCTCACAAAAGAACATGTGCTGTATCCAAACTTACAGTGTTAATGCAAAGATCGACCTTAACCTAAAATAAAATGAACCGCTGTAAATTCGGTTGGCAGGCAAGACATGTAGAAACTACGCATTACATGGTATTTATTAGAATATAACTTGCATGTGAATTGCATTTTATTGGAATTTATTTCTGTAAATTGTATACATGTCTACGTGCAGAAACATATAGACAATGTCGCGAGTAAATACACAATCTGTAAACATAAATATATTTCTTTTATTAAAATTAAGAATTCAATAACTACCTGCACACTGCAAAGTTTCTGAAATGAAACGCATTTAAATGCGGGAATGAATCCCTAAATGATCGATCCCTTTGTGTCACTCACTCATTTGTGATGACTGACACATTGATCGTAACCATAGAAACGTTTTGGTGTCTCGCAGCTAATATAACGCCCTTGGTATCTGCTGGCTTTAAGCAAAAGACTTGTTCGTTATAAATAAGCGCTTTTATGCGTGTTGTTTGGTATTAGCTCATTAAGTTTAGCTCTTAATGTGTTAAAAGTGGTAATTTATGGGTATTGAGTTTTTTTTTACAGAATTTAAGGAATTGCATTATTATTTTTGCATTGAAGTAAAAGAAAGAGAATTACAACACAAACTTTTTAAACATCTAATGTTTCTTTGCCTAAGCAAAGAATACAAAACATTTGATTTTGGTAGGCCATCAGAACAAACCAAAAGTGATGTTTAAAAACCAGTGTATCTATTGAACTGTATTGTTGCGTCCCTAGTAGCAATGGAACATGGCAAACAGATGTTTACTCATATATTTTACAAAAAACAGGATTTATCAGCTTTTCCAGCTGTGAGTGGAAAAGTGTTAATCAGACCTTCACCAGTGAGAAAATCCCAACTTTAATTTTAGACAGCTGTTTTTAGCACTTTTAAGAAGCATGGTGTTGGCAATAGCAAACTAAACAGACTTTTTGGTGAAACAAGTTATTTTTGTCTCGCACTGTGTTTCAAAATTTCATTAACGTTATTAAGAGTGCCTGGTGTTAATCCGTTTGTCTCGGTTCTTAATTAAATTCGGCATTAACATGCATGTAGCACTTAATTACAGAGGTAATTATGAACATATGATTGGTGTATATACAGTAAAAAACATGCTTGCATTCCATCAATGTTTGAGGAACTGCATCAATTATAACGCTAATCCTTCTGGTCCTTCTTTGTTTGCAGCAGCAGATGGGAATAAAATGAATAAAGCATTATTTAAATAGAGATGCAACATGCACTGACTATAAGGTATTCTGAAGATACGTTCTATATTAGTCTATAAATGGAAATTCTGTCTGCACATCAAACAGGAGATGATAGCAGGCAAACCTCAAGCTTGTAATTTTCACCCGAACGCTCACACACTTATATTTTAAATATGTCTCTCTAAAGTGCTTCAAGTAAGTGCCACTTGGGTATAAATGAACTAAGACTGCTTTCTTCTCCTAGTATGAGACCGCTGTCCAGAGAGAAGTTGTCTTTGAATGCAAAAACAAAACTGCAGGAGAAAACACTGTGTAGACCTGGCTGTAAATTTATCATGTGAAACCATTGCTGAGTATATTTTCTATAAAGGTGATTCCAAAATAAAAATGTGAGGTTTATGACCTCATATATTTGAAACCAATCAAAAAATAATCTGTGTGATGGATGGAATCAGCCGCTTCGACCAAAAGATATGAAAAGATGTCAGCTCTTAATTTCACTTTCAGTTTTGGCAGCAAATACTGAGTGCTTGAGTGGGGGCTTAGCTAATTTTCACAATTATATATTTACGTATATTAAGTGGAGTTCTATTCAATATATTTTTAGGCAGGAAAAATGATTAGGGGATAAATTATTGATCACAAGGGTACTTTAAAGATGTGAATTGATGTACCCATAACACCTCATTCCTAGCTGTCATAGTCATCAATGCCTTTCTAACACCTACAATGTTCAATTAAAATATTGCTTACATAACATTTGTTAATGGAATCAATTTATGCAATTATTTTTGGCAAAATGTAGAAAATATCGCAGTTTTGTGAAAATCTGTCCTGGAAAGCCAGCTACTGGTCTGATGTAATGTCATCTACAGAGCACTGCCTTATTCAACTGCATAAATAAAAGTGTCTTGTTAGTTTTTGCTGTGTTGTTGAATGTTTCATTTCTCTGTATACAGGCAAGTACACTGGGTTGTGAAAGTGCAGAATAATATCTTAAGCCTGATTTATTTCTGAAACAGCATGTGCAAAATACTCCCAATAAAATGCTCAGTGAAATAGACAATATTGCAGGTTGCTGCTAACATGGATTGCTGATAATTCTTTTTCATGGACTTTTGTTGAACAATTGTGTTATTCAATATGTTAAGTAGGGCATGGCATCTTAATACATCATTGTCAAATCCAAATTCAAAGTGCACAATCAAAGTGCAACTGCAAGGGACCCTATGCCATCACTATGACATTAATTGGCTCAGGGTTCATACACATTTTGGCTTAGGGTTCATACACATTTTGACCAGCAAAATTCTTTTACTTTTCATGAGTTTGATGTAAATATACATGACCTAATGTTTTGTATACGTTAAATCAGACCTAAAGTCCATGTTCAAACCACAGCACATCCTAAATATATCGGAAGACACTATATGTAGTTTATGAAACAAATTTACATGTTTATATTTAAAAGACTGCTGGTAGTCGGATCAATTTGAACCCATTTATGAGGTTTTTTTTTTAGCCTCAATGCGAAGGCTGCATCCTCTGGAAGTCACATATGGGCAATTCCAGCATTATGAATGTGACATAATGAGTTGTGGACTTGATATAAATACACTCTTAGAATATAATTGTTCAAGTTAACTAAACCAACTTTATATTATACAAAACCCTATTTTTAAGTTTTCTTGTCATGATTCTGCCTATCTTGGTCATGTTTTTCCTGGTTTTGGCAGAGTCATGGCAGACCTGTGTTGTGTGAGTGTCACATGGTATTGTTTTCTTACATGCCATGTGCTCTCTTGTCTCGTCTCTTGACCCCGCCCCCTTGGTATCCCGTCTAGCTTCCCATCATCGTTTCATTCCCCACACCTGCCTCGTGTCGTTATCCCTTGTTATGTTTCCCTATATAAAGCCCTTGTGTTTTCTGTCCTGTGTCGCTGCATTACGTTTCTTACATGTGTTACTCTTGTTCGTGGTCTGGTCCTTGTGAAGGTTCCTGTTAAGGTCTTGTATTGTGTTTCAAGTTTCATGTCCCTGTTTAGCCTTGTTTTAGTTTTAAGTACTCCTTGTTTTGTGCCCCATCGTGGGAAGTTTTTTGTTTGCCATTTTATAGTGTTTTGTGTTCTGTTTTCCCCATCGTGGGTTTTTGTTTTGTGTTTGTTTTTTGTGATTAAAGTCCTGTTATTGCACTATCTCGCCTGCATTTGGGTTCTCTCTCCTTCACCTCCATCCCATTCATGACATTTCTATTTTAAAAAAGGTAAATAAACCTGCGTTATGTATGTGACAAAAAAGGACACAGAAATTGAGGGGCAACAGATTTCTTATGATTTATGTGATTTAAATCAAACCAGAATCAAAAATATTCCAAAAATGTCCAAGGGTTATGTCTTTATAGAAAATAATATGATTTGTAAATTTTTGATTTGATATGTCCATTTATGAGAAAAATTACGTTATGTATGTGAAAGTCCTGAAATTAGCCCTAACTTTACCATGAAAAATAATGCTATAAAAACTTAAAGAGAGACCTCACATTGATATTTGAGCCACCAAATGTTGATAATTGTGCTATAAGTATACTAAAAATCTTTAGTAAAACTAAATTTTCATGAACAGGTTGATATTTTCATGGAATTACCGGTTTGTGTGATTTCAAACTGAAATGAGACATACGGGTTTAAAATTGCAACCTCCAGAGGACTCAGCCTTGGAACTGACATGCTGCTTATGTTAGGTTTTCCAGTCTCTTTGCACGTGCATGTGTTTGCACAACTAACCCTAGTAAAACATACCATGGCAAGAAAGTGCAGAATCTATTTCCCTATATTGTCACTGGTATCTAATTACACCAGGACTATAGAGGCACAGAGGGAAATCGGATTGTCAAGAGAGAGAGAAAAAAAGAGCAAGAGAGAGAGAAATTACATGTGGAGCATTATATGTGAAGGTTTGCGTTCTGTGCGATCAATGATGCATTAGACAGCGGCAGGCAGAAGTGTCGAACAGATGTGTGACTTGGCCAGGCGTAACTGATTTGTGCTTTAATTAATGAGCCTTAACACACCACTGTTCAAGATACTTCTAAAATCTGAACTAAGAGTACCAGATCGCAACACAGAGCTGGAGAGGATTAGTTGTTACCATGGCAATAAATGCACATTTTATTCAATGTCCGTTCATAGGATCACCACTGCCAACATTGTCTGTGTAATGCTAAATAGCTCATTTAGAAATTGTTTTAATCTGAAATAAATAAAAAAATAGGTTTGTGGTACAAAAATTGCATGATCCCACATGCTCCCACACGTTTGCTTTATGTAATCAACTTTGTTTAATTTCAAGTCTAATTTGTTGTGCCTGCTTCATTACTGCCGGCTCTGCCGGTCAGCCAGAATTGTTCTTTTTTCTTTGGTCGATGGAAAATGAGAATGACTTTTGGAGGCAGACTGACATTAGCATCATTCAATATTCACCAAAGGTCTCTCTCCACAGGAGGGAAGCTCACTGACTGAGAACTAGTAACTCATTTCAGACATCCGCCATTTGTGCTGCTTGTGTCGCCCACCCCAAGACTCCCCTAACAATTTTGTGTATTTAACCCTCTTTTTTAAGCTTGTGATGTCAAAACAAATTGTTTTTATTAACAACCCATGTAAAATACTTTCTATTGCACTATTCTTGTTATTATACTTAATTCTAAAACCTTAAAGGGACAGTGCACAAAGATGATAGCAGAAATCATCAACCAAAGTCAAGCCAAACCTACATGAACATCATAGAAAGACGATTTTAAAATTTTAAAACATCTTTTGCACATCATGAAAAAAATTATGAGGGCAAGTTAATTTGTTACCTTTCACAAAACACAAAAGATGATACTTTGATGAATGTTCACCACAGAAGAACGGTATCTTTTGATTGGCATTGATCATGCATTCTGTTGATCTGTCCCCCACGTTCTTCAAAATATCTTCTTTTGTGTTTGAAGAAGAAACAAGTTATTAACTTACCTTCATGCTTTTCTGAACTCTTCTTCGTTTCTTGAAGTGCAAGATGTTAAAGCATGTTAATTAATGTATAAGTTAATTATCTTCCTGACACAAAACACAAACAACATCAGTACCCATTGACTTGAATTGGTTGTATGGCAATAGAAGTAAATGGGCACCCCCGTTACCAACATTCACAAAATCTTATTTTGTTTTCTGCTGAAAACATGTCATACAGATTTGAAAAGATCAGTGAACGAGTAAATAATGACAGAATTTCCTTTTTAGGTGAACTAACCTCTTCCTCCCAGTAGAATTGACTCATGGCTCATTGTGGATACTATTTAGCACCTGTCCTCCAAAGTCTGTTTACATTAGGTCAAAGGTTTATCCAGACACACATCTTCATGTCAAAAAGATCATGCTTAGCTACATCACATGTCATTATCACAGTAGAATAAAGGTTTAATGGCCTCATAAATGATGTCAGAGACTCGCATTGTCATTTCTCCCAGCTGTCGAGCTGGACAGAGTCCACACTGGCACACATGCTCCCAGCACACATCTGCTGTGTGCAACTGGCCCATTAGCGCAGCCCTCAGCTAGAGGTCAAGCATCCCGTTCTGGCCAAAAACAGAACTGCACAAACACATGGCCTATCATTTTGTGTTAAAGCCAATTAACACATTCTCTCTATTTTACCTCTCACACACACTCATACACAAACACTCAAGCGCGTGCATCACATGTGAGACCAAACAACTCAGTACAACGATTCATTAATTATACCCTGTCAGTTTGATTCAGGCAACATATCAATACATTTATTATCATAATCCATTCATTGGTCACCTTAAAAAAAAGAGATTGGGCTGTGGCTGATTCATATCAAAATAAATATTTGAAATTTTGAAACGACTGTTGTCTGAATTACAATGCAACTGACAACCTTAAGATAAAGATTTAATCAAAAGCTTTCATCCTACTGATGAGGCAGATGTTAATATTTGGTGGGTTATCTTAAAGTTTTAAAAGGGCTTAATTTTGTTTTAAAGCAGACAAATTAATTGTCAGATTCTTAATGGTCCTTATTCCTTATAAATAGATGTGAGAATAAACAATAAAATCATTCTATGCTTCATGAAGAGCTATTTCCTTTCTATTTCTTGAGTGTTATTGCTTCCGGTTTGTACATTTTAAATGACAGAAAACAGAAAATTAAAAAATGCATTTATCTCTTATAGAAAACTCATGCACTTAATACATTAATATTTTTCTAGACTACCAACATTTAGAAAAAAATTGAACTGATGATTCCAAAATATTCTAAGATCACATATATATTAAGCATTGGCTGTAAAAGTCATATCCACATTGCTGGATTTTCCCTATTTTTTCATTTGTTCCCTATCTGTCACAAACTGACTCTATCAAACCTGTTTTTGTAAGATTTACAAATATTCCTTTTCATTTACAAAAAGTCTCAGAGCCTTATGTGTGACAGACTGTTTCCCAAACATCTAAAAAAGCAAGGTTTGGCAAAAGGGTTTCCTATTGAAGGATGAGGCTGTTAAAAACTACATTAGACCCAACAGCAAATCCACACCTAATGCTGATTTGACAACATGTGCAAGTAAAACGTATAAAGGAAGTTGATTTTCTTGGAAAACTATGTGACCAGAATTATTATCATCATTGCAGGATTATTGACATGTTGACAAAGGGAACAAAGTCAGATGTAATTAACGACAAAGGGGTGAGAGAGTGGCCAACATTACTCACTAGAGTATCGATCCAAACAGTACAAAACAAATCATGTACAACGAAACACTGAGACAGCAACAGTGGACCAAAGGTCACCTATGCTCTATGACACTGCCATTTTTAACATATTTGATAATGTTGTATGAACATGATACATGTATACTGTGCAAACACACCATCATACTGGTTGTAGTTAAATTCAACTTTGTGTGTATATGGGTAATTCCCACAAAATCTATACATTCCTTTAAAAGGCATTCATTTCAAACTTCAAGTTTTAGGCAAAAAAACTTATTACTAGTGTTCAAGCCTTGTAATAAATTCAATGTGCTGTTTAAATTTTGTGTGTGTAAGCAAAAAATAAGTAAATAAGATGAGCTCAAGTATTTCTATTGGAATTTACCAAAAATAATAGGTGTATATGAATATATATTTGCTAAATAAATAACTATTTTTTCATTATATAAACTTTAAGATATTTAAAATTATGAGAATTTAACTGTTAGATGTTTTTAATTTCACTGAAACAATATTTTTATTGTTTCTAAAAGATTTAATGCATTAAATATACCTGTATATTTAGGATAACTACAAAGAAACATGACATATTTTTTACAGTGTTTATGGCCCAAGCAAGTTTTATTGATCATGCATAACAAGACATTAATTAATTATATTTTAAAAGAAGATTATACATGCAAAAATATTACATGTGGAAGCTGACATGTGTCAGTAAGGGAGAATGGAAAAAGGGACAAGAGATAACTAAAAAATATAAAGTTATTGGGTAAATAGTCAGCCATTGTTCAAATAATTATGTTTATGTGTGTTAAACAGTCTTCTTTAAATGTTACAGGGGGATGAGAATATCAATCATGAACAATTGGTGTTTATTATACAAAAAATGTCTTTGTAATTTTAGAAAATCTTGTAGAACAGCAAAGTATAGATTTTCTAAGTCTAGATACTAGTATTTAGATCTAAAAAATAGTATCTAGATCATAGTTTATTGTATAGGTTGTCTGTGTAACTTAAAATCTTGTGAGTATTTATTATTTCTTTGCTTGTATGACTAAACCTTTCTGCACCTTTGACACTCAACATCAAAATATTCTTTCAAAAGACTTGAAAGGGCCATTTGTGAACTTGCGCATGGCTTTATTGAGAACATTACAGAATAGATGAGCAGTAATTTTCTTCTCCTCATCTCTGATGGAAGTATATGAGTCACCGTACTTATAAATAACATCTGAGTAAATGTACTACATGAGAACAAGTTCTGTTTTGATGATTTCTCGTACAACATTTCTGGGTGTTATCACTGACAGGGAAATAAAGATGAACTCAGTTTCGGCCTCATTAAAACTTTTGTAAAAGGAGTGCTTTTCAAAAATGTTTCAGATAATTTACAAGATCCGCAAAGTTTCGTCACATTATAAGTCAAGGAAGAGTTTTATTTTATATGGAGTGATCGCATCAGGTTGCAGTCACATGAGCAACTCATTTCACTATGATAAATTTTCACTATTTTTTTAAATATATAATTTCACACATTCTCAGAGTATTCAGACTACCATAACATTCCATGTTTTCCATAATGCCAGCTTATTCTAGCACATCTGTTAGCTTTCTTAATGTAAAACAAGACAATGTGTGCACATCAATCTGTACAACATACTTAATCCATCTGTAAATGAGTCAATGATTTATAAAATAATGTAGTCATTTAATGGGTTTTTATCTAAATATTCAATCATGATTTATTTTAAAAGTAAAAGCTCACCCAGAAGTTCGTCATTTACTTGACATCATTTAACCTTTAAGGTTTTCAAATCTACACGCCTTTATTTGTTCAAATGAAAACAGGGAAAGATATATGTAAGAATGCTTATAACCTAACAGATTCTTTTGCACCGTTCACTACCATAGAAGAAAAAAACTTTATATTGTTATGTCCTACTGAACACAATATAAGATATTTTGAAGGATGTAGGACAGCAAAGTTCTGTGACACTTTTGACTTCTTTTGTAATCTTTCCTACTATGGGGTCCAAGAACCTTTTTGGTTACAAGCATTCTTCCAAATAAATTTCTGTGTTCAACCAAACAAAAATTCACAAGGGTATGTAAAAACTAAAGAGAGTGTGTAATTCATGATAAAATTTTCACATTTGGGTGAACTATTAATTTAAGGTTGTAAAGGAAATTAATTTATTTATTTAGAAAAATTAAAACACTTTAATTTCTCAGCATTTACATTCAAGCCTTTGGTAGATGCAACACATTTAATTCTAAGTTTGTAGAGACCGAAACAATCACAGTGGTTTAGCAGTTTTGATAAGAAAATATCTCTTGGTTTTGTTCTATACGTTTTTCTTCTTAAATTAACAAAAGAAAAAAAACTTATTTTTCAATCCTTCTTTCTTATCATTTATATTAAAACTTCACTTCCCTTTTTAAAATAATTTTTCCTTATTTTATCCTTTCCGTTTTTTTATGTTTCTCTGTCTGTAATACTGCTTTGCGTTTGACTGTATTTTAAACAGTACATTGCTCTTTTATGTGTAGTTGTTTACTACAATGCTCCTACATATACATTTATGAAAAAAAGTATGCAAATGTGTGCTAATAGGCTGGTGCAGATACGTAGGCCACCTTTAAATGACACATTAATAGAGCTTTCAAGACAGCTCAATACAGTAAACAACAAAAGAAACATGCCTTTTATACATAATGTGACAAGTTAATGAATACACAATGCATCTATAATGCATTCATTCAATGCATTCAACAATCTTCTAACTATATTGTAATGCATTGGCAGGATGTTCGTTGTACCCGGAAACTTCTGCGGGTCTAAACGCGCCACCAGAATGTTAACCTGAACACCAGCAGTGCTTTTAATCCTCTCTGCACTACAGCAAACCCTTCAGCTTCTTATTGACAAAAAATACTGCTACTGACATGTAAAGCTTTAAGCACATAGTGCACAGTACCTCAAAGATCTTTCATGTTGTGTAGCCTTTCGCACCCCCTACAGTCACCAAACGTGGGTGTTTTTTCACCAGCAGTGATGCTGAAATCCATAGCAGAAGGCAGATTATGCAGCTTCTGTACTTTTGAACAGCTTGAGCTGACATATCCTCGCCGTCCTTTATCTGTGTAAACATTAAAGGATTTAAACAATGAATTAAATAACATAATGCATCCCTCTAATGGATTCTGGACATTTTACTAGCATGGTTTCTCTTGATCTCCCTTGACTGCTGTAGTTTGTTAATCATCATATGGATCCTAATACAAGATAAATCCTTCCAAAAAGTAAAAACAGAGGAGCTTTCTTAAAAAACATGATCCTTAACACATATTGCATTATATTGGTATGATTTAACTTTTAACAGATGAAAAGAGATAAAGACATTAAAGACACGTTAAAGACATTCTTCCACACTGTAAAAATGTTTCATGAGGCTAAATATCACAAAAAACACATTATTTAATAAAAACGTTATTAAGAAATGTCATACATTTTTTGTGAAATTAATTAATTTTTCATTTCTCGAAAGTTACGTTTATGTAATATTTAATTACATTTTCATTTAACAAATATATATTTGTTATATATAGTATTTTAGTAAATTCTAATAGGAATATTAATCTTTTTTCCGAGTGGATGCATATACTAAAGACTAGGAAAAGAAATCTTTAGACTTTTTCAGTACTATTCCATCCTTTAAAACAGACATTGTGAGCCAGTCCTCCATTACTTATTATATTGGAGTGCCTATATTCTGTAAAAGAATTAACCTTGTGTTTCAAAGAAGCAAAACTTTTACCAGCCTCAGCCTGGGTTTCTATGTAGGTTTTTGAACAATATTAGGTCAAAAATTTGGATTTTCACATTTTGGGGTGAAATATTCCTTTAACGCGTGCATTTTGAATGTCCCTTTCTTTAACAGGACTGTACAGACGTGACTTAAAGGATTAAATGCAGAAAAGCAATTATGCCCTCAGTCCACCGGTCAAGTGTTCTTTTGACAAAATATGCCTCCTTGATCTTACAACAGGCAAATAACTCGTCAGGAAGGTGCTGTAAGCGATTATTGTACATAAAACGTCAATCTTGTTGCAATTCCTTCCACCACAGCCGCTACACATTTTACCTTTAGGTGTTCGACATGCTTTTTGATGTGATATTAAAAGACTCCATGAATTGCTTCAGCAAGTGCGATTTTCTTTCATGCGTTGCCATATTTCCTATTAAATCTGGAATTTTGGGTTTGACATACCGAAGGGCTCACTCGCCTTTTTAGAGAGTGGACTAAAGGCTTAATATATTTCCCAGTTGGGAAGCTTGCCGGGTAACATTAAGAAGCAGGACATTTTTATCCAAGACATTTTTTGATTGGTGAATCTGTGCAGTGCAGGATGAGTCATCAATATTTTAGCTCACATTTCCCAAAGGAGAAAGACTATAAATTTTAAAATCATATATACACTTTATCTGCAAAGGGTGAATTCAACATAGCATACAGCATATAGATGGCTTCAAAGATAACAATGTATCAATTGTGACAATTTCAGTACAAAATTTAAACAAACACCTGGAGTGACAAGTCAACCGACACTCATCTTGTGATCTTTAAACAAGAATATGAACTTTTTTTTTATTTAATCTTGGTTGGCAGTATCCAAGAGCGAAATATTGCCTTGACCAGTTGGCCTTGTTTCAATTTTATACAAAAGAAAATATTTTTATTTAAAATTCGTGAGAAATGTACTTACCTGTGGAATGAAACCAACAAAACTATTGGAATGTTTCATTTCAGGTTTGAATAAATTATTTTTAAATCAAATCATCTGTTTTAAACAATTAAATTGAAATTAATCAACAATAATTATAAATAACTGACTTCCTTGATTATTTATATTAAAAAATATCTAGTTGTTATATTTTTTTGCCTCTAATTACGGTCCTAATTATGTCAGTGAATTTGAACACACAGATATTTTATATTTTCATAGAAACTGGTAAACAGATTTTATGACCGAAAACTATCCTTAAATCTCAGAAAAATTCATTGAGAATGAAGTGCACAAATCAGTATCCTGTTCTTCAATTGACAATACGCAGCCAATGAAACAGCAGCCAAAATATCCTACTCATACACTTCACCAGGCAGCTGCCAAGTGGAACAATAACTCTGAAGAAATATTTTACCGAGCTAAAGCCCTTTAACAGACCATTGAAAAAAATCTACTCAACTTTCCAGAATAAAGTATCCTGGAAGCTTGAAACGGTGTCAGAATCTTTCGATACAAGATGGCACAACCTCAAGAGACCCTCATCTAAAGGCCGAACATGCACTCAAGGATGCCAGTATCTGGCTAACATAACTCCCATGAGCTTGAGACAGCATGACTCTGTTCCAAAACCAAGTGAGCTGCCTACGTAGACAGCATATAAAGGTAGCAAGGCGTGCTTCAAATGCAAAGACTGTTCCTAAAGGTTGGCAGTGTAATTATTCTTCACAGAAAGGGCAATCCTGTACTGCATTGCATCAAACTGAACCAAAGATACTAAAAATGGAAAGCTGAAAAGATGATTATTAATATAAAAACAACTAAAGGTGAACGTTTAAGTGATAGTTTAAACTAGAAATTATTTCATCATTTACTTCTGCTTTTGACATTTTATACCTTTTTGACCGTCTTCTGTACAAAATTAAACGAACAATGGCCAACTGATCTCTTTTCTAGATTTTCATTTAATGATGAATTATGCCATGATGCTACAAAGGCAAACTCAGAATCAACTGTACCAAGTTATTTGCATTTGTCATAAAGTTACTGCCTACACAAAAAGTTATAAATTTCATTAACGTACAAGGCTTTATTTCAGATGGGATTTGGTTTAGAACAGAGTCCATGTCTGATCCTTCAGACAGACTTAAGAGATGCCTGCAATGCCTACAGCAACAGCCAGATCAACCATTCAAGGTTTGGTTTGTCCATACTTTAATCCAGCACTAGGTTTTCCAGCACTAGCACTCAGAATGCACTGACCTTTGATAAGCGTTTGGAAATGAGAATAGCCAAAGAAATATAAAAAAATCATAGTGGATAAGCACAGCCAGTCATCTGTGCATTTAATGCACTCAACCGTAAAAGCCCTGCACGAGCAGTCATGGAATATGTCAATGTTCAGCATATGTTCTTCTGGGAACATGAAAGGTTCATATAAGGGATCTTCAATTTGGAGCAAATGTTCTTTTGGGTAAGGTCATCGTTTGTCCTGAATCAAGTCCTGTCTGGTTAGTTTTATAGGCAGTAATGGAAAGAGAAAATTAAAGTGACCCAAAAAATGAACTAAAAACACAAAAAATTTATGTGTTGGCACAACTAAATATAAAAATAATATTGTGCGTAGTTTTAACATACATTTCTGTGTTATATACATATATAATACTTTTTTGAGTATTAAGGTTTTTTTTGTTCTCACAATCTTGTTCTTTTAAACCTGTATTTCTCTCTGTCTTCCGCAGAACACAGTAGAAGTTATTTTGAAGAATGTTGGTCACTAAATAGTGACAGCACCCTCTTGCATTGGTATTTGTGCATATAACCAAGTCAATGGGTGCCGCTGCTGTTCAGTTACTGTCTTCGAAATATCTTCTTCTGCTGAGAAAAGTCATACTGGTTTAAACAACAAGAGGATGAGCAAAAATTCATAAATAAACTTTGGTCACATAAATGGAGTCAAAAACTCAATTGTTGTCAGTTTTTGAAATGTGTGTTTGTTGAGCAAAACAATCCCTCATAAACAGATAATCATGGAATTATACACGCAAGCAAAAAAGCCTTCTTTAAATGCTCTTTTATCCTTTACCTTTGACTGCAAACTTACAAAATCCTCAATATTAAAACTTAAGACTGTCTCTCCAGATGGAGATAAAAGTTGTTTATACATCTAAATGTTTACATTTTTCCTTAATACCTTCTTACCCTCCAGTCCAAACCTCAGTGTCATCCCCAGTAAGGCCATCTTGCATTGCCCTCACATCATTAAAAAGCAATATTTGATTTCACGGCTAATTATAAGTAAGAAAATGTATTTTCCTGAGGACTAAAATGGTAATTCTAAATCTGACATTTCAATAAACCTAAATAGGAATACTAAAGTTTAAACTTAAAGTGTATATGGAAATGAACGTCTGCAATACAGTAATTAAAAAGGTAAGATGGTGCTCTGCCCTCCCTTCTCACTGTAAGTCGGTCAAGGATGTCCCTCGAGGTCGACACGGCACCTCTAACAGGCAAAAGCACTGCAAGCAAACACACACCTCTGACCCGCCCGCGGGCAGATCTGTTCGCCACTGAGAGGTCGAGGATTGAGTTTTCCATCGCAGCGCGGGGCCACGGAGTTTTCAGAGCGTGTCCGAGACAAGCTGCACAGCCTCGAGGATAGACCAACAGATCAGCCTCATATTTCAGCGTTTTTTGTATAACTTTTTTACCGCGCCTGTCTTTCTAGACTCTCAAAGTCTTCACATTAAGTGACCAGACGACAACTCCAAACCTCACGAGCTGGACTTCTAGGAGGGATTACTTAGTTTATCCATGAATCACTGCATCTCCACAGCCCTCCGCTCGGCTCGGCATCAGACTGTGCAGGAGGATCTGGTGGGATTCTGTGAGTCAGAGCGAAAGGCCTTACCACCTCCTTGCACTGCATCGAGCACAGAAGAAAAAGTAGATAATCTGAGGGATACATGAGTGGGAGTTTTGATTTTATTTGCACGGGCAATTAAGGCTGACTAGTTTATAAATTCATATGCTTGTTTGTGTATGACTGTTTCCCCATGTAGGACGTGCAATCATGAACTCCTCTGTGGCCATCTTGATGGAGGCTGTTTCATGCTGGCTCGCTGAACGTTCTGGCAACTATTTTAAGTAGTCTGCTTTCTGTTTACGTCCAAAATAGCGTCACCGTGCATAGAGCAACATGCGAGGACCGCAGAACACGCAGGCATTAAGATGTAATGAGTTATTCATTTGTGGCGTTCCTGCATAAAAAAGGCCATCAAGCTTTAGAAGGTTTCAATACAGACACAAAAAATTACAGTTGACAAATGACAATATGTTAATGAAAGGTTTCATAAATAACAACTAATTCTTAACAAACATTTTTTTTTTGTTTAAAAAAATTAAAGAGAAAGGCTTGGCTAGACAATGTTCAATTTAATACAAAAAGGACGTTTCCAGCTGTCATAAAATGATGCTGTAAACCCCTCTTACAGAGGGACCAACATATTGTTAGCATTAAAGTGTCTTCTAAATGAATAAATGTAAATGTAAACGCAGTCTGTAACTTTTTCAGACAATTCCATGCAAACACAAACCCTTCTCATTTAATAAAAAAGTAATGCATACATAATTCCATGCTTTAGAATCCATATTCATACTCTATCCATATTCCTCATAAATTAACGATTATGAAAACTATTTTATGTTGTATGTGGTGCCACTCTTAAACAATTGCTGGATATTATTCGATGCTGTTACTAAAATCCTACAAATTATGTTGACTCTCAAAAATGTACGTCTTTTGTGACACATCCATAAGACATGAATAGCCAAAAAAAAAAGTTTGTTGAACAAATTTCAACAAAACATCAGTAGTGGTTAAACAGCAATGTAAAAGACTGACAGCATTACAAAACACATCACAAATGTGATAAAAAATAGTTAATAGTTAATATATCAGATATGTAAGCACTCAGTTTTACAGTTGGTTGGTGGCACCAGCCCTTCATTTAGTAGCAGAAGAGTAAAGGGGAGTGGCAAAAAAACTCTTAAAACTACATTCAAACATATTAAATACATTATAAAATTGATACAAATTAATACAAATAAAAACAAATTATTGTTTATGAAATGTAATGTTAATGTTTTTTTAATATACATAAACTCTCAAAACTTTCACATATTTAAAGCACATCTTTAACAACAAACTGATTATATGCTACTTTCTTAATTTTTTTATTACACTTAAAACTATGCTTTTTTGTTTTTTGATGAACATAAAGACAGATCTTTATAATGCTGTTGTCCCTTTAAGACTGATAAATAGATCTCATAAACTGTAACACACATGCGTTTATGTTCACAAAACCAACTACTTTTGCGTGGCTTCTTGCTAAAATGGGAAATTCCTCGGTTTTAATACTTTTAGATACCGGCCTCAGGCCGATTGGTCAGAGCATTCCTAGGAAATACTGCTTTAAATAATTGTTGTTCTAAAAAAAATAATAAAAAAAGAATTCTATTTAAATGCATTTTTTGTTTTTCTCAGCAAAATTTATTTTCATGAACTCCAGAGGAAGGCTAGTAAAATGTTATTCAGAGTAACAATCTACAGCCAAATTTACAAGGAATCCATTTATGACATATTTTTAAATCGAGTATTTTTTAAAATAATTTTCCAACTAACTGCTCCCAACCTTTATAACATGTTTCTGTAAAGCAGCAGAAACAGCGATAGGATCTGTCGTCCACATTACATTTTAACCAAGAACACAGATATGAAAGAAATATTAAATTGAACTCAAAAGCAATGAAGCTTCAGACAGCTGAAAGCAGAAAACAATCACTTTTTCTCAAGCAGAGAGAGAGAACGTATGAGCATGTGATTCTTATTTGTGATTTCAAAAAATGAAATACCACAATTTCTGTTATAACTACTTCCTATCTCGCTTGAATTGTGCAACATACAACAACACATGTTGAACAGAACTGCACCTATAAAGCTATATTTAGAAAAGTGACCTTTATGTTGAAACGTTAAAGATAAACAGTCGGGTGTACATTTTAGCGTTTTAGTGAGAAGCCACTGGGGCTTTAGTCCCGCGCTCACCGGATCGAACATGCATTTGACCAGGTCGTTTAAAGTAGCCAGTGTGCTGGGACAGAAATCGAACGGCTGAGCGAAGCCATGGACAAAAGAAGGGCAACGACTGCAAGAATCACATTGACCCCAAAAGCACGCACATGCACTTGCATCTATCCATCCCTTCTCCACAATGGCAGTCTACGTACATGTGTTTATGGATGCGTCATTCATCCCACATGTAAAACTTCAGTCGGTCTGCTCAGCGGTGGCTGGACTCATGAACTCCATCAAATAAACCTCCAGCATACATCTGACAGCACAGAAAGAGAAGAAGAGAGCACCTCGGCTTTCCGCACATATTCCGAGGTGCTGTTACCATGGCAACCGTCTCCTAATATCCTATGGCAAGGTTTCCACGGCAGGCTCTCTCACTGCACCCATAATCAAAGGCACATATTTGTTCAGTCAAATCTAGACCTCGTCCAATCCAGCTGTTCTGTAAACATCAGCCATGACACTCTCTGACTTAACAGGCCACGGCACCCGCTCTTGCATTAGCATATTTTCGGGGGGCAATGAAGACGTCAAATGTCAGATAAATGTCAAAACGCAATAAAATATTCAGCCTTTAAATCTTTCATTTGATGCCGTGTGCGAAGCAGGCTCGAACCTCTCCGGCGGTGTAACGGTATTATCTGTTATGCATTTGAGATGATATTTCACAACTGAAACATGGGACAGAATTTAGACTTTGTGGGACGTTAATGGTAATTACACAGACATGAGTTCATATTCTTGTCACATGGGTACTGTTCTGGAGGGCCAGTTCTGTCATCATTTACTCAGCCATGTGTCATTCCAAGCCCGTATGAGTTCTCCAGTGCTGTCTTTTATACAGTGTAAGTGGATAGGGACCAGTGGCTGTCAACGAATAAAAGAAGAAAAAAGATATGACACTATGCTGAAAGCAGTACAAAATTCACATATGTGCCATATGATTTATGCAAGTAACATACTGAAGCAGAAGTTGGTATTCACAGGAAATTTTCCTCGACAGCTCTGGTCACAATTCACTTGTGTTGTATAAAATTCATGAGACCACTCTGGTTTAGGATTTATTGTGGCAATTTCAGTCCAATTTCTGTTGAATTTCTACAGAAACAAACCTCAAAATTGACAAAGTCCCCCAGACTGAGTGAATTTGAAATGTTTGTCCCATTTCCAAAAATTATAATAAGTTGCAAATATTTTTGGAATGGTTTCTTCCTTTTTTACGGTTATAAAATAGAAAGTAGTTTTGACATTTTGCTATTAATAAATATTCTTGTGTTTGAAAAAAATTCTGATTATAATTTATATTAAAATAATAATAAAAGAGAGTCGTGTAGATATGGCCAAGAGAAAGCTTAAGAGCAAGGATATTTAACTTTAACGAAACTTTTAAACGTTACTAAACTAAATAATATGTGTCCTAAAAATTCCTAAATAAAAAATATAAATGTTGTCTCAGCAATAAAGTTGCATTAAAGCAAAAAATAAGTTCAAAGCATTAAAATATTAAAAACCAAAACATATAGCAAAATAAAAATGACAATTAAATAAAGCTTAAATCAAAATGGTTAAAAACATACTAAACTTAACATAAAAGCTGAAAATCTCAAAATAAAAGATAATTTCAAATGTTATTAATAACGAAATAAAACGACTGAAAACAATAATTCATCTCAAGAACCAAGCTTATGCATTACATGTTATTTGATTCAAACACACCTTTACGTTGATTTCATAATATTTCAAGATCGATAAAGAACGAGCAAAAGATTTCTTGCACACCAGAAAGCGAAGGATTGTAATGCAGGTCAGCAGGTCAGGATCCTTCGTTCTTTAAACCTAATGGTCCTGCTCTTTAAACAATGCTCTTGACATTTACCAAATTATTCACCATATAGATTCTTCAGTGCACAGACAGCTTACAAAAAAGAGCTTTTATTTATCCAAAAACCATTTTGTCACACAATTGCATGTTAACCACGACATTCTGAAAGCAGATTGACACACCAGCATGTCAAGTGAAAGTGACACGCTGTGGAGCGAGAACAGTGTTTTAGCTCTACAGCTAAGTGAGTCTTCGCCAGGATAAGCAGGCATCTGATGATATATACAGTCTACAGTAGTCTTACATTAGCAAAGCACATCATGTTGAGAGAAAATAAAGAATTGCATAACGTTACAGCGATTTTACATGTAGACATCGCCTGCTGAGTTAAACACCCTTGCAAACACACACATAACGCAGCACTTCAAGCTGGAAACATACCATTAGCTGCTATTACATTAGGTCAAATTCTGCATGGTGCCGGGAAATCATTGTGAATATTACTCACTGTGTGCCTGTAGGCACTGGAGAACATTTGTGTGCCAGCACTGCTGTCAGGACCACGGACAGCAGACACTGTGTCAAAACACAAGCATATGACTGCAAAGTGGAAACAGGGCTCAACAGTAAGTCTGGCCTGCTGGCCTGAGGCCAGTGTGAGCAAGTTTCAGACAAGTTGATGGAATTGTGGCTTCCCCTGTTGAGTTACTCTGCTCCACTGATACATCTTACAATCACATAGTAATGAAATTTGAATTAAACTTGTCACCAAGTATATAGCTAGCAAGAAAAGAGTTTTGTAAATATGACAATGTGCAAAGATAGAAACTTCATACCAAGTCATTATTAACCAATATTATAAACTTTTACCCTGACAAACTTATACTTTTTAATAATGACAGTTTCATTGAATGCACATGCCTGGCCCAAATTAACCACAAGTCTGTGTTATTTATCACGTATTTGGCTATTGGCTAATAGTATAACATTTACATTTACATTTATTCATTTGGCAGACACTTTTATCCAAGAGACTTACAAGTATTGTGAAGTTGCCAATTATCACATCATTTTACATTTTAACATTTTGTCATTTAGCTGACGCTTTTATCCAAAGCAACTTACTGATGAGGTTCATAGCAAACAGGGGTTAGGTGTCTAATTCAAGGGCACTTCAGACATTATCTGCTGGTAGTGGGATTCGAACCTTAAACCTTCTGCTTACAAGTCCAACTCTCAAACCACCAGACTACAACCATCCACACTACTGTATAACAATTTATATTGTATACTTTATCGTACAACAATTTGCAGGAACAAACTTAGGGCTAGCGAAACGATTAATAATGTTTATTCACATCCAGAATAACATTTGTGTTTACATAATGAATGTCTGTTTATCGTACATATTATTTTATACATAAAAATCACATAGTCAAGAAAAATATAACATTCAATTAATTGTAATACATTATTTCAAAGTGCCTCTCTGATATTGTACTGTTTGAGTCCTCAACCATTTAAATCTTCGCATCTCACATCATGTATAACAACACTTGACTATTATTCCACCGTTTGCTCTAGTCCAAGACATCTGATGTATGTTAAAGACGATAATTTGCTTAGTTGTGAGCTTTGGGATTTGTTGCTTCACAGATTGTTACAGGTACTTACACACACACAAACGCACGAAGGAAATCTAAAAGAAGATTTAGAATCCGAGACGCAATTTAATTCTTTGAATTTAAAAAAATACCTGTATAATTCCTATTTTTGTGTTTATGTAGCATGTAAATCCAAGCTTTGATTCCTTTATTCAATTAATTGCAATTCATTTTGCCAGCCTCAATATTTTTTCTTTACAAATTGTATGTTTTTAAGATGTGTTGAAAAGGTGGTGTAACTTTGTCACAAGTTTTACCAAGTAATGGTTTTTCTACTGGTGATCCAAAATATCATTGGTAGGACATTTTTGCAAACATGCTACCAGGGCCTCAAAAGCATGTATGCAAAGTAACTTTTGATGATATTGTTTCTTTTATATCTTCTTTATCCTTGCAAAAATAGTACTGCGTTGTGAGACTTCAACTTTAATCATTTAAAATCTAAAAAACTACTGTCTCCTGCTGTCTCCTACAACCTCGATTAATATTTTACAAAAAAATCACGAAAAAGCATTCAGAACTCAACCTGAACCATCTATATCACCTTTTGACCACTCCAGTTACATCATTCCAATGCAACTTCCTTCAACATTCCACCCTGAGAACCTTTAGCATTCAGACACAAGAGACTGCATTTTTATTTCAATGTGCCTCTCTTGGACATTTCCCTTCTTGCACTCACTGTCATTTGCTGCTACATTATGTGATGCAAAAGCTTACTCTTCCCTTGCCTTCAGGTCTTTCACCTCTCTCTTTAAGTATAATTAAAGCAATATACTACAGGTCTCCGGATTTAAAAATGTCATTACCAGCGTTCCGCTTTCCACAGCTGAAATGGAAATTAAGAAGGTAATTTCAAGAAATCACAATTTCTTTGATGTCAAGCAATTCAACACCTTGGAGAGAACAGCGCACAGAACGAGGCTTAAAACAGTGAAGTCAAGATGCATTCTTTAATGAAAAACCTATCAGATAGGCCATATCCAACATTATGTGCTGAGCTTGTGAAAAAAGAACAAAATTATTTTGATAGTTACGTTCCTCCTTAATTACATCATTCTCAGATGTGTTTCCTTGTTTCTCTATCTATGAAGCTCCAGGGAATCTTCTGCTACAGTAATAGCAGTTAAAAGATATTGAGGAATATAGCAACATGGTTGTCAACCCCAAGAAGAGAAGTTTCCCAGTTCACGTAATAACAAGTCTTTCTTAAAACATTAGGATTGGCATTTCAAAATACTTGCAAACTTTTTGGCCAACCTTTTTTTCTTCTGGTCATTTCAAACCTGACTTTCTTTCTTCTGCAATAAAGAAGATATTATGAGGAATGTGTCACAGGCACCCATTCACTTGCTTTGATTTAGTTTCCCTACAATAGAAGTGAATGGCAGCCACTGCTACTTAACAACATACTACAAAATATCTTCTTTTCTGTTCTGCAGAACAAAGCCATACATGTTTAAATGACAAGAGATGACAAGGGAGATATAACGACTTTTGACTTTAGAGACTCATGTGAATACAGTGTAAAGATCATTGTTGCATTCTCAACTTTTAGGAAAAGAAAATTGCAGTGCACAATGTAAGTCCCTAAACATCAATACACTGGTAACAAAGTGCGTTTATTCAGACACACCAATTTTTTCTGTTTTATACTAATCAACCAAAATAAAATATATTTTTGTTAGTCGTGCTGAATTTAATCTTTCAGAATGAAAACTCTATAGTTTTTTAGGGCTTAAATTTGATGCCGTTGTTGACAGAAATACATTCATCAAACAAAAGTACTCTTACCTCTTATCCCCAGTATTGAGCCTCTTTGTGATGTCTTGAGGACTATAATAAAACAAACGTAAAGTTTTAAACATTCTCAAATCTGTGCAACAATTTTAAGTTTATAAACTCACCTGTGGGTGCTACAGGAGTTCAGGTAGATTTGTTAGATTTGTTAGATGGGCCAGGTATTCCAGGGATCCGTTTATATTTCTTGTTTGACGTCTTCAGCATTGATCAAACCATTCTGGGGGTACAATTTAAAGCACCAATTTTACAGATTGCATAACATGTACGTGTTGGTGCTAGCTATGTGAAATATACATATAATATACAAATATAAAAATTGACATGCCATAACTCTCCTCACTTCCTTAAAATGCTCAGTGAGTCGAAAAATATTTTATTTTATTCTAATGACTTTTTCATATTTTACCTGCTTTCCTTTATTTTGGGGAAAAATTTATAGAAGACATTTATTTAGAAAAGACATTTATTTAATGCATCCATACAACTTCCAATATATCTTTCAACTGCATCAACACATCTCTGAGAGGTCAGCATTCTTACGGTTTAACATAGACCCCTAAAAGATGTCTGTGAGATGTTTATGAAATTGGAATTTCATTACATCTCTTTCTAAGATGTTTAGCAGATGTTTTTACACGGCAGATGTTACATACATAATATGATCAATATACAGCAATGACACACCTGTCACATCATGTCATGAATTGCATTAAACCTCAAAGCATAATAAATGTATATTAGGCTGGCTCTTTTTTGTCTATCCACCCTAATGTGCTTTAATATAATTATAACCATGGCCTTCTCACTGACAAGAGAGGACAAAGCTGAAAGTGCAACTGGGCAGAACATTGAAATCTGGCACAGACGAAGGCCATGATTCAATAGATGATGACAACTGATTGTGAAAGGCTTAACTGAACGACAAGTTGAGGATATTTTTACAAGCAATGATTATAGGGTTCTGTGTTCTTCCATCTTTTTGAGTGTCCCGGCCTGAAAAACACTGCATTGTTCATTTATTACCTTTTAAAAAATGAACATGAACCACAGTAATATTTCAAGAGCTGAAAGGGATGTCATTTTTTCCGCTGTCAACATGTTTTTTAAGTTTAGGTCTATCTTTGCAAACCCATAAGTTTAAGGCAAAATAAACCACATTTCCCACAGTGCAAAGCATCAAAGACTGGTAAAATGTGACATAGTTCTAAATGGCCCACTCTTCTCCTGCAGGATGAAAGTAATTGCTTCAAAGGTGTGTGTGTGTGTATGGAGGGGCTGAGCTGACTTCTGGAGGCAATGTCACCATGGCAACAAGCCCAAGACGATGACATTTCGAATCAGTGATAAAACATTAAGCAAGGAATACAGCAAATACAATTACCAAGATAACATTTGTTACATCACAGGCCAAAGGCAGGAATCGGATCCGTCCACATTCAAAAAGGAAGGAAGATGCAGTCATAATGCAGGGCTCGCGGTTTTGTTTAACAGCCTTTCAAAGCATCTCGCTTTCATCAGAGCCTTACTCGGAGTCTTCGAAATGCTTGCTGCGAGCCAAGTTGATTTTCTGCCTTCGACTTTTAGAGGACCTTGAGAAGACTGCAGTCACACTTTAGCAATGGGTTCCCTCCGGAGGCTATTCTCAATCAGGCAAAGCTCTGTGCAGTCCCTAGGAACAGCTTTGTGAATTGCTGCTCACCCCGAAGAACCAGCACTAAAAAAATGACTGAAATGAAAGACAAAAGGCTGGTCGGTATTTGCACACCAACGTGTGACATCCCAAGTGGGACCTTATGTTTTACAGTGTACACAGGGGAAACATTACAAAGGGAATACATGAAGTGTGATGTCTGTTTTGGGGCAGTTTGTCTGTATTTTCGGAAAGAATTAGGTTTATAGATTTCATTTGTCAAAAATGAAGAATCGAGGCTTGGAGAGACTAAAATCATGAAGTGTATTATGTCTTAATGAACAATGTTTACATGGGAGGCAGAAACAATGTCGATGAAGAATGGATGATTGTACTGTGACATCTAGTGGCAGCTGGATGATTGATGACCTGTCAAAGTGTAGATTTCTAATAGCTAACACAGTTCATGTATGTTAGCCATCAGTCTTTATCGGCATTATTGATCGGCACAGGGACACATACTGTAAATCAGACAATTAAATCAATCATTCATCCACACATAATTAAAACTGATGGTAAAATAATCCTGTTTTAAAAAACATCAGTAATATTGATATTACATTACATGCTAAAGCTGTGCTGGGTATACTGCAACGTTTCAGCAGATCAGACTAAAAACATTTATAGTAAAACTGAATCATTTCTAATAAACTGAAGAAATTCTTCTAATGATCTGGAGAAGGGTAAATATAGCATACTATTCAAAAAACACTTTTGCTTGAATGCAAATATACGCAAAAAAATAACTTTTCTTTTACATGAAACACAAAAAATGTGTTTTGAAATTAGGTAAATATGCAAAAAATATTTCTATTAGAATATGTGTTACAAATGTATATTAGTTAAATAAATAATTTTATTTATGCATTTATTATCTATTATTTATCATTTATTTTCATTACAAAAACCGTTTTGAGAAATCAACTGTTAGACTTTAATTCAATTGTTTAAAATAAATAAAAGATTTTAATAGACATTATTTTGGTGAATTACTAAGCCACATTAAAAATATTTTAATTTAAATAAAACATTTTAAAATCAGTCAAATAAAGGTAAATTAAGGAAGAAAATGAATGTGAAAAATTCCTTCATATCCATACAGTACATCGTTTTTTTTGCAGATTTTTAGAAGTGTATCTGCATCCATGATCGCATTTTTGCGGCTTCTTACAGAACCCTTTGGAGGAAGTGAGTCAGAACATTCCCATGGGGGACACATTTCAAATTCTTTTTCACAGTTCCACCTACCGAGTGACACATATGAAAAGCATTGGAGAATGAGAACAGGGCAGGAAATGAAAAGTTTTGTGTTATTGAGATGTGACTCACATTAGATAACAATAAATATAAACTGAACAATGAATCACTTTAAGGTGGATTGTTCGGGTTACGTACATCACATGATAGCATTCTGTGGTTAATACAGAAAACCCTCTTTAGTCTCTACATATTAGATCCTTGACACCTTTTTGATTAACTCAAATGGCAGAATAAATTGACATGCTTTATAATACCAAGGACAAGGATGCCTGTGGCATAAATAAAACCTGTTCACTCGATTGCAAATGGAAAAAAATTCAAACTCTGATGCATGTTATGAACTGAAATAGAGAGCACGTAAATTATCTCTCGTGAGTAAGACTTCTCAGCAAACAAAACCGAAAAGTGGAGAGATTTTGCTTCCCAAGGGACCGTTCTTTCTCAAGATGTTATTTTTGTTCAAATCTCAAAGGCTTGCAGTTAAAGTTTATGAGGGATTGAAAATGGATAATTAGCATTTTAATGATCTAGTGTTTTTTTCTTTGCTACGGCTGTCACCGTAACCTCCTTTGGTGCACTTTCGTCAGATAGCACTTATGTTCGTCTGGCCTGTGGGTTTGTGACTGAATTAAGTCTTTTGGTGGCGAGGTTGCCAAGAGGTCACTTCTTATAGACTTGCAAGTGGTGGAGCAGTTGTTGAGAATAAACTCGATAAGAAAGACAGACTGTTCAAACACTAAGATCACACACAAGGTTAAAACTGATTCTTAGCCCGGGGAATAAGAGCCCAGCCGTATCATTTCAGCTGGGTCACCGCAGGCATACTGCAGACATCCCTGGCAAACAAAACACATGAAGTGTGAAAATGTGCCGGTTTGCCTATATAATTATTCAAGAAACTCATTAGGAAGGGTGGCCCGCTTTTAATATAGGTTAATTAAAATTTTTATTTCAGAGTCTTTGATAAGGCTAATGTAGTCATGCAAAGACAATAACACACAGACATAATAGATAAACATGGAGAGTACAGGACCATGGAGGATTAGTCCGTGGCCAGGGTCTTTATCACAGTCTAAAGGTTTTCTTGTGTTAAAAAACACTGTAACACAGAGGCAGGGGTGTTTCCCTCACAGATTTGGCAGGCTCCTCCAAAAATGGCCTGCTGACATTGAAAATAATTAAAAATGATGTACTTCTTAAAACTTGTTTGTATTACATATTTAATAAAGATCTGTCAATTTAATAAAATAAATAAGCATGATCTTTTATTGTACATCTGCAAACCCTTAATATGTGATTGCCCAAGCCTTGTACCACGCCTATGTTAAGAAGTTTAAGAACAATTTTACAGAATGTTTATAAGTAAAAATAATTATTAGAATGTTATATTTAACAGACTGTACACTTGAAGCTGGGTGTAAAATAACATGAAATGTCATTTTTCTTTATTAAACGGATTTTTCACTTTTTCCAGAATATTTGTATCAGTATTTATGCTCACAGTTAAAGCTTTCAAGTGTATATTTTTTTAGTGGAAGAAAGCTGAAAATATTCACCCAAACTACTGTGTACTACTTTTAGAAATGACTTAAAAACATATTTTTTGTTCGTTCAAACAAAAAAAAAGAGATTTAGAAGAATGTCAGCAACTGATATTTTTAGGGCATCATTGACTACTACATTATAATAAAAAAAATTATCTTTTTTAAATATGTATAAGATATTTTAAATAGTTCAGGATTCCATTTCCTTGTGTCTAACTAAACAGAAATGTATGCTGGTTGGAATATGGTTTTGGGTAAGCCTAAACTTTTGGTCAATCAGTCTACTGCTCCACATCATTTTCAAACCTCTTCTAGTTTCTCTTATATCTACAGTACAATATAAAGACTCATTTATTCTAATTACCAAAAATGTCAAGATATTCAATTATATAGCACCCACCTAAAAAATTAATTATGCTGACATGGTTAAGATTCTCCTCAATGGCACTGCAGCAAAAATATCCTTTCTGGTTCCTCCTGGCACCTTTATTTTTAGAGGTGTACCTTTCTGGTGCAATCTTTTCCATCTTCTCTTCCGCCGGGCTCTGTACCTCGCTGATTAACACAACGTCTAAGTGATTGACTACAGTCATTATTTAAACGGACGCTTCCCTCACCTGGGACGTTTACATTTCTCTCCATCAGCAACTTCTTTACCACAATCTGCAAGTGTTGCACACCTGGAACACCGTTTGATGTAAGCACTGATCCACATCAATTATTTCAGCTAATCTGTTCATGTAAGTAACAGTGCAGACACATGGTTCAATACCATACTATACATAGTAATGTGTCTGATGGAGCAGCTCCAGAAAAGCTCTAGACAAGTCGCACAAAAGTTGTTCGCATGAGCCGCCCATTCTTTCCTGCTGACACTTCTGGGTGTTTTATTAAGCGTTAAAGTGACTCGTAAAGAACTTAAGTCGTTGTACTGAATCCACCCAACTGAAAATTCACGTTTATGTGCTGAAGAATAAGAAACGTTGCACAGGTTTATAATGGCATGAGGGTGAGTAAATGATAACATAAAGTTGGCCAAACTCGCTTTAACAATTGCATTCACAAAACATCTCCACCTATTTACAAGCAACAGCAACTTTTATATGAGGCCTGCACTACTCTTCCTGTTTCCCGAAACAAATGTCCAAATGAAATGGCCCATTTCCTCCGGCCAGATTACTTCTGACAAAACAAACACACTGAAGCAAACGAATACATAATGACCTGTTTGTGAGGTGGCAAAGAGTAAAATCAATGAGATGAGACATGTAGGACCTGCAAGATAAAACAACAAATTGACTTGGAGAAACACATTAATCTCATGTTCACTGAGAGCAAACAGAAGCCCATCACCTTTGTTTATTTCCTCCGAGTATGTTAGCAGTGGGTAACAGACTATGCACAAATGCAATAAGACACGGTACTCTTCCATCAAAAAGGCAAGAATTATCTAATCACACCGAGGAAAATAAATCATTTGTGCGGGTCGGCAAAGTCGGACGATTCCCAACAGGTGATGTAATGAGCTTAAGCAAAACATTTTTAACGTTTTCGTTTCTTATTTGCTTGATGACTGGAGTCTATACAGTAAGTCTCATTAACTTTTAATAACCCTCAGTATGAGAGAACATTGAAGGTGATCTGGAAAGTCTAGAGAAAAACAGCTCCCCTGGAAATATTTTAGCAGATACTTTCCATCAGCAGGTCGCCAGGCAACCGTGTCCTTGTGATTAAGGTCTATGGTAGGAACAGCACAACAAAGCGAGTAGAAGGACACTGTGCTTCCTAACAACATCTTTGAAACAAACTAACTGCCTTTTTCAAGAGCAAATTGACAGATTTGGAAGTGTATATTATGTATACATGATATCTTGGAATATTCATTCAAAACATCATGGCCAACTGCAGCTTCTTCAATCCTCCGACGTACGAAGCTTAGAGAATAACTTATCACTTTTCTGAAACGCGGGTGAACTTCAATGCGAGACGTGCCATGTGACTAAATGAAGAGACAGGCGATGTGCTTCACTGTGATGATTTTTTCTTAGAAGGTTCTAACTCAAAACCACTGTGAAATCAACAAAATGTGAAGGGTGAAGGCTTAACCATTCAGGTTTTGAGCTTTAACTGAATGAACCATCTTAGGGTTTGGCTTTTTATAGAAGGTGCGTGTCACGGCTACATTCTAGATTATGCGGCATCAATTATGTACGTCTCTTAAGACACAATCTTTGTGACCCGCTGTCACCCTTCTGTAAGGGAATTTAAATAAAAACAGTTATTTGGGGGCAACATTGAACATGTATTTGTATGTACAAGCTTATACTGTACATTAAAGGCACACTTTTCTGGATAAATCTTTGGGGTTGACATTGTATAGCTGGGTATTTGATTTCATCAACACAAACTATTTAAAAAGGCTTATCACATATTTTTAAAAGACGTGTATGACAGAGAAAATCAAAGAATGTCAGTCAGTCCTTTGGCTGTATAAGTCTGATTGCTAATCAAAACCTAACTGTTGGACCTGATCTTACCTGCAGCACAAGAAAAGCTTAATGCACATGATTACTGATGCCTTGCTTTTCCACAATCTCCCACAGAGAGGTGGCCTGATTGTCTAGAACAAGGCACAGAGTTGCTGAGACAGGTTCTGGTTTGCTCTGAATTTGAAACAACGGGGTAGGAGCAGAAATGGCTCCCCTCATTCATGAAGCTGAGCTTCGGACCACTGCTGTTGTAGTTATACGTGTTCTCCCCCTGCTGTTTGCACATGGTATCCTATATACCATAACAAATATGCGTCCCTTCTGGAAAATATAAGAAAAATCGAAATTTCAATTAGTAATACTATTACAAAATTCTTTCATGCTGTGTGTTGTGGTTGTTTTACTAGTTTGATTATATCGTTTTCTACACTACTCTTAAAATGATTTACTCACCTTGTCGTTTCAAACCTGACCTGTGTGAGTTTATTCTTTTTCAAGCTATTTTGAAGAATGTTGTTGATTGGTACCTGGTTTACCAGCTGTTTCAAAAAATAATAATCTTTTGCACATCGGTCATCAAGTCATCGGTTTGAAAGGACAACATGAATAATAAACCATGACAGAATATTCATTTTTGATGGAACTATTACTTTAAATACATTAGAAAATGTTTTGCAGTCAATGAAATTAAAGGCAGGGTCACTATTTCTGGTAGTCAATGTTGACATACGAAATCACTAAAACAAACAAGCCCCACACCTAAAGGGTCTCACTCATTTTTTGATAGCTCCGCCCCTCACATACATAATCTGTAACTCTCAGCTTACATTCCTGTCCACATTAAGACAGCACAGGGTGCATAGGAGAATTTTCCCCCTAATTCTGTCCAGATAACAACAAAATGAAACATTCAAACAATTCTAACTAAATTGTCTAATAAAATACTGTCAATTATAGAAACATAGAAATAAGGAATAAACAATGCTCAACTAAAATATAAGATCGTGAAACAGTCTAGAACTTTGCCTACATTTACTCTACATCCTGTCTCTGTATCTCGGAAATATTTCCTGTGTCGACCCAAAATTATTCTGGAACTGCACTCTTTTAATGTTTATACATACTGTTACTAAATCCTGCTAAAACTTAATCTTACTACACCTAGACTTTAAAGGGGGTTAATGGAAGGAAATATCCCAAATCTGTGTTAAACGTGTTTCAATTACAATTTAACACATTTAATGCTGTTTGGGGTTGCAAGGTAACGTGCGGCCCATCCTATCAGGAGTGTTAACTGAGCTTCTCCATATCAAAAATGTGTACAAAATGACAGTTGTCAATCTCATTATTTATACAGCTAATTTAATAAAAATCCAAAATAAATGAATAAAAATAACCTTGCAACTATGAAATGCACGTTACAGAGAAACAGATGACCTGCCAATTCCATAAGTCAACCCTTTATTTATCAAACAAGAGGATTGCAGCATCACGACGCAAGGCACACACAACTTTAAGGCTTTCACAGTGCTGTGCACGAGCCCGAAGGTAAAATAAAACCGTGCAAAATAAATGGCACGACTAAAGGCAGATAGTGGAATCTCTGAATGAATGTGCCTGCGCTGGCAATTAACATTCGCAGAGAGTATGCGTCTTTGAGGCAGTGTGACCTTGGAAGCAGACACAGAAGCGAGCTACTGAAAGAAATAAGATAACGAGGAAGACCAAAGAAACAGAGCAGAGGTGAATTTCAACAGCAGCTCAGAATGAAGGCCAGCTGCCTGAGAGGGCAACATAACCGTTAGGGAGAAATTGGTGGGATTCTACATTTGTTCTCTAACGTTTTCTAAATATCAAGATGATGAAAGAAGTCTAGCTGCAGTGAACAATTATTGAAAATTTTTATTAACAATATGTACAAAATACTTCACCGGAACAAGCTGGGATAACATTATTACAAAGGACTGACATCGCTGAACTGAAGGTAGTCCTGAAGAAGTGTGGGAATGGGAAGTTGGCGTACAAAGGAGGTCTTAGAAAGAGCGTGGCTGCCCACCGATGCCCGCACTGCCAGTCTGCACAGATGGGCTAACACAGGGACTGAATCTAAAAGCAAGGATCAATAGATGAATGAGCTGTGGGCAATACAACAAACAATTATGTGAACTAGTCAACATTTTAAGTGGATCAAAACCTTTCATCAGTTATACATGAATTTTGAACACTACCCGTACTTGTTTTAGGACAACTTTGATTATCTTTTTTTCCATCACTCCAAATACTAATTAATGCAGATTAATTGGGTATTTAAAATCATTAAACAAATATAGTTATATATATCTGTCTTAACTTTATTACAAATAATCAAACTGTGTCGAAAATATTAACTTAATTAACCTAAATAAAATATATTGATTTTATGGAAAAACATAGATACACTTTTGGTCAAAATGTTTTTTTGGACAATTACTTTTTTATGCATTCATAGTTTTTCCACATTTTAGAATAATAATAAACTCCTCAAATATACTGTTGAAATTATGTTAACTTGTCAAAATAAGATGACATGTTCGATCATCTTAAGTGTACATTTTGACTAGAATTTGCAGAAATGTTTTCTTGCATTTTACTTGGCAGATTCTTATGGTCTCACTTGAGTTGTTTATAGAAGAATTTCAAAGAGGTTCCCTTCTATTCAGGGATCTTGTTGGCGGTTCTTCCATTAATATTCAGCCAAAAGTAATCCATTTGAAAAACGTAATTAAAAATGTAAGTATCATCATTGCAAAATTATATTTTTGTTCATAAAATTTATTTCAGATATTTATGCACTTTCAGATTCAATGTTTTTCTAAATAATGAGGAGCATTTTACTTCAGTTTAAAAAAAAAATTGCCAGGTTTGTATATATCAACATTGTTTGCATTCTACTTTTCTGAAGCTTTAGTTTTGTATGTCAAAATGACATTCAGTACATTTCACATCATATTCCATGCTAATAACGATTCACCCCAAATATTCACAAACATAAATACTAAACTATGTATATACAAATACAATACCAGGGATGCTCTAATCAATCGGACAGATAATCTCACTTTTTAAGCAAATCTTATATTAAAAGGTTCACTACAAAATGTATACTATTTATAAATGTTTAGTACTCTGCATAAACAGTAGTTTCATTCCACACAATACATTATATAATTATAAAAAAATGTAACAAAAATATAACAAAGGCAACATCTCTATTATTCTGATGTGACCACAATGACAAAATAATGTTTCTATCGTTAATATTGGTGCCAAAAATCCTGATTGAAGCATCCCTAATTAATACATGACTGAAAATGCACATCAATCCATGTCTTTACCAAAATGCTTTCGTGGCGTCCACGTGCCAACTGTTCGACGGTAACTTAGAATCCGAAGCATGGTGTACGGCAGAGCTTTCCAATTAATGAACTCCACAAAGAAATTAAGCACTTCATCCTCAGCGTCTTCAAGCCTGCACCCAATTAAAGCATAACATCCAGAGCCCAATGAAAAGCTTGTGGTTTAACTTTGACATTTATAAAGCACAAGCGTTTATTAAAAACCACACGCATGAAGAATCTAATAATTAAAAAAATGTCCAAATGTTTTCTTACATTTTATCTTGTAGGAGGAGCATGGGATCCATTCCTGCTTTCAGCAACAGGGGAAGCCAGTAGGAGGCACGATTTATGTAGGCAAGGGCTCTCTGAGCCAGCTCTGTAAGTTGATCACCTTGGGGTAGTCCAGCGTACTCCAGAATCAAAGATAAATGTTCGGGTTCATTGCCTTTTAATGCAACGCTGTACAGTTCCATGTCCACACAGGCACCAGCAGTCAACAGCATCTGAAGGATCTCACGCTCCGGCTGACCATCAGGTAGACTTCTAAGATAGAATTAAAAAGACAGAGTGTTTGTGCATATTGTGAAAAGTGTGGCATCTATGTACATTCATTTCATACCTATTACTGAAGCACCACAGAGCCATGTCCAAAGGGCAGCTGAAGCCAAACAGTTCACATTTTTGAGCGTCTGGACTGTATCCCTCCTTTAGCAGGAGCCGGACACTGTCTGCCTTCCTCATAAGTACTGCCAAATAAACTGGACTGACCTTTCCCTCAGTCTGGTCACATTCTCGATTTGTCACAGGTATAAGTTTTTCTAGAACACTATACAAAATGACAAAACACTTATATTTTGGAAATTCTGTTACACTTTCAACCTTACAATGAAAAGTTTTAACCAAAGGTTTTTAAGTTACAAATAACTTGAAAAAAAAATGGTTTATTTTTAGTGTATAATTTTTTTATATGCAACTACGGACTATTTTCAGGATGGTCATATTGATGATTGCAAAATATTCTTTATAAATAGATACTTAGGAATGAAAAAGTAATCAATTTCATGATATTATAAGTTAGCTCTTGTCCATATGTTGAGTCTCAATGCTTCAGGTTTGTAATTTTTAAATGTAGAATTTTTACAGAAATTCCATTAAATTGATCATTTTCCAAAAACCACGTTTTTTTGTCCACAGCGCATGTTTACATCCTTTGATTAAATAGAAAACTTGTACAGTACTATTATTTACACTCAATCATCAGGAGATGATTTATATTTTAGAAATATAAACTATAAAGTATAGTGAACTGCAAACAAATATATATTTTGAGTGTTCTTATGTCATATCCACATTGCAAAATGTCACATGGTTTCACATGGCGTTGAAATTGTTCATTTTCCCTTTTGTGATGTAATAAAGATTTTTACTTTCTGTTTGTTGTCATTTTGTTTTTTAAAACAAACACGAGCGAAAGGATCATCTGTGTCAGTGTGTTCTGATTGGCCAGTTTATCAATAATCCTCCTTTTTGGTTCTCACAGCGTCTCACGGTTATTTCCAGGTAATATTACAACATGTGTTACTGGTAATTTGAGAGTACTGATTTACCAGAAAGCTTCTGTTCAAACATGATCTGTTAACTGCAATTTACAGACAAATTACCATTTAATATAGTATGTGTGAAAGTGTGTGAATAAAAGACATGAGAGCTATGTCCTTTCTCTTTTTCCAAATATTGGCTAAATAAGCAAACATATATTGGACGTAGATTAATTGGGTGTTTTTAGCTAATTTTGTCGTAAATATTTGTGAGTAAAATGTGTATCAAATGTATTTTACAATGTGCTGCAGTTTTAGGATCCGTATTTCAATGTCTACTACGTAACTCTGTTACTCAGAAAAAGAAAAAATAAATATAAGGAAAAAACTTCCAACCCTGGAAATCTTGCAGATATGATCAGAGTACTTGTTTCTTGATGGGAAAAAATAAAATGTTCACTTTTTTAAATACATAAGATATGTCAGATGTGCCCATAATTATAGAACGACTCACATTTAACCCAACGTCTTTGCCATTGTCAGCGGTGGACCTGATTGTTACCCTCTCAATCCAAATGCTAAACTGCTGATCGTTCTTAAAATCACTTACCAAACATTCACAATTAAATACAATACATCAAACAAGCTGTCATACCTAACGTGATCAAACTGCGCAGCAGCATGGATGGGTAGCTGCCAGCAATCCTCATTGCAGTACAGGTTGGGGTCAGCTCCATGATTTAGTAAACTCTCTATACAACTGACGTGACCCTCTTGAGCAGCGATGAGCAATGGTGTGGCCAGATCCTTGGCCTGGCAGTTCACATTTGCCCCTACAGTGATAAAAATTGGGCTTAGGCTACAAAATTCAGAAGGGATGACTGTGTACCTCGGATGTTCTTTATTTAATAGACCTTAAAGTTATGGGTCACCCAAAAGTGAAAATTTTGCCATCATTTGCTTTTCTCTTCTGCAGAAGACGAAATAACATACTTTGAAGAATGCAAGTAACATTACTGACCTGGTACTTGAATCAGTTTTGTGTCCAAACACTAGAAGCAAATAGATGCTATTGCTGTTCGATTACCATCTTTCTTCAATGTATTTTTGTGTTGTTTTTCAAAGTGCAAAACACACATGAATGCAATTTGATTATAAAGTACTCATTTCAAGCACTTTAATGTCATAAAAACAATTTGACCGTGCAATGTACTATAAGAAAATATCTCACCAGCATTTGCCAGAATCTCCAAGCACTGTTGCTGTCCATACTGGGCGGCAACAAATAAGGGTGTTATCCAAAAGTCATCCCGCGCCTCAAGGTGACACACACCCACCAGGCACCTTACAATCTCAGTGTGGCCCTGGGAAACATTACCAGACATGCTGTTTTTAAATGCTTTGAAAAGATTTGGATATGACCCAAATCTATGACGCATTATCCAAAGCCCCATGACGTATGAAAAAATACAAGTCACACTGGTTTTAAATGGCAGGAAATATGTCAATGCTTGCTATTTTAATAAACAACAGCACCTCAATCTGTGCCAAAATATATACGCCTTAAGATGATATTCTTTTTATCAATGATAAGTTTAAGAGAATGAATAAGTAAAAAACAAATATCTACAAGAGAGACATCAAATTTAGGTAAAATATTAAACATTTGTATTTGAGAAAAAAATAAAAATGCTAAACAAATAAATTAACAAGATCTGTAAAAATTCAAACACTTTTATTTCAATATACATTTCAATACACTTTAATAAACGGAGATAGATAACATCTTAAATTCTCCCAAAGAAATAGAACCGTATTGCAATGACAGAACAAATGAAGGACATTAAAATAAAAAGAAGCGATTCGGGAGTTCGTTGGATAATTGTTATGCAACGTGTCCCTCTGCTTTTATAAAATTCCAAAATCTCTCCAGGCATTTTTCCAAATTGTTCACATTAGGGCTGAAACGATTCTTTGAATAACTCGAGTTACTCGATTACAAAAAATGATCGAGGCAAATTCCTCTGCCTCGAAGCTTCTTTTAATTTAATTTAAAGCTCACGTCAGATTCTGTCGCGATGATTTTTTTACGTGACACAACGCGTTTACGTCACACACAAAGCGGAAGGAGACGCAAAGAGTCAGCGGTGATTTGATTTAAGGGCGCGAGATGCAGAAAGGAAGTGAGCGATAACAGTGACGATGAGAGAGAGAGAGACATAGAGAGAGACAGAGAGAGACATAGAGAGAGAGAGAGACATAGAGAGAGACAGAGAGAGACATAGAGAGAGAGAGTATTATATTCTCATGAATATATCGGTTTAAATCACTCAGTATGACACCTTGCATGGACTCTTGTTCCGTGTTTTTACCTCCTAAATGCTACAAAGCATTCCAAGAAAGTAAAGGCTTATGTTCAGAACTTTTACTTAACTTTTGGTTCTGAAAGTTAAGTTGCATGACTAAAAGGAAGTGTTTTTGTTTTATTATTTATTTTAATATATGTTTTGATACTTAAAGTAATTTGAAAATAAATTTTATTTGTTTTTATATCTCAGAAAATTCTTTATTTAAAATCTCAAATGAATGTCACTTAAATGCACTTAATTCATCTGTCAACATTATTTTCAATGTTGACAGTACAGATAGAGAAACAATGGGAAATAATTTAGGGTTTATTTTTGATGTATGCATTGCATTTTAAGCATTTAAGAAATAAAAATGTTGTTTTCTAAAAAAGGAAGCTTAGTTGTTCATTATTAGAGACCCAAGAGTCTTATTTTCTCTTTTATATTTAATGTTGCACTTTAATTAAGCAAAAACACATTTTATCCGATTCCTCGATTAATCGATGGAATTTTCGGTAGAATACTCGATTACTAAATTATTCGATAGCTACAGCCCTAGTTCACATCATATCAATGCCTACATTCTTGAAGCCATACCTTGTAAACAGCTTGATGGAGACAAGACCAGTCGGACGCAGAATGAATCCTGTTTACTTCAGCCCCGCTTTCAACCAGCAGCTTCACCACATCAGTGTGGCCTTCATCCACCGCTTTAACAAGAAACATGACTGTATAACAACAAGAGATACACAAGTACACACGAACAGTTCAGCAACTCCTACCGGCGAAGAGTGGACAGGAGAGATCATTGGTCACACTGTTCAGGTCCGCACCACCTTTCAGAAGGCTCTTCGCAGCCCGGACATGGCCGTTCTTTGCAGCAAAGTAAAGTGGTGTCTCTGAGTTATGGGTCAAAGTGTTTACGTAGTTTTCACAGTTGCCTGAGGATCAGAACACACACATCAAGTATTGCACAACACTGTAAGACACATTCTGAGGGATGTGACGTCACATCACATTACCTGCAGCACATAACAGATGTCTTACACAATGCACAGATCCAGCAGCAGCAGCCTCGTGCAGAGGATTCCAGCCCCGGTTATCTCTCACATCCACGGCAAAGCCACGCTGGATGAGCCGGTGCACCCGGCGGCCCCTCCCCTCCCGTGCAGCCAGCGCCACTGTTGAACACGTGTCTGCGTAACACTCCGTGAAATCCATCAATGGGAAACTCTGTGACGTCACCGTGCTGTCATTTCTCACTGTTTAATAAGAACCATAAACAATTTGAATAATGTGACATGAAAACTGATATACAATTCACGGCAGATTGAAGCTTTAAGGCTGAGATAGATGCATATGTGAGGAAATAAGAGTGAATTAAATGTTACGTCGCGAGAGGCTTACGTGTCAAACGAGTTCCGCACCATACCACACAGCGCGAGAGTTTGTTTACATCCGGACACTTCGAGCTGACTTCCGGTTACGGCGGAAGTGCTTGCATTGCAAACAGGAAAACAACAAATACGTTTGAAGAGTTTTGCGCGGGAAGTATTCTTGTAATACTGTTATTCACGTGTTTATATGTAGAGGTTTCACCTTAATACTCATTTTGTCATGTAGAAGGTGAAACACTTTTATTTTGTAATTGTAAATATTATAAAGGGAAATGACATCTATTTTAGTTTTTGATGCATTTTAGTTCAAATTTTTGAGTTTTAATTGCAATACCAAATCTATGAACGATTTTAAGATCCTAATATGTGAGAAGTTTCATAGAGACATAAAACTAAATTAATGTCTATTACTCTGTTTTATTTTTTTGTAAAGACCTTACTATGTTCTCCAATTTTATCTCTAAAATTAAAACAATATTATTTGTAATATATTATGGCTTACCCTTTATGATGTGTTTTTGTTTAATGTATTATTTTTCTTTTTTTCTCTATTTTTATTTGTGTTTTTTTCTTGTACTGTTATTAAAAAACAGGGAAAAAACAATAATCGAAATAAACTAACAAAAAAGAAGGTAAAAGTAAATAAATAAATAAAAGCACCTAAATCCATTGATACGTTTAAAGAGAATAAAAAATAAGCTACATCTCTACAAGAGAGAAATTTATGTAAATATTAAGACATTCGGATTTGAGAAAAAAAATTAAAACATGCAAAACAAAATATCAACAAGTTCTGTGTCTTGGTCACTGCTATAAAATGCACAAATATTTATTTCAATATACATTTAAATACACTTTAATAAAAGAGATAGATAACATCTTAAATTATCCCAAAGAAATTGAACCTTATTGCAAAGACAGAACAAATGAAGGACATTAAAATAAAAGAAGCAATTTGGGAGTTTGTTAAACATGTCTCTCTGATTTTTTAAAAGTGCAATGCAATATTTTGCAATGTATTCATACAACAAAATCAGTCCAGAAACATCTTCAGCCGGTAAACTTACGGTCACATTTTTATAAAGACTGTTATGTTTGGGTAACACGTAAGCGGCCCTCACTTTGTTGTATTTATTAAAGTCTGTTTCTAAAACAAATTACACAAATATGTCTTTTACACAAATAATATTGACTAATAAAATAAAAGACTTCACATAAAGAAAATAACACAGATTGTTTAATTCTATGGCATGCTTATTAAATAAATGCTAAGTTCAGAAAACAAACGTACATCCTTTATTGTACAGCAATTATTCACGTGTTCCAAGATTCTGGAATGACTTTTTATTCTTTCAGACAGAAAACAAGTGTCAGAATCTGTTTTAGCACTTTTGATCATATTAACTTATATATAATTCTATCTCTACTATGAGGGATTCAAATCTCCTACACCACTAATAATGTCAACATGTGTCCTGAAAGTACAAAAAAACATTTTTATGTTTAACCTCATGCAATTTCCCCTCTGGCTGAAGTTTGATTATTTTATCTATTGTTAGTGTTGTGACAATGACTTTATTTATGTTGATCACTTCCCCTTTCCACTTAGTTACCAGAAACCAGTTTTACTCCTTAATACAGAATGTGGATTGTCAAAACTACCTGTTTGTTTTATATTGTTTGTTGTCCTTTATAATGCAAGGTTTAAAACAATGCATGTGTGTTTAATGTTGAAATGTGTAAACAATGCACAACATCAAAGAGTGACTGTGGTTAATATTTGATATACACTCATGGTTAAAAGCCAGAAGTGTAGGGGAGCTTTTATTTTGAAAAACATTCTGTGTGTCAGAGAGAGAGAGAGAGAGAGAGAGAGAGAGAGAGAGAGAGTATACAGATCTGTCACTGTGTCAGGTATGTCAGGTTTTAATAGTTTGTTTGTTATATCAAGTAATATCATTCTCTCTTGACAGCATGCCCACACCCAAATCAAATATCGGGGCAGATACGTCAGTGCCACATAAAGTAGCAGAGACGACGCATCAGTGGCACACAAGTGACCTGACACAGCGCGAGCCATGTGGGTTTTTGGGTACGGGTCTCTGATTTGGAAGGTGGACTTCCCATACGAGGACAAACGGGTCGGGTTCGTTAAGGGGTACAGTCGCAGATTTTGGCAGGGGAGCACGGATCACAGAGGGGTGCCTGGAAAGGTATGGACAAGTTCAGCCTATAGAATCCATCAGCTGCTTTACAGTCAGTGACATGTGTGCCTTTAACACAAATTTGTGTATTTTGTTCTTTTATTTTAGCCTGGGCGAGTGGTGACATTAATAGAAAACCCAGAGGTACAAAGACAATATTGTGCTTAGATATTTATATATAAGGTGTCGAATAATGCCAACTTGAATAATCCATGTCTTTATTCTCTTGCAGGGTTGTGTATGGGGTGTTGCTTATAAATTGCCATCAGGCCGGGAGATGGAGGTCAAGGAGTATCTTGACTTCAGAGAGAAGGGTGGGTACGGTGTGATAAATGTCACATTTTATCCCAAGCAGGAGCAACACAAGCCAATGCCCGACACATTGCTCTACATTGGATCCTGTAACAACCCCAACTATCTTGGCCCAGCGCCCTTGGAGACGATCGCCCGACAGATCGTGACGTCCGTAGGCCCGAGTGGCAAGAATACAGATTACCTGTTCGAGCTCGCCGATGCCCTCAGGCAACTCGTACCTGAAGACTTAGACGATCACCTGTTCTCTCTGGAGCGCCTTGTGAAGGATCTGCAAGAAAATGAGATGAAGTGATGTCCCGGTAGCCACACCGGGCCTAATCCTCGGAAGACCTCAGGGATTTAGTCCATGTGTTTTTAAGGGTTTCTTTTATCCGCTATGACAGCACACTTTAATGGATTACTTGACAAACTACATTAAATTACTTTTGTTCTGTTTCTTAAACAAAGTTTATATACGATTTCGTTAATCTAGGCATTTGCTTGTCATCAACTTTTGTTTTGTGTTACAACACTGAGATATGAATCAAACTAAACTGGTTGCATGTTATGAATGGAAGCTGGTATGATTACTCAGGTATCTTGAATCGTCAAAAGCAATATCTGTAATTTATTTTCTTGACTTCACATACGTAGTCCCAGAATTTCTTTTATAGCGTTCAAAACTAAAAAATTACTTGCGTTGAGGACTTAAAATATATTAGGCCATTTTTTTTCTTAAGATACACATCAATGTTTTTTTCAATGCATTTTTATTAATTAAATTATCTGTTTTAACTAAAGGCATATTCTTGATTTAAAATAATCCCGATCTGTGAAATTGGGCCAATATTTCACCTCTAAGCCTCGACAAGCTAAAGCTGTAAAATATGTTTAAGTCACACTATTCACTCATTTTAATGACGATTCAATACAATGTTTTTGTATTCTTAATACCATCCATTTGCTCTCGAGTCTCTGTAATTCCCAGTTTTCTTTAAATAAATTTAAGTACTTAAATGATGTCATTTTAGCTTTAGCAGATATGGGCCACTGAATCACACACCACTCAATGGGTAATTAGCTACACCCAAACTAATGTATTTTCTTTGTTTTGGATACATGTCATCCAGACAAGTTTTACCAGGATTTGTGAGATCTCTTACTAGTGACCCAAAATTATTTTTATCAATTATTTTCCATCTTTACGGTTCAAACCTGTAACGATTCCTTGTGCAAAAAACAACAGATGATGTTTTAAAAAAGATGGTAAAAAGAACACCATCGGTCCCCAGTGACCTTCATTGGTTTTGTGTCCACACAATAGTAGTGAATGGGGAGCAACAGTTACCTACATTCTTCAAAATATATTTTGTGATTTTAAGAGTAAAGAAAGTCATCCAGCTTTAAAATGGCATGATTTTCATTTATGGTTGAACTATCAATTATTATATCAAGGATGTTCACATCAATGCATCACTATTATAACTTCTGACACATGCAGTTGGAATATAATGTTTGGATAGGACACAGATATTGACAGAGTTCCAAAGCAATAAACTTGTTGGAAGAAAACCTCTTGCCTTTTCCTTTGTTAAAAACAATACATTTATTGGCCTTTTGGGAAAAACAAAGCAAAAATCTAAAAAAAATAGAGAAAACCACTGTAGTTTTGGCACTAAGCTAAATAATGATTCTGTTATGTACGTTCCAAAATTTAAAACAGAACAGACCAGGGTACAACCTGAAGCCCTTCTGACCTGAAGCTATGCATGTATGTGATTCAGGAAGACCATCTAATGTAGTTCTATACTCAGTCTGGAGTAAAGAACCACAGAAATGAATCCTACGACTTCTGTGAGATTCCTGTCATATTGCCAACAAGAAAAGGCTCAAAATACAATCAACCAGAACTTAGCCAAACATGCACACTCAAACCAACATACACATAAATCTCAATGCCACTGATCAGACATTGGCATGAGACCACCTGCACCAACTGGCCTTAAATTGAATCTGATTAGGCTGTTCTTGCTAGCAGGTATCAGTCTTTGTTTATGCATAGATAAATCCATATGTACAGTACATAAATACACATATAAATACCCAAACACATAGGACACAAAACAAAAACATTTTGTTATGGTGGCATGTGGGTGGAGTGACATGCCTGTCTCACACCTGGCAACCTTCACACATACAACAATAACCATACAGTACTACACTTGAGTGGAGATTTAAAACAAGGGCTCAGCTCAATTATATTCTACCCTTGAGATTCTCCCCAACGCCTTATTCCTAGAAAGACATTGCTTATCTACATGAGAATACCATGTAGATTAAATCAACGACATGATCTCATTGTTAAAATATGCTGGTGTGCCAATGACGTCACATGCTTCTCAGATGGCTGAAATGTTTACAGAAACGAAAATGCTAAAAAAAGCGCAGATAAAATTATAACTCCAGTTAAATAAGGTCAGATTTGAACATCAAAAACATGTAATGGATTCGAACACTGGGATAAAGAAAACTCAATCCTAAGATTAAGGCCTACAAACTGACTTTACAGAGGCTTATGAATCATGGGAAAGAAAAGGGTGGGATTTGGGAGTAGGGAGCACTCGGTTCATCAAAATTGTCAACATAAAGATGATGAAAGAAAAAAAGAACACTATCTGTACATTATTATAGATTGCAGGCCGTACACACCTGCGCTGGTAAACCTTAAATATTAAGTATAGTCGAAATGCAAAAATATGGGCTAGATATATACATACAAACAGTACGTACAGATTGTATTTGTAATTCAATAATCTAAGTACACCTTCATTCCTTCATGCTATACATGCCGTTGCCACCTTTCATGCGCTCCCCTGGGCTCTTGAATCAGGATTTTACTACAGATGCTTTTGTCTGAGCTGCGTCTGTGTTCCTCACGACGCAATGTGTACTCAAAAATGCATATTGTATATTTGACTTTTTTGAATATAAAATATAAAAAAAGAAACTAAAATCTGCAGCAACAGAGTCACATCCTGAAAACAGACAAAAAGATAAGACAGATGTTTATAAGAGACCAAAAACAGAAACCTTTGAAGATATTTAAAAAATGTCAAAAGGGTACAGGCATTCTTTAAAATATCTTTTTTGGTGTTCAACAGAACACAGCAAGTGAGTTTGAAATTACATAAAGTGAAACCACTAGCTTCGCCCATACCCATCTATGCATAGTAGCAGGGTGACACGAGAAGGTCTGTGAGCACCACGAGCTGGTCGTCTGTGAACTGCTGCTTGTGTTCCAGCCAATTGTCGTGATGAGTGCGGCGGAAATTAGACAGAGTCTTTTTCACGGTCATCTAAATCAAACAGAGAGACTTGTATTGATTTTTAATCAATCTAATGGTCCCTAAAAGCAAGTTTGTGTTGTGATGACTGCTGTACCTCAATAGGCTGTGTGTCATTTAAATGTGCGCTGAGGTCCATGAGTATCTGAGGCATCCAGGTGGGGACATCATAAGGACTGGATAAGATGCAAGCGCTAAGCCCTAGGACTCCAGCATGACGGCGTACCAGGTCTGAGGACACACAAAAATACACAGAAAATAAACATAATTATAAAAATTCAGTTTCTTGATGTAATTGTAAAGAATTTGGTTTAAAGGTGGGTGACCGATTTTTGAAAATGTTTTAGTACCAAATCAAACTTGTACCCAACTAGCAGTAAGTTGCTGGAAAAATAGCAAGCTTTTATTAATAAGATACGTTAAAAAAAAGGTATTTTTTGGGCGGAGTAATGTATTATTGTTATGATAACAGTTACCCAGCCTTTAAATGTAACAGAATTGTTATTTAAAGTATGCTTCGTACCAACTGAAGGGATAGTGTCCACTACAGTTCCCAAGTCTCTTTTTCTTTTCTTGGGCAGTCTTGTTTTACATAAAGCTTCAAAATGAGTCTGCATGGAGGTGTCCATGGTCAGGAAGTTACACTGCAGGAAGCCGCTGAGAGTGGTTGCAGCCATCTCTCTCACCTGATGATCAAAAACACAAAAAGTGAACACTTGCATTAATCGAATGAATAAAGCCCATGTTATGGGTGCTACCTCCAGCTGTTCATCCTCCAGCAGTCTGATAACCAGAGCTCTTACATCCTGAACGGCCTTCCCGGTGTTCAATATAGTGAACAGATTATAGAAAACCATTATCTGTAGATACGTCAGCACTGAGAACCGAGCGTGCCAAGAGCTGCTGTCGGCGATCTGAAAATTACATGATAATTATAAGTATTTATCACCCAGCTCTGGTAGCCATTAAAATTGCAAACACAAATCTACACTACATTAAATGATCTGATTTTATAACAATATATCAAGAGCTAAGATGCCAAGAGATAAATTAAGCTTGTGTATATCCTGTCTAAAGGCCTCACCTCGTGTAGCACCTTCATTACCAGGGGGATCTGCTCAGGATAGAGAAGCCCCTGAGACATGAGGGACAGGCACGTCTTTGCATCTCTCTTTAGTTCATCATAGCTGTCATCGTTTTCAACTGGTGCAATCTTTGGATGAATAGAAAGAGACAAGTCAGCGAGCGAGAAGGCGAGGCGCTTCAGACTAATAAATAAATAAGGCAAGAGCTACAAAAAGCACACACTGAAAGAGAGACCTTAAAAAGCAGGGGCAGCAGTTGTAGTTGCTGTGGCACTGGAGTGGAGAAAGAGCGCCCCGCGCTTGCCATCTGCCACTTCAGGACTGTTTTCAGGAGCTTGATGGCCTGAGTTCTCTCATCCTGCTCGCCTACCCCGTTCTCCTCCAACACATGGTTTTGTATCTCTTCGTCTCCCTCAATCAGGGGCTTCAGCTTTAACAACACTCTTTCAGTAAACTCGGCAATGTGTGGGGACTTAGTGGGTTGTGTGTACGGCAAGGTGACGTCGATCATGAAAATGTACGTCAGCACGCTGCAAATTAAGGTGTTTTATTGTGGGAATCTTTTAGGGAAATAATGTTTAGTGTGATTGCAACCGGACTTACCTGCCTATACGTTCTCTCACATTCTTATAAACCTGAGTAAGCTTAGGCTCCAGGTAACTCAAAAGTCTGTGGAGAAGCTCAGGGACCCTCCATTCCTGCTGTGCGAGACCACCCTGCAGCACATACAGGTGACTTAAGAGAAAAAAAGAGAAACATCTTTAGGGTAAATGTTAAGTATTTTTACTACAACTGAAAGATGATACAATATCGGTCAAACTTTTGGAACACCTACTCACCTATACATGCAAATTCTTTTCACATTTCATAATAATAATAAACTCATCAAATTTATGAAATAAAACAAAGGGAAATATTGGGACTATGTCATAACTAAAACATGAAAAGAATAAATAAAAGGTATGTTTGACCATCTTTAGTGTTGTCACCTTTAGACTAAAGTTTGCAGAATATTTACCTCTCATTTTATTAAGCAGCTACTTATGGTCTGTTTAAAAAAAAAAAGGAGTTCCTGTCTATTCTTTGCTCTTATTGAATGTTCTTTCATCAATATTCAGTCAGAGCCATGAATTCCATTTATAAAAAAAAACTAAAAACTTTTGTAGTAACTTTTGGCATGAAAAAAAAAACATTTATGTTTGCTTAATTATATTTTGGTCTATTAAGCTAGTTTCAAACAATTGGGCATACACCTTCAGATTAAAAGTTTTTTTAAATAATGAGAAACATTTTACTTAAGTGTCCCAAAACGTATGACCATTAGTGTGTATACGGCACATTTACCAAGCATCTACAAAAGATCCTCCTTCCCCGCTTAAAGGACATTCCATCAGCATCTCAAAAAGCCGGTGGAGCTTTCGTGGATCTCTGCTCTCCTGTAAAATCAACCCTAGATTACGTTATCATAATTACATTTTTTATAACATCTTGTCTGATTCTTAAAATAAGAATTTTGTCGTTAAGAAATCCCCAAACACCTACTGGCCACAGTTTTACCAGTAGAAACAAAAGTGCAAACATACACAAGCAGTTGCCACACAGGTTCCCCAGTCAGCGTATGTCTCAACAGTAATATTTGATAATGCCTTTCGCATCAAGGGAATCAGAAACTGCCACAACTCCTCCACCTGTGTAAGAAAAGGACCGTTTAATACTTCTATAAACATGGTTAAACATTTCAGACGCTCATGCTTGAAGTAGTCACCTTGTTAAAGCTCCAGTGCTTGCTGCCTCTTATCAAGCCTGCGACGATCTCGGCCACACAGCGCTGAGTGCTCTCGTGAGAGTCGGCTGCCAGACTCTCCATATGAGGCTTGAGAGCAGACAGAAAAGCATTGCTGTAGTTTCGAAAAAGCCCCTGTGGGTAAAGAATAAAGAAGAAGGCAAGTTTAGATAGGCATATGTGACCTATTTCCAGTGTCCTTGCAAGTCATTTATTGAGAACTTCCATGAGCTGTTCATTGGGGAGTAATTCCACTAAATACTGAGAAAGAGCAGCTGAAACCTGAATAAAAACAGAATGATAATAAGCCTATAAGAGCCAAATTGAAATTTTAACTCAGCTGGGAACCCAAAAAGAACGCCAGAGGAATTATGGGGATTTAATAAATGCTTTGAACTTTCTGAATGAGCTTCTTCTTGTGATTGTTAATGATGTTCTTAAAAGTTTAGAGGACAATGCAAGACGATGGTTTTCGGACATAGTTAAGGCAAAGGCATGTATTTAGATTTGGTATAATACTTGTGTGGGATTTATAGTGGTCACTAGCAGTGAGTTTAAGTCACCTGTACAAAACAAGGTAGTGCAATATGGTGAATTCCATGTGTGCCCGAGGTGTATGTAGATATAAATAACTTATTCTATGTAACAAACATGTTAGGTTAGGTTAACTCTGAAGACATAGTTTTATATATTATTTAGCACTTTTGTCAATAGATCCTTCTAAAAATTCCAGATCCTTCTAAACATTCCAGATAGTTCCTTTAAATTGTAATCGTATCAATGTTATCTGCAAACTCATTGTGTTTGTATGACTGTACCTTGAAAAGACAAAAGCGTCGAGGATTAAACTTGTCTTTGCCTTTTCGGTCCTCGAGAGACAGAAACTTGATAAGCTGACTGATGAACAAGGGATCCGTAAAGTGCTCATAGATGATTTTTTCCCTCTGTGGATACATTACATTCAGCTTATGTGGTGTGAGGTTAAGAACAGATTTACTGAACTATACATATAAATGGATATATAAGCAATACTTATTAATATAAAAGTTTAGATGAGTGTAACTTTACCTCACTCATATTCTCAGGGCAGAGATCCTGGGGCTGTTCATCTAGTGAAGCATAAACCATCAGCTTCCTATAAAGAAAGCCAGTGAGGAAGAATATTAAATCAGATGTATAACCATGACAATTTAGGAAATGTCTGCGTTGCAGTAGATGAAAATTTCCTTTGTAAATGCAATATAAAGACGAATCAGAGCAAGGTAAAAAAAAAGGTGAAATTCTTAAAAACATGTATTTCTGCTTCTCAGATCATCAAAGTATATTTAACAAAGATACATGATATTCAGATCATAGAAATAGGTCAGAGGCTGGCAGTATTTACTTTGGCCAGGAGTAATAGCCCCAGTGTGTCTTTTCCACAAAGCAGACAGTGTTCCAGGACTGTTCGGTGTGCGGCAGGCTTTTGCTGTGATACTGAAGCCAGTCATTTCCTGGCCTGTCTCCTGCCATCAGTCCCTCCGGCTCTGTTACCCCACCTGCATCAAAACACACATGAGTTCCTCAGACCTTAACCTTCGGATGTAGTAATGGAATCATCTCCTCATTTCACTGTACTATTTACTGGTATGGTTAGCCATGTTTACTCACTCATATCGAAGGGGCTGATGGGTACTTTCTTGCGGGGTCTCTTGAGCTGTTTAAGTATGCCTGCAACAGCAGCAATCGCCATCTACACAGTCAGAAGCCAAGTACATAGAGATGTAATACATTTTAAATGTATGCTTTATTAATAACGTGAAGATGTTTTTTGCGGTTTAAAAGATTTTATTATGGCCCTGAAGTAACAGTTAATATATTCGGTTATTATTCACCTGGCTCTGATATATGGACCAACATGTGATTATGGCTACATACCTTTCGCACAACAAGAGCATCATGGGTAAGACTCTGCACAAGGAAGCGCACTGCAGGGACAGGGAAAGGATGGTCATCTCTTAACAGTAGAGACAGGAAGCCAATAGCAATGTGCTCAAACTTCCAAGGCCTGATGAGAAACCAACCATTGATGCAATTATAAGATTTAACAATTTTTGTATTTTTTTAAAAACATCTCTTAAGCATGTTAGACTTACAAGTCCCGGTCCTCCAGACAATCCAACAGATCTCTTACGAGCCCTTCATACTTCCTGAAAGAGGAAACAAAGCAAATATTTATTACAATGCTTTTTACTGACAGAGTCAATATATATAAAAGGTTAGCTCAGCCCCAAAAATCTATCAGGATTTCTTCTTGTGATTTTTAACCTGTATGACTTTCCGTCTTCTACGAATCAATAGTTTGAAGGAGCCGACACCCATTTATATGCATTGGTTTGGTGTCCAAACGACAAATGTGAATCAGATCCACTGCTCTTTGGTTACAAACTTTCTTCAAAATAACATACATCTTCATACAGGTTTGAAATGACAAGTGGTTGGGTCAAAGTTTACAGAATTAAAATTTTGGTGTAAACTAGCCCTAGTGGAATCAAACCAAACTGTGCCCATAGAACCTAGATACACGTCAAGTGTGCTTGTATATAGGACTCACTCCACTGCCTCTCTGTTTTTGGCTTTTTGAAGGGCAAGGCCGTGGTTCAGCTCCTGGTCTGTAGGGGTGCCAATGTGTGGAGTGGGTTGGCCTGACTTTGTTATGTTTAGGCCCAGTACCACAGCACCCTCAGGTACCTGCAAACTCATAACGACAAACACATGAGGATTAGAGCAAACTAATTGTGATGTGACAAATACTGAATTGTTACTTTCCATTCATATTGCATTAAATCCACTGAAAAAAACAGATTGACACACATTAGGTTGCAAAAATCCAAAAATAGAATTAGTTTCTCACGGTGAAATCGATGCCGATGGTCTCATACTGGCGATGAACTTTATCAGCAAGGTCGTCAAACAGCCTGACGATGGATGGTTTCTCCAAGGACATAGCTGAGCTGAGACCAGACCGTACTATGGCTGGCCACGTCTGAGCAATGCAGTCCCAGTCATGAAGGTTAGCAAGGCACACTCCACCATGGTTCCCAAGCAAGCAGTACAGTGCACCCTACAAATAAACAATCAATAAAATAAACACACATAATGTGCACAAAAGAAAACTGCAGGCTGATATTTACCTTGAACTGTTGCTGGGTGACATCGGTTCGTGTAGGCTTTAGTAGCTCTAGGACACGTGGAGTAATATCTCGGCAGCAGAAGTTGTATGTGCCCAGAGCAGTGAACAACACATTCTGGGCCTTGCTGCGGACCTAAATGGGATAAAGGGGCTTATGGTTAAGTTCTTAAAACATTTTCATAACATATTAAGATGGTCGAATTCAATTCAAACCTGACTGTAGGTGCTGGTGGAGAGACGCAGAAGGTCCATGAGCAGTTCCTGGTGAACAGTCTTGTATACACAACCTTCTACCAACAGCTTGCGCATCTATAAGTACAGAAGCAGAAAATAGTACACTTTCTCAATATTTTCAGTTAAAGTATCGCTTAAAACATGAGTTTTAGAGTCACACCTCATGCTGTAGAAGAACTCTGTCGATCAGCAGCGCTCGGATGTGCTGTTTCCTCCCATGAAGCTGAAAAGAGCAAGATCCATAGAAAATTATAACAACATCTTTCAAATACAAAATAGAAAATTGACTCAAGATTTCTCACCCTGTTCTCCATAGACTTCTTCACCAGGGTGAAACTTTTCCAACGGGAGTCAAACTCATGTTTGTGGGAACCTTTAAAGTGCATTAAATCGCTGATGATCTGAGGGAAACAGTGCAACTGTCAGCTGTGATCCCAATGAAAATCCAATTCAGTTTGTTTCTGAATGCACACACCTTAATAACGGCAAAGAGTGATTTTGTGTCATCCTCCGAGTGTTCCAGAATGTAATCTATGAAATGACAAGATGCTGATGAGTATTTTTAAAATGATGTTTACACATTGCAAACAGAAGCGTCGAAATGTGGAACACTCACGAAGCAACTGTCTCATCACTTTGCAGATGACCTCACGATAGTTTTCTCTGGACATATCTGTGGAAAAAAAAGTCCAGTTTTATATAACCATAATACATGACACATCGCTCTAAGAGCACAGCTCCGTTTTACACTTAACTTCCCTAATTGGGGCTTACCATAGTCAACACCAATAAACAGCTTTGTTTCCTCTAGACTAACCATGCTGGGTACACTACGGGAGATAAACAAAAAATTATATTCAGATTTTATATAAATAATGTACACCTGTAATGTTTATTATTCTACAGTTCTAATGTCTTAGCACTTACAGGCCAGTTACTGTGGGTCCTTCTAAAGGGGGGAGCATGCTGCCAGCTCCCAGTAAACAGTGCTGGACTATACACAGACTCTGAAGAACATCATCCCTGCATGAACAAGATGCATTTAGTAACAAATCTAACTTTAAACTAAAACTTGCATTGAATAGTTTTATAACAACCTAAATTTATGATTTTTGGCTGTCATCACGTGTATTCGATATCTATTTGAAATATGGATAAAATTGTTTTATCAAATCCACTAAATTTCTGGATTCGGAATTGATCCCATAAACACATATTATAACATAATAACTTATTATTAGGTTTTTTGAAATAATATAAGAAATGTCAAAGTCAATAAGAATCATAAGCTACAATTCCCCATCCATGAATTATTGATCTCTGACCTGCTCATATCCTGTTCTCCCTGTGCATATCTTTGCAGACGCTGGAGCTCTGGCTGCAGCAGCAAGTCAAGGATGTAGAACACAAACGCTGTCTCCTCCACACTCGGCACGTGCCACTGGATATCCAGGTTCCACAGGTCACCTGGACGACCCCAGTCCTGATGAGAGAGAAAAGAGTTTATCGTGGATCCATTGTATATAATTCCTATAATTAACGTGACCCTTCCATCAAAAAACAAAGCAAGTAATTTTTTTACATTTAAAGATCATTCTACATTCTGTGAGAATATAACATTGACATTTGAATATTGACTGAGTAAGACCATATCAAAGATTGAAATTATATTGAAATAAAAAAGTAAAATATTAATGCTCTTTAACTCAGAATTTTCGCACTTTAGCCTGATTTTTACAGGCAGGGTCACATTTGCTTATATCTGCATGTACTTTAATGGGCAGGTACTCTTGCAGCGGTTTGTTAAAGCCTCCGGGTACACTGCAGTAGTCTGTGGGGTAGATGAGCGCTGTGGAGCGCAGGATGTGGTGCAGCAGGTTGCAGGCCAGAGTATAGCCCTGCTTACAGCGCAGCTGCAGGGTCAGCTGCAGAATCTGCACCAGCTGTGTACGGTACGGCAGGAGCTTTTCTCCATCCACACGAGTGACCTGAGGATCAATGAGAGGCAATTGATACAAGCGAATAATCTTTTATTATTTCTCTTGAATAGTTCGTTTATTTAAACAGAGCTTCAGCATCTTTAATGTTCAGAATGACAGGATGCAATAGTGCCGTTCTGACCTCAGACAGCAGCTGAAGGTTCCAGAGCAGTTCTTTATCCAGCTCTTCCTCCTTTAAAATGTCCTCATCTGAAACACACAGAATCTCACCGTGAATATGCAGAGAGGTAAATGGATTTCAGATTACATCATGCCGTTTTTTTATGTACATACTGGCTGTGAGGTGAGTAATGGCATTGCAGCAGTGTGGTACAAACAGCCTGAGAGACTCAGCAGGGTGACACTGAAGGAAAACAGACAAGAGTTCAGCTGATTATGTGGCACAGCTGTGTGTATGAATGTGCAGGATGTAAAAATGTACCTTAGCGGCAGCTCTGCACATGTCAGCCACCATCCTGCCAGCAACACGGGTCTCGAAGATGTTGGTTGTGGCAAAGTTAAAGACTTTCTCAAGAGCCACCTAACACAAAACAACAGCACCTGATATAATTTGGGTGCCACAAACTAATTTGTAATTTACACTTTATATTTACTGATAAGATTTTTAATAATAATCTCCATGGATAACACCTTAAAGATCTCCATGGAGCATTGTGTCAGAATGGTGCTAAAAGTGGATGAGAGGCCAAGCTCCACCAGACTCTCCAGATGAGTCATCTTCTCCGTCTCCGTTTCCTCACGCGTCTGCTCCAACGTGCTGCTGTCAATCAATGCAAAACACCTACAGATGCATACAAATCCATGCGTCAGACAACCATGTATGGTAGACGTGTATCGCTCTTGCACTTTCGGATGACTCACCTGTCCATAAACTGAAGAACAAAATCCTCAAACTCTGCAGAGGCTGAACATAACTCTCTTTCCATCTGCAACAAATAAATAATCATTAGAGCTGATTAATTCATCAAGATAAAAGCACAATGTGTTTGCATTTCTGTAGTCGAGCCCCACCTCCATAAGGTCATTCTTTTCATGGAGGACTGATGAACAATCTACCAAAGGCACTAAAGTAGTGAACGTAGCAATGAACTGGAACGTGATCTAAAAAATGAAGATTTTGGTTGAATAGACAAAATTTTCATACAATGTGTCTTAAGAGCAGTAATCAAGTTTTACCCACCATGCATTTGCTGAAGTCGTTGGGGTCAACTCCAGGCAGAGCTCTCATAAGAAGAGGAAGGACGTGCGCGGGCCCTTCTGGATAATGACGGCTGCCGCTGAGGAGACTTCGGGCCATGCCAATCATGCAGCTGAGTGTGGCAGTGAGCTGGTGTGGCTCCGTCAGCGTCTCCATAGCCGGATACGTCCTGCAGAGGGCAGCATATTCACTTGTTACATCCAAGAGCTGTTCACTCTTTGGTAACAGTCCATCTCCTGAATTACACAAGATTCCAAGACTGCTTACAAAGCCTATTTAAAAAGATTGGATTTGTAAACCTCAAAAGTGATTAGAAGGCCATGATATGGACTACAGTCCCTTTATATAAAGCTTTGTAATGTTGAAATGTAAAGGCAAATTTGCAACAATAAGCTTATGATAATGTTCTATTATCTGAGCTTTGGGTATGGCTTCTAAGGAAATGTCAATTTAATAGATGTAATGTAGGGGTGCTCGATTATGACAGATATTATGATGATGCTTATTTGACTCGATGTTGAGATCATGATTACATAATAGGGTTATTAAACTGACTATGGAAATATCAGTATCAATAATTAAATAAATAACTACAAATATTTTAATATTACCCTGGATTTTTTATTACAAATTATAATAATAGTTTTACATTAATGTTATTAGTTAGTTATAAATAATTCATCAAATAATTAAAAAAAATTAAAAAAACAGTAGGCAGCACAATAATTGATTTTGTTCGTTTATTTTGTTTTCATAATTGTTGGAAGTAAAAAAAAGGAATGTACTTTGGATACTTAAAGACCAAGAAGTTGATGCATGCAAATTTAACTTTCTGATGGTGTTTAGTGAGAAAAGTTCAACATATTCACTTGAATTCTCCCACACAGTATGTTTAGGAGTCTTAAATGGGGTGCAATATTTTAATATTTGATTTGTTGGTTTTTTGTGGCTCCTACAGAGATTTACACATTAACAAAAATAATATAACACATTAAACAGCATTTTAAACTTATACTATATAAAAAATACCCTAAGAATAAAGCCCTTTACACTCACTTTTCCAGCACAGGCGGGATGACCAGTTCTGGTCTCATGAGGGCCAGGTTCTGCAGGGCTTGTGCTGCATCCATGCTGCCCGTCTTACTGAACATGGCCATCAGCACAGGCTGCTTCATGCTCTCTACAAACTCCGTCACATTCTGATCAGTGAGCCTGTGGCTTGAGGGAACAGGACTGATCCAGGAGGGCTTCTTATAGCGCTCCCGGTGTAGCCGTCTAACCACGCTGGCAGGAAGACGCTGTAGAAGCTTCATCAACTTCATCTGTAAAAGGAACATCACAGTTAATGTGACATGACTTACACAATCACAAAAGGCAGAGTGATGGTATTGTGAGGGTACACATGTCATCATCTTCTTTATATAACGAAACAATGGCAGGTAGCTTGGGTAAAAGATGTAATGCATCTTACCAGCCAGCGGCCGTTGTTAGAGGGGTGGTAGAAGGATGCTATACTGCTAAAGAGCCCATTTAGCTGTTTCTGGGCATGGTTCTGTGGACCTCCCTGATGGAGATGATGAAGAATACTGTAGAAAAGTCTCACTGTATAAACTAACCTTTTAATTATAAAAGAAGTGGAACTTATTGCACTTACCAGCATGGCCGAAACCCACAGGACAACGTGACCAATATCGTAGGAGTTGGTTAAGTACCTGGGAACTATCATTTGACTGGTGCCAACAGGAAGATTAAAGCTACGCAGGATCCTGGTAAAGATCTGAGAAAACCAACAACCGATCAGTACATGCACTTACAACATGCTGGGAAACCTTTACATGATTAGCTTAAACTAAATTGTACACCTGGGGAATGTATGGATCCCAGTTCACATAACCGATGTTGTCATTAGCCAGACGAGCAAAAAGATTCACAAGATTCTGTTGAAGGAAACAATAGTTCACATAGTTTGACATGAATTGAGTGGCACACCACACTTAAGATAAAAATACAACTTTGTAGTTCTGGTTTGTAGTGATTAAAAATGAAAAATATGTCATCATTTAATCACCCTCTTGTCATTTCAAACCGTATAAGTTTCTTTCTTCACAACGTAAAATAAGTGTCTTGAAGAATGTTGGTAATTAAACAACAGTGGCTACCCATTAACTTCTATTGTATGTGCATAGCCAATACAAGTGCATAAGTGCAATTTACCTACATACTTCAAAATCCTTTTTTTGTGTTCTGTGGATGAAAGAAATTCATACAGGTAGAGTTATAACTGTGTACCGGTTTGATAGTATACAGGAGTAATGACATGGCGTGTACGACATGCCACTGTAATGACCATATCGTGTAAATTATCTCTCCTATGGTATGCTATATAATTTCCATTGATTGAATTTCCATTACACACTCCCGCTTATATGATTACGTTCTTTTGGTGATGAACACAAAATTTACAGTAAAGAGCACATGGCATGCTGAACATGCCATTGGATGTATCTATGAAGTCACTATTATACCATTTTAAATATTAAATAATTGCTATATACTGTGAAATTGTCAAACTGTTTATAGAGACGGTGAAAATCTCATATAGGTAACAACCCTACAAACAAGTTTGAACTGACAATAGGGTGAGTAAATGACACATTTTAGTTTATAACTTTAGATTATGAATTGTTTAAAATTATTTTGAGCAAAAAAGAACTTACACCCTCCCAAACAGGCAAGTTTTGCACAGAGACCCACAGAGCCATGAGTTCATCAAACCATAACCTGAAACATACACAAATTCTTTTGTTCCATAAATACAAATAAAAAAAATATAAATTTAGTTCATGATACAAATTAAAAAGAATTTAGCGCATGATATCAGACTTCAACCAGTTATTTTACTCTTCTTACTTATAGCCTTTGTGGTGCTTTTCTGGGAGCATGATGGTGGGCAAGAACAGCTCGAAGTAGCAAATGGCCTTCTGCATAGTGACATCAAACGGGCACATTAATGGCCGCCACTCATCCAGCATTTCCTGTGTGGCAGACTCTGCGAAATAACTACACAAACACACACAAGTACACACACACAGACACAATGAAAGAGTCATCTGATGTAGTTTGCCATCTTTATATTTAACACGAGCTCTTGTAAAACATAATGAATGGTTGTTATGTGTACGGTCAACAGCGCAGTGTGTTAAAAGGAGCTGTAATCGGCTCAAGTGTGAAAGCAACAGGCTTGTCTAACAACGGCCTGATTACATGATTCTTTCAACAGCACAACGGAAAGCTGATTAACACAATGTGCCATTCCTTTGTGAAAGGGGTCGACATTTATAGACTTTATCTGACCGTGTGTGACCATAAGTAACACAGGATTGAATGTACACTTACAGTCGACAGCTCTTGATCAGCGTCTTCAACACATTCTCCACGGAGCTAGGGAGAAAGAGGAAACAGTTGAGTATTACAAAGGGAAAGAGTACATTTATATTAACAAAAGCAAGGTCACTTCAGACCACAGGATGCGATTAGACCACGTGCAAAGCAGAAACCCAACTGCAATATGTTTTGTGAAAGTCTAAGAAGAGATCCCCAACACCAAAGTCTCGGCAAAGGTGCAACATGTCAGGTTACCAAGGGGTACACAGTGTATTCACAGGTCACTGCATTAACAGATAACTCAATTTTGTTGAAAAGCTGTGTGCTTATGTTTTAAAAAAATTCCTCCTGTCAAAATATGAAACTGTGAAAATATATATATGAACAAAAATACTGTAATTTTATATAATGTAAATCAACTTTTTGTGGTTTAATAAAATATGTAACAAGTACCCTCTCATGTTGAAGATGAAAACTAAAACTAAAAAAAGTAATAATAAAAAACACAAAAAGTGATTATACTGAAACTTGTGTTTTTCTTCTTACAAAACTTATCAATTCCTGGTTTCCAAAAAGACACAGCAGCTTAACGTCCCTTCGTGCAACAGTAAACATACACCAACTTCCATATTCAGCACAGGGAAGATTAAAATAGCACACAATCATACCAGAAGCTAAGAGGAAAATTGGCAAAAGTAACCTTATCTTCTAAAACCCAAGCCAAGATGATCCTAACTACATGTTCAAATATATCACAGCCCGCAGAAAAAAAAGCAAGAGACCATTCCAAAATTTTTCACTGAATCAGCATTTCTAGATTTATTGTCAGGTGTCTGTTGAATTTCAACAAAATCAACTAAGTCATTTAATAGCAATTTAAAGGACTGACAGTTTGAAACATTGAAAACTTTGAATAACAGAGGTATAGAACCTGTTTTTCTTCACAGAGTTGACATGTATGAATATAACCGTTGTATTGCTTAAAAGAAAATAATGTTTTTAATTTCTGCAAATAAACGGCAATAAAAACAGTTTTTTGGGGGTAGAAACGCTGTTAGCAGTTCACAGCATAAAACAAAATAAAGCATTTTATCAGAACATTTCAATAATGAAATTAAGGGTAACTGAAAATGTTTTTTTGAAAAGGGTCTCTTAATTACTTTCATGGCTGTATCCATAATAAGAAAAGTATTACAAGAATGTCACCAATTTTATATTTATTTACAGATTTATAAAATAAATATATCAGAACCTCTGCCTGCAACAATGTAAAAGATAAGAAAAAGCATTTCATTGTTTTATTCATTTCTTGTACTGATGCTCTCATTGAATGCACGTTCTGATTTATTTACATTAATTTGTATTAATATGTTATGTTATGTTAAGTTTAGCCACTTAATGGCTCTTCTTCTAGTACCCAGAAAAAAAGAAAAAAAAGATTTTATTTTAAATGATTAAAAAAAATTATCTTCTGGAACTACAAAATCTACAACTTATTTTTGTAACACATAACGTGCACGCAAAGTTTGCCTATGAAACGGTCCTTCCACAATGGTCAAGATATAACTTAAATGTATAGTTCACCCAAAAATGATCTACAGGTCTTAAACAACATGAACGTATACAAATGAATTGTTCTTTTTGGGTAAACTATCCCTTCAACTCCAAAAAAGGCTTCACTGTCTGTCATCATGGTGCTGTGACATGGTAGGAGACAAATATGAACTTTGAAGTTAAACAGCTGACAGATACCCTTGAGCCACCAGAAATAACATTGCACAACAGATGAAATATAAGAAACGTCAAAAAAAGCACTATTTCTTGATATGTTGGCATTTTATTACATAGCTATGACTATGCCCCTACAGCAACATTAAAACAGATGCAGGTATAAGATGTGGCGCCATGTGTAAATTATTTGATTGATTTGCCTTGAATTTTGGACACATGCAATTAAACAAAGCGGCTGCCCTTTGAAAAGTACAGTACAACATGGAAAACAGGGGCTTTGCTTACCGCTTGCGCACAAAATTTAGCATTTTTTGTTTAGTTGAGGCTTCTGCTCGATAACTGAATGTGAGAAAAGGAAAAATGTGTAAGCCAATGCTAAACATAACAACAGGATCAATCTCATTTTACTTGAGCTACTGTATGTGTAAGACTGAATGAGTATGGCTGTGTTACTAGACATCAGCGCTTATTAAAAGTCCCACAGTGACATGTAAACGGAAAAACAAGATAAAGCAAATGACTAAACCTCGGGCAGTATATAAAGGTGCTTGTTTTCCATAAACACCAGTTTTTTTTCCCTGACTTCACCTTTCACACAACACTGACCCAGTTTAACATAGTTGATGGACACATCACAGCTGCAAACTCTTCCCTTTTATGACCATGTCCTGAGCAGGCTCAAACAGAATCAACCTTTCAGGATGAATTGAATGTGTAAAACAGAGTTTAGATTACTATGCCACAACTAGTTGACAAACTGTCAACTAGTAGATTGTACTTAATTACTGTAATCTATTACATAAAATGTCTCCAAAACATTTTACAGTTGATCAAAAAACTAGGATGGAGGAACCATGATATAGCACAAGTGCATTAAAAATGTATAGTGATAGTTAACCCAAAATTTACTCTCTAGTAGATCCAAATCTGAGTAGATTTCGTTGTTCTGATTAACACAGAAAAAAATATTTTTAGATTAATACTTATTAGCAAACAGTTCTTTAACCCCTTAATCATATTACTTCCATAATAGGAAAAATAAAAAAGTTAAATAACCCCAGTTGGTTGTCCCACATTCGTCAAAATATCTAATTTTCTGTTCAAAAGAACAAAAAATGATACTGCAATTAGTCCTACTATAGTGAATTGGGCTGAAGAACCGTTTAAAATTTTTTTTTTATATATTTCTCTGTGTTCAGCAGAGCAAAGAAATGTATCCAGATTTGGACTAACATAAATGCGAGAAAATGATTATAGAATCAAGCGATTAAAGGAAAGATTCTGTGAGGGCCTGGTCACAAGGTATCACTCTCAAAAGATCATTGTTCTATGGACATTAATACTTTCAGCCACAACTCAAAACAGACGACAGTGAGTCTGAAGATGATGAATATGCAGAAAAATGAGATAGAGACCTACTTTGGGAACCAGTTTAGACCAAGATGCTCAGTTTTGGAGTACAGGACACTCTCATAGAGATCGTACAAAGGCCTCCAAGGTAATTCCAAGTCATCAGGGGAAAGCAGTTCTTTCTTCCTGTGAAAAAAAATCAGAAAACAAGTAACATTAGATAAAATACGTTTACACGTAATTACACGTTTTATGTAGAGATTTGCATACTTCAATAGATTGATAAGGAGTCTTGCAAAGCTCTGCATCATGCTGATCTCCAGCTTGGGGATGGTAACCAGCTCGTACAGAAGCTTGATGAAGAGCACATGATCCTCCTTGCTGAACTTTCGCC